>VDFB02193867.1:94580377-94810530 GCA_007258455.2 Sequoia sempervirens
AAAAGAAGGATGGTACTTTGCATTTGTGCATTGATTATCATTTGCTTAATAAAGCTACGGTAAAGAATAAGTATCCTTTCCACGCATTGATGATCTATTTGATCAAATGAGGGGAGTTGCTATATTTTCCAAGATTGATCTAAGATCTGGATATCATGAGTTGAGGATTAAGGATGAAGACATCTTTAAGACCGCATTCAGAGCTCGATATGGACATTATGAGTTCATAGTTCTACCCTTTGGTTTAACGAATTCACCTGCAACATTTATGAACCTGATGAATAGTGTATTTGGGATTGCCTAGATAAGTTTGTCTTGGTTTTTCTAGATGACATCCCAATTTATTCTAAGGATGAGGAATATCATTGTAGACATTTAGAGATAGTCCTACAATGTTTAAGAGAACATAAGTTGTATGGAAAATCTCTAAGTGTGCCTTCTTTCATAAGAGAGTACATTATCTTGGACATGTGATTTCAGTTGAAGGTATTTCAGTAGATCTAGCTAAAATCAAGGCGGTGCTTGAATGACTAGTACCCAAGAATGTATCTAAGGTTAGGAGTTTTATGGGTTTGGTGGGATATTATAGAAAGTTTGTAGCAAACTTCTCCAATATTTCCTTTCTGATTACTTCTTTACAAAAGAAAGGGAAGAAGTTTGAATGGACTGAGAAATGCCAAGTAGCCTTTGAATTACTTAAAGAAAAATTGACTACTGCATTGATTCTAGAAGTACCAGATCCTAAGGGTGAATTTACTATTATCATAGATGCATCAGGGGAGGGCTTGGGTGGTCTTCTAATGCAAGATGGGAAAGTAATTGCATATGAGTCAAGGAAGCTAAAGCTGTATGAGTAGAATTATGCGTTGCATGATTTGGAGTTAGCAACCATGGTTCACGCATTACAAATGTGGAGGCATTACTTGTTAGGGAAACCCTTTGAGATGAAAATTGATCATCATAGGTTGAAGTATCTATTCACTCAACCTAATATGAATGCTAGACAAAGAATATGGTTGGAGCTAATAGTTGATTATGACTTTAATATTAGTTATATAAAAGGGAAAGAAAATCGAGTTGTTGATGCCTTGAGCCGAACATGTCATATTGCTTCAATAGTGGCAATTCAAACCGATTTTAAAGGTCAGGTGTTGCAAAAGTGCAAAGAGGATGTGTACCATTTACAAGTTAAGCAAGAACTCACAAACACTCCACGAGATGCTAGGTATGATGGTTTTCAGTTTGAACCTAATGAATTACTTAGATATAAAGGAAGAATATATGTGCCTAACATAGAGGAGTTGAGAAATTTGGCATGGAAAGAAGTACATGAAGCACCATACTCTGGACACCCTGGAGTGACGAAAAATGATGGCATATGTAAAGCCACTATAATTTTGGAAAGGGATGAAAGGAGATGCTACTATATTTGTAGCAAGGTGTCTTGAATGTCAAAGGGTGAAAGCAGAGTATCATCATTATGCAGGTTTGTTATATCCACATGATATACCAGAGAGAAAGTGGCAAGTAATAAGTATGGATTTTGTGCAAGGATTGCCTATGTCAAGGAATAAGACAATGCCATTCTTGTGGTGGTAGATAAGCTTACCAAAGTAGCACACTTCATACACAAAAATATAACTAATGGAGCACCTGTAATAGCAAGAAAATTTGTGCGAGAAGTGTTTAGGTTACATGGAATTCCTAAAAAGATAATCTCGGATAGAGATGCACGAGTCACTTCTAGGTTTTGGGAAATTTTGCTTTCTGCATTAGAGACTCAATTGAATATAAGCTCAACATATCATCCAGAAACGGATGGACAGACATAAAGGGTAAATCAAGTATTGGAAGACATGCTTAGAATGTATTGCATGGATCAACAGTACAAGTGCGAAGACTAATTGCCTTTGGTGGAATTTGCTTACAATAATTCCTACCATTCCATAACAAAGATGGATCCTTTTGAAGCATTATACGGTCAAAGTGTCAAACTCCTATAAGTTGGGATAGACTAGAAGATAGAGTGAGCCTTGGGAAAAAAAATGTTGGCTGAAATGAAAGAGCAAGTGAAAATTGTTAAGCAAAGATTAGTTGAAGCTAACGATAGACAGAAAAGTTATGTTGACGCAAAGAGAGTGCCCCAAAATTTTGCCATAGGTGACAAGGTGTTGTTGAGAGTGAAACCTCACAAGAGTTCAATCAAATTTGGAAAGCCTTCCAAATTGGCTCCACGATACGTAGGACCTTTTGAGATTCTTGAGGAAGTGAATCTGGTAGCTTACCAAATTGCATTGCCACCAGCTCTTGCCAGGATGCATAATGTCTTTCATGTGTCGTACCTAAAGAAGTATATACCAAGTGATAATTTGATTGGAATGATTTACAGGTACAAGACCCAGGAGTGGTAACTCTCGAGCCCGTCAAAGTGCTCAAAACACATAAGCTTCACTTGCATAACAAGGAAGTATTGCAATGCAAAGTCTAGTGGGACCAGTATGCAGAGGACTCAACCACCTAGGAAGACTAAGTTGAGATTCAACTTGAAAGTTTCCTCATGTATTAGATGCATTTGAGAATACTTGAAAACAATATGTTGTTTGTGTGTTTTTTTTATGTTGCTACATAAAATCATTAGGGATGGTGATTCACAAGAGGGGGAGTATGTTACACCCCAATTGTGTATTTACTATTTACTATTACTATGTAGGGTAAATATGAATGCAATTTGAATTTTGTAGATGAATAAATTGTGTTTGCACTTTGTTGTCAAATATTTATGAATGAATGTTGTTTCGTTTAGATGATATGTGAAGAAATGCATATATGTGAAATGAATGTTCTAACTATTCAAAGATGTATTAAATGTAATGCATATTTTGTTGAAAAATTGGCTATCATGCGAATGTGTTAGTTGATTTAGGTATATGTTCAATCCTCCAGGCGGAGGGGAAGTATCACTCAAGAGAAGATCTTGGTCGAGTAACTAGTAACATAACCTATCTGAGCTTACACACACACTCACGGTAGAATGGTTGAGTCAAGTTGTTATGTTGGGAATTGGTAAGTCATCCTTAGAATGAATGTATGCATTAGTAAGGGTCTTGGTTAATGTTGAATGCATGTTGATGATGTTATATGTTTAGAGTTTATGGGTTTTTTCCTATGTTACTATGTTTGTATTGATGAGTTGAACATACGTGGAATATGGATATGTACACATAAGCATGTTGATGATAGACCATACACATGAAATAATGTGTACATGAGGGTACATAGGTAGACATACCTATGCACACTTATGAACGGGTTGCTTATGTGCATGGAACTATCAAATGGACCTAACGACATATATATGTATATGTATAGATATATTGCATGTAGATGCTTATCAATACGACAGTGATTGTGAATGAGTACGGTGTGTAATCGAATGTGTGTGTATATATATATATATATATATAAAAGATATATACATATATCCATATGTATACATGTATCAATACACACGTATGATTGGAAAACAAACATGCCCATACAAATGTATCGATATATGTACACATATGTATACATGTACATAGAGGAATATATATATGTACATAATCGTTGTAATTGTTATTATTATGAGAATGTTAACTCGGTTATATTCATTTGTATATCGAATGTGTACATACTTTATCAACATGTTTATATATATATATATATACATATACATGCACATATCTGTGTGTGTGTGTGTGTGGATATACATATATATATATATATATATATATATATATATATGTAAATATATGAATATATATTTAAATTTGATTGTATGCTTGAAGGTCAATTAGCATAAGCAATGCTTAGAGGCCGAATTATTATATGAACACAGGCCAATTTGTGTGAACATATACAAGCATTTTAAAGGCCGAATATAATGTATATTGGCAATGAATAAAGATCAAACTATATGCAATATATATATATAGTGCAACAAATAAGTCGATATGGAGAGTTTAACATAGTCAATGCTTTGTGATAGAACATCATTGACTTGGTAAACAACAATTACTTGGGACGCCTTATCATATGGCGATGGAATAATTAAGCAACTCATCGTTCCTTTATTTCTGCTAAAACATAGACTTAGTCGACTATATACATGTGTTACATTTTAAATATAGACTAATTCAATGAGTAAGGGTCATATGACCAAATAATAAGTGAATAGGCTACTTGCTTGGCACCATAATATGAAGTTCTAAAAGTTATAGAAGTCCATTTTGGGAACAATTTGAATGTCACCATTTGATCATGTGTAGATTGAAATAGTCTTAAGCTGATGTCAAAACTGAGAGGTCGACCTGTAGCTTAGTATGTTGAGTATACTCTTTATTTTCTACCACCTTCTTGCCAAGTTAAGTGAGTCGACTAGCATGGAGTTTGCTATCAATTTACATGCCTTTTTTGTAGGCTGTGAAGTCTCCCTTTTGTTGTATAAATAGAGAGACATGCTCTCTCATTTGTTACTCATTCTATTTCACTCCATTACGTACTTCTAATCTGCAATTTCATTCTATAGTATTTTGTGAGAACATTGAGTATTTTGTGAAACCAGTGAGTATTTTGTGAGAGCATATTATCATTTTATGAGTAGCATATCATCAACTTGAGAGAGAGGTTTATTGAGGCATTGTTTGTGAGAGCAAAGTAAAGCTAATTGTTGTTTTGGAAAGTTGTGCAACAATCAGTCAATTAAACAAACATATTACAGGCATGAGGATAAATCTTCCTTTGTTTATAAAATATTGTGTGTTTTCAATGATTTGTTTGGAATACTTGCATTAGAAAAGTATAATATTTGCTTTGGAAAGGAATAAGAAGCTATGTTACTCTTTTCTATGAAGTGCTTGTATTTACTCCATAATAGGAGAGATTGTTTGTCATAGGTATATATTTACTAGACATGATTAAGCGGGAATAGCTGAAGAGTTGTCCATAGTTAGTTAGTGGTATAATTGGTAGTTTCTAAGTTACACCTAGGGTTTGATTATCTGTTAAAGGGAGGGTAACTTGCATCTGTGCTTTGTGAGTAAATAAGTCAATAAGTTATGGGAAATGGGAATAGGTACTCTCTAGGGTTAATGACTGCCCGTTGAAGGATAAACCTATGCTTAATATATAGTGTCCTAAAGTCAAATCGAGCTTGAGTAGTGTACGTGAGTAGGATGACTGTTACTCGAAGTACTGGGTGAGAACACTTTGGCCAAAGTAGTGTGATTGTATTTGGCTCCATTGTCAATTCATCATGATCCATTTATTTGCATGCTAGTTCTAGATTGTGGGTTTACAAGTTCTAGTCATGTAGGACACAACACTAAGCTCAGTTGGTTGTCGTTATGAGGTTACTCCACCAATATTTTCGTCGAAGGGTAGGGCCATCTATTGAATGATAGATGTAGGGTTAGAGATGGCAGATCTAACAATTAAATGCAGATTTTATATAATAAACAGAGAAACAAAACATACAAAATAAATCATAACACAAAATTTAACGTGGTTCACCCAATGGCTACATCCACCAAACCGCAGCCATCTAATACTTTTATTATCCAGTAAAAACCCTATTACAATCTTGCGAATAATCGCGTTTTTCATCATACTGAAATACCCATCTAAACCCCTTTTTACCAAGCTTAGAAGCTTCCAGATTTTAGGGTTCTACAAAATCGGATTTTTCCTTTTTCGGTGATCACGCGAAAAAGTAGGAAAATTTTTTCGAGCCCCTTATCCCTCACTGCGTCCGGAACCCCCCGCCTGACCCTCGACCACAAGGAGGGGGGGGCTGCAGATAGTATAGGCTATAAAGATAGCATGATCAGCCACATACCAACAATCTCCCACTTGAGATCGGTGCTCCACACCACAAGATGTGCAAGGGTGCATATGAGTCTGTGGTTGGTGGAAAAGCGCTTGAGTGATGCTTTTCCTCCTCAGCAGGCGACAAGAAGACCAAAGATTTGAAAGAAGGTTATTGGACTATCTATATCTATTGCTTGAAGCTCGATTGTGCTATGTATGTACTTTGTACACATTCTTGGATATATTGTAATTGTGAATTTATTATATTGGAACAAAGTCGTTATTGTTCATTGTTATGACATCTATGTTCATTTGTTCTCAATAAAGAAAATAATTTTTATTGCAATGGCTTGTTACATAGTTTAATTACTCGCAAAGTGAAAACTTAGGAAAAATTACTTCAGGGAACGATTGACATGTTATAAATTTATATCTTTGGTTGAAAATTAGATTGATAGAAATATCAAATATTTGATGGTGAAGAGTTTTGGTCAACATAATTTAACAAGTTTTGCAAAGAGCACAAGATTGAAAGACATAAGAAAAGTCCATACACCCCATAAAAATGGAGATATGGAGAGGATGAATAGGATGTTGATGGAGAGGGCTAGGAGTATGCTAAGTGGTGTTGGCCTTGAACACAAGTTTTGGGTTGAAGTTGTAGTTACTACATGTTATTTGGTTGTGAAACATATGATCATGTGTTGAGTGAAAAGAGGTCTAAGTTGGAGAACAAGGAGGTCAAATGTATCTTAATCGGTTATTGTGTCAATGTGAAAGGGTACAAGATTTGGGATCTAGTGACCCAAAAGGTTCTCTACAAAAAAAGTTATTTTTTGAGAGATGAAACCTTCCATTGTTGAGTTGCAACCAAAGAAAGAGGAGAAATAAAAGGAGTTAGTTCAAATTCCACCTAATCCAATGAAAGATGAACTACGTACACCTATTGGACCTGATGATGAGGAGAGCTCTAGCAGCTCTAAAAGTTTTGAAGCAAAAGAAAAACCTCAACTTTAGCCATTGAGGATGTCTATGAGGGATAGGTGGAAACCTGATAGGTTTGGATATTCAGTTGAAAGGTTTGGCTACTCTTTGTTAGATTCTAGATGCATATTTTCTTTGATTGCTAACATTGATTAGCCTAGGAATATTAGAGAGGTTATAGGTATGAGTGAAGAAAATTCCTAGATGGCAACCATGAATGAAGATATGACTACTTTGAAAAAGAATGATACTTGGGATTTGGTACCCTTGGCTAAAGGATGAAAGATCATTAATTACATAAATGGTTTTTAAGAAGAAATGTGGTCCTCATGGAAATGTTGAAAAGCATAATGCACAGTTGGTCGCTAAGGGTTATTCTCAGGTGGAGGGAATTGACTATGGTGAGATACTCTCTCCTAATGCAAAGCTGACATATATTTGGTTTATGTTATCACTTATAGCACCATATGATCTAGAAGTGGGACAAATGGATGTGAAAACAACATTCCTTCATGGTGACTTAGAGAAAAAAATATATATTTCACAGGTAGAAAATTTCATGGTTAAAGGTAAAGAACATCTTGTATGCAGGTTGAAAAAATATTTGCATGGCCTTAAGCAATCTCCTAGAATGTGGTACCAAAACTTTGACACCTATATGTTGTCTTTGGGATTTATGAGACCTAAATGTGACCATTGTGTGTATAATTTTTTTAATAATAGTCACATTCTCATAATATTTTTTTTTTTTTATGTAGATGATATGTTGTTCATTGAGAATGGTAATTTAGTATGATTTAATATTTGAAGTCTTAGTTGTCAACACCATTTGAGATGAAGGATCTAGGTGCAATAAGGTATATTCTTGGGATGGAGATCAAAAGAAACATAGCTAACATAAAAGTTTGGTTAAGCCAAAGTAAGTATGTGAATTCAGTGTTAGAGAGATTCATCATGGTAGCTTGCAAAACACAAAGATTTTTGTGGAGGATTGTCCAAAATCTCCTACTCAGATGGACGACATGACTAGGGAACTATATGCGAGTATTGTTGCCATTCTTATGTATGATGTTGTTTGTACAAGGCCAAACATTGCCTTAGTAGTGGGAGTCCTTAGTTTATGGCTAATTTTGGATGGGTACATTGGGACGTGGTTAAGAGAGTGTCCATATATTTGTGAGGTACTTTTGAGTATTCTCTATGCTTTCATAGTTTTCCTTCTTGACCTCAACATTCAATGAGTACTCATAGATATGTGAATTCAGATTGGGCAAGTGACATTGACGATAGAAGATCCACTAGTGGCTATGTTCACGATGTTTACTGGTGGTATCAGTTTGATGAGTAAGTGGTAGGCTACAGTTGACTTGCCCACTATAGAATACATTGCAACTACTCATGCTAGCAAGGAAGCTATTTGGCTTAAAAGGTTGTGTTCTAATATTGGTTTTGATGTAGAACATATTACTATCTGTTGTGACAGTCATCGTGGCATTTGTTTTAGCAAAATATCCTACTTTTCATGCTAGAACAAAGCACATTGATGTATAGTTTCATTTTGCTTGCAATATAGTGGAAGATGGGAAGGTGAAGTTGGAGAAGGTTAAAACTTTGGTGAATGTTGCAAATGCATTGACAAAGTCAGTGAGCATAGAAAAGTTCAGGCGGTGTTTTAATTGCATGGGCCTTGGGGCCTTGAGTAGTTGATTGTAGTTGACTCTTGATAGGTCTTCGACAAGTGGGAGAATGTTGGGATTAAGGTGTCTCAGCTGTTGAAGTCCTATCATTTATTTGTTAATTATTTATTTAATTTATGCTATGTTTTATTTAACTATGTTAATTAATTTTATGTACGTCTAATAATGTCACTTGTTGGAATGGCAAGTTGAGTTGTCTTTAAACATGTGAAGTGGCATGGGTGACATGACTCCTATTTTTTAGGAGGTAGTCATCTCACTTGGTATTAATTGACTAATATCATTGGTGATACTTAACTCATGCTAGATTGTCAACTAGTAGTGACATATTCTATTTCTAAGGAGTCAATTTTGGAAGTTGTCAAGATAGGTAGAGTTGTGCATGTGGGTGCATTACATGCAATGCTTCAGTTTGCATGTTGCATGTGCCTTGCATGTTGAAAAAACTAAAACTTACATAGTAGGTGGTAGTTTAGACTTGTGCATGTTCTTCCTTTTGTAGTTGCATACATGTAGTGAATCTAGCAATGACACATGACAATTTTTAGCACTTATCTTGGTTATCTATAAATACAGGCTATGTTAATGCATTTTGAATAACAAATTAGTGATTTTTTTGAGACACCATTCTAGGATTGTGGTGTTGTGTGAGAACTCCTAAAGAGCATTAATTCTATTATTGTATTGTAACTCTTTGTTCCTAAATAATACAATTGAACTGCGTGAAGAGCATTGATTCTATTATTGTAGTGTAACTCTTTGCTGCTGAATAATACAATTGACCTGCAAGTAATCACTGTGTTATGGTCATGCATTGTTTATCTATTTTATGTGTTTGAATGTACATATGAATTTGTACCTACAACAATTTTTTCTCAAAAGGGTTTTCCCATGTAATCACTATGTTATGGTCTTGCATTGTTTATCTGTTTTATATGTGTTTGAATGTACATATGAATTTGTAACTATAACTTCTTTGTTTTGAAAGGGTTTCCCATATAATCACTCTATTATGGTCTTGCATTGTTTTGCATTGTTTACCTGTTTTATGTGTTTGAATATACATTTGAATTTGTAGCTATAACAATTTTTTGTCAAAAGAGTTTTCCCCTGTAATCACTCATTTATGCTATAACAAACAACTAGCTAAGGAAAATGGCTGTTCAAGTGATAAAAATAGCAAATTTGCTATCAATTGCTTCCACTATTGAGCCACGCCCATTTGGCAGCAGCTATTCTTCATAGAGAATGCACCTATGGCCATCAAAGGTCATCACTTATTTAGAATATCTAAGTGTGCTGAAAAACACTTGTTAAAAGTGGTGTTTTTCGAGATGCTATTGTCGAATAAGAGTAGCATGCCAAATAAGCTGGGATCCTAACATGTGGCCTGCATCTCTGAATGCTACTTGACGCAGTGGCTCATATTTTCACATTTATTTAGAAGAATGATATTCTGACTTTGTTAATACTAGCCCTGTATAATGGACATACATGTGTTTCTAATGGCCATAATTTAAAATTTTGAGTTTTCTTAAATCAGGAATTTTGGTTGAATAAATGAAACATCCCTAGCATAATCAGACATGAGTCCTAATCTTTAAGATACGGAAAATTCATCATCAGCAATTTACCGAAAGAAAATTCACCGCGGTGAATTGTTGGTGGTGAATTTTCTATCATGAATTGCTGACAGTGAATTTTCTTATGGTTATGGTTGGGTCCCATGAAGACACTTCAGGATTTATTTTTAAGGATCAGGAGGTCTCATGAAGTCAAAATAAAATTGCTGCAGGATTAATTGGAATCTGTTCCTGAAGAATAGCAGCTCCTACCTTTTAGGACTGCAAATTTGAGGGGGTGAAAATGGGGTGAGGCTGGAGATTGCCCCTACAGTTTAGGAATTTTAATTGCCATTTATCAATCATCTCAATTTTTAAGCTTCCTTAAATTTTGGAGCTTAAATTTTAGGCTGAACTGCACAACCAATAAGTTCATGAGACCACCAGCTTCCTTAAAATTTGGAGCTTAATATTTTAAGCTGAGCTGCATTAATAAGTTCATGGGATCACCACCTTTAAAAAACTCCTAAAAATGCTCAGCAGTACCCATTGAAAGTTTTCAGGAAGCCCCCTCCATGGGACCCCACCTTTAGAGCCCCTTATAAAACGATTTGGGGGAATGAAAAATACGTGGGAGTCGATTCGTTCTAGTTTAGAAAAGCCTTAGATCTACAACAGTACCGCAAGCAGTATTAAAAACCAATGATAAACCATTTAGTGGGGATTGTGTATACATATCAAATTTTGTCATCATAAACCATCTCGCATATATATATATAAAATTCATTTCGCTTTTGCATCACTAAATATCTGAAATGTAATGGACTTCGATATTTTGTTATTATTACAGACACACACACACGCTTATAAGACAAGTTACATGTACACATACTTTTCCCAACAAGATAGCCATCTTATCCAGTTGATAGTAGAAGCGGTCAAGTAATCTGCTTTGAGACAGGGTAGTATGATTATAGAGCCAAACTAAAATATAATGCTATTGAGAGATTGATAATAGACCCTGCAAATGAGTGAACCTTCATCTATTCACAGACCGGCCTTACAGTTTTTAAAAATACATAAGATCTAAATGGTGACAAAGGATTAGGTTTTATTCCATGATACATGTCAAAGTGGCGTCTTTTACATGCTGCCTGCCGCTACATAGATGATATAATAAGGGACCACATTGCCTTCACATTCATATCACTATCTTGGAAATGACAGTGGCTTAAAATACAAATCCTTGAATGAGAAACCATAAAGGTACACAGATGAGGCACAGAGAAGCAATGCTTGCTACAACAGTATTCTGCTCAAAAGCTTTTTTCACGCCTTCTGCTTTAGTGAAGTGTTGAAAACTCAAGTATGCAGCAATGGCTATGGAAATAACCATACCTGGTTGGGTTCCTCTGCAAATTTTTGACATCTGATAAGCATTCTATCATTTGGAAAACATAGATCCAGCAAACATGGCTTTGATAAATTATTTTATGAGAAACTTACCTCATGTGTAATGCGTGGTGAGGAGCAATAATCACAAGCAAGACAAATAACAGAGGCAGCTCCATTTCCCCTGATTCCAGCAGCCTAAGACAAGTTAGCTTAACACAACACCCAAGAAAGCATGATTATCTTTAAAGAAAAAAGATAAAATATCCAGGGGTGATCTTGTAACCCACCAGGAATTGGGTAAAAAAGGCGAATAAGGAAAATTGTTAAGGCAGTCCATAAGCCATAGTCACCTCTATCACAACACAGAAAAATAATCACAGTATCAGTTTACTAATGAAATGTGGGCGGGTATGGTCTAAGCACATTGCCTATTTTTGCAATTAGGATATGTTCACCTGATCCATGAAATAGCATCACCAGGTGCTTCCAAGGCCAAAAGTGGCACAAGAAAAGATTTATGGATGCCGGTATGCTTTGAAAACATCAAAACCCTGCAACATCACAATCTAGTTAATCTTTGATCTAACAAATATTACTATATTTTTAAAGATTATTCACCAATTACACTTGATGGATAACAACAAAAAAGTTCATATTTATTTAGACCACATAATTATTGACAGGCCTTATCCATCTTAAATAAAAATTCTAACAAATATGTTAAAACAGAATTTCAAATATATATCTGAGCTTGAACTCAACGGCCAATTTACATAACTCTAAAATGGTAAGAAGGCAATGGAGGTCCCTTTGCAGAAACTGATACGTTACATAGATTTCCTAATTTTCTTAAAGAAATGGAAGATAATCAGAAAGCCTGATTTTATTGAGCTGTCTTTAACAGCGCAAATAGGTTCCCCTTACACAAGGTCTTGCAATTGGCTTTGTCTATGCCACACTCAGAATTGGATGTGCTAGTTTACCCAAAGATTTGAGCATGATTATCCATTATGAAAACCCCCATGTTTTACCAGTTGAGCTGATCTCATTTGACTAAAACCTGCACAAATTCTAATGGAAGACATCCTTCAAACTTCAAGAAAAAAAAAACACAAAAACAGAACTCCTATTTTCCCAGATTACTAAGAAAAGTACAACCATGCGAAAACAAGAACTTTAAGCAGATGATTGGCTATTTCAATTTCTTTCTAATTTGATATAATTGCATACTCAATCAATCAAACTTAGATTTGTCGAATTTTCAGCCAAAACTATTAAAAAAAGCTCTTCTTAATAGCTTTATCATGTAGAGCAATTCTGACCGGGAACATTTCCCTGGCAGAGATAGACCAAGATAAACTTAAATGCCTATTTATCTATCTTGGGAAGTTAAATTTAATTCCCTTGTTTCGTTCATTACCTTGCATAAAAATCAATTGACGATTTGGGTAAGGAGAAGTTCTTCTAGCATCAAAGTCATGGCAACAATTGTAACATAATATGTAAAAAGTATTTGATTGCATCCTAATCTATTAGAGACATTCATTACGTATCAGGTGTTCTAGGATAATATTTACATACCAGAACTGCAAAAGAAGCCTACTAAAAAGTGCGATCACAAAAGGGCCTATGATCTCATTGGTTTATTATGCAAGTATACCATTGGGAGGTCCTAGGTTTGAAAACTAGCTGGTCCATAGAAAATAACATAAGTTACAGAGCCATTCCAGGTGTCCTGAGTATCAATGAAGAAAAGATGAGTAGCATGAGTTTAAGTGGGCACTAAAGAACTGGCTACAGTTCTAAAGAGAAGAGAGCAAGATCATTGTATCCCTAATCGGTCACTAAGAACCAGCTAGAGTTAAAAATAGATGAAAGCAAGAGAATCATAAGGAAGCAGTCCCATGGAGGGGATTTCTTGATTTCCCTCCATGATTTATTTTTATGTAACGGGAGGTCCCTGAGATGAAGAAAAATCTACTACAAGATAAGTTGGAATCATTTCCTTAGAAAATAGGAATCTGATCTTGTAGCAGATTTTAGGACCTTCAGTTCCATAAAAATAGATCCTGAAACTCCCTCCACGGGACTGATTCCTAAGGAATTGATCACAGCACAAGTCCAGTGGCGCACTAAAGAACTGGCTAGAATTAAGAGCCGATGAGAGCGAAAAAATCATAAGCCTTATCAGATCATAATGAACTGACTAGAGCATAAGCCTAACAGGCACTAAAAAGCCAACTAGAATTAGAAACTGGGTAGGATTAAGAACCTAAAAGAGTAAAAGACTCATACGCCTAATATGGCACTGTGTGAATATAGAACCTCCTAGAACGAGAGCATTAAAAAGAGAGCAACAGAGCATTGCGTGAGATTGGGGGATCACAGATTGAGTCCAAAACTGGTTTAATTATTCCTTGTAGCTGAGTGAGAAGGTCCTAGGTTGGAGCATCAGCTAATTTAATTTGGGCCTATTAGCTCAGAGGTAAAGCACTGAGAGGCCATGAGGTCGAATCGTAGCTATTTTATTTAGATGAAGTAAATTTATGTAATAAATTGAACTTCTTTGAAGACAAACTCACACAGAGGAGACAGCGAACAGCCAACGCAAAGCCTCCGTTGAGTACATAAGATCAACGCGAGCACATTGTATAGAACTAGTATCACCACGTTTTCCCCTTCCACCAAGTTTGTCCACTTTACAATTCAGCGAATTACCCAGCAAAAATGAACCAGATCTGCCATTTAAGTACAGAGTAGTAAGTAACACAGGATCAACTTCATACATGACAAAACTACCAACATCATAATATCAGCTATAACAAAGCAAAAGTACCTGAGAGAGGTAGGAAGGGTAGTGAAAGAGGCATGGCTCGTGCTCTTGAGTTGCAGGGGCCGTATTGCTACGGCGCGAGTTCCACTCACAGCAAACGAACCTGCAGAAACCTTGCATAACGACGGCCTCAGAGCTACTGTCAAGGTAGCACTCGCCATATTCACACAACCCTGAAAACAAAAATACATCTTTCATCATCTCAGATCTCAGAATTCCCAGAATTTAAGCTCAGTATATGACTTACCTGGAACAATTTTTTCACAGAAAAAGATTGCTGCAGATCAACAAAACTTTAACCGGATTGATGAGAGTACAAGATATTTTGGCGAGACGCGGAGTAGCATTAATAGATCCAGAGTCCACAAATTCCTCACATTGACGCTGACATGGGAGACATAGTTTGAATTCGGGGATTTGTTTTTTTGAGTTTTGTTTGCTAAGCAGCTGCAACGTTACCATGACGCCGGGTGGCATATGAAACTGTGTCAACATGCCACGTAGTCGCTTGATTTGCTATGCCAGTTGCAGTGGACCGTCCCTTATGTCACGCCGCTTTCTCTTCTTTCTATGAGCGGGACCGCACTCGTGCGGGATGTGACTCATGGAGCCATAATATGTAGCCTTTATAGTAGGACCTCATACAGTCGTTTAGCTTAAAAAAATAAAAATCTCCATGCACTGTTCAAATTATGCGGGAGATTTTTCCGGATAAGTAGTAGTATGAGTTTTTGGCGATACAGGGGTTACCTTGATATTAGTTATAATGGCTCTTCTAGTTATTTGTATTATTAAGTGTGGTCTGAAACATTCTTTCTTACAACATTCTTCTCATTCTGGTGATGGAACATGGAGTGTGATCCGAAACGTTGATGCAAAAATGCTACACACAGTGAAATCCAGAAAAAAAACATAATAGTATAAGTTTTAATGATATCAAGTTTCCACAATCCATATTTAGTTCTGTATTATTTTTAGATTCTATTGTGTAGAAAGTTTTTAACATCCACATTTCCAACACACTTGTGATCCATAATAAGTATCAAGTTTTGTTTTTTTGTTTTTTGTTTTTAATTTGTATTTGGAGTAGAAGTTAGTAATTATTACAATGTATAAATAATAAATAATTATAGTAATTGTGAATGAATGCATTATTGTTAGTTATTTTTTCTTTTTCATGTTGATAATTATTATTTTAATATGTTCATTTTTATTATATAAGATAAGAGGTAGATTCATTTCAAACAACTTGAAGTGTATTGTCTGGTACATCATTTATTTAGATCTTTTTAGATGATTTTAAATTATTTATTAAAATTTTCAAAATCATTTTATGATAATCTTCTCTAAATTAAATGATTATGTTATTTGTTCTTGCCCTACATAATTAGTTATGTTGAAATAAACTCATGCATATCCTCTCCTTTGACTATTTTTTTGCATAAGGCCCACCATTTTTTTGTTAGCATAATATTTTACATTGTGTCCTTTAGTGCATATCACTACATATTAGACCTTTAGATTTTCATGTAACACCAAAGTTAACCATGCGATTTATTTTAAGTATTTATTTTCAGATTCTTTCACTTGTTAGTTTGCAATTGCTATGAAATAGTCATTGATCATATGGTACATTGTATATTAACACATTTTGATTTATTTTATTTTTTCATTGATATATTTGAATATGTTAACATTGTATTTAGTGTCATTTAGTATGAAATAAGTAGGATTCAAGTAGAGTATTCAAATGTAGTGATTTTGGTTATTTTTTAGGTGTTTTGGATTGAATTTGGAGGAATCAATTTGCAATTTGTTGTTTAGATTTCCTTGATTTTTTGGAAAATAGGTGTGTGGTTAGTTGGAACTAATTACAAGTCTCAAAATTTTGAGTTACAATTTGTTGGTAGTTATTAGTCAAGGTTATGACTATCTCTCAACGTAGGAAAATAAAATGTGGCTCATTTGGTATCAAATGCATGCTGATTCAAACAAATATTGCATGAACTTTTCATTGTGCATACATTTGATGATTATAGTAGCATGAACTCAAGTAGTTCTCTAATTTGACTAAGCACCAAAATAAGTAGCTTAATAGTTGAAGAATCTTTCTTTCAGCTTTGTTCAATACAAAAAAAGTAGCTTAATAGTTTGTATAAATTTGAGTCATACAAATTTGTATAGAACATTATCAACAAACACTGGTAGACTATAAAACCCTTTTACAACCTCATCCTACCATTAAAATTGCCTCAAAATATTTGAAGTATAAAGTTGGAAGAGTGAGTTTTGTAAACTACTATTTACATGGAAACATTGCACCAATGGAAGCCACATTAATAGCTAGTTGCTTTCATACGTTAAAAAGAAACCCACCTAGACTTTGAAGGCTAATGCACCTAGTTAATTAAAATAAGTGATTATAAATGGTTTTAAAAAATATATTGTTTCAAGAATAAATAACTTGTGCTACTAAGTGGGGAATAGATTCTCTAAATGCCAATTCTCCCAACTATTATCAATTATAGAACTTATTATTGAGAACTAATAATACAAGTAATTGTATTAAATTGGTAAGTCAATTTTTGTAGAAGAGAGAGCACCATAGAGAATTAATACAACATTATCCCTTCTCTACTATGTCCTGATTGAGCTACTCAAAATATGAAAAAATTGTAATCCTCATGTATACAATTTTTTATGAGCTAAAAAATTATTGGTCACAAAAAAATGCTAAAAATTCCCTTGAGATGAGTGAAGGTAGCTTCCCATTGTTGAGAAGCTTACTTAAGTAATTGTATCTACCCATTGAATTTTTTGAGAATGCTCTCCCCTTCGAAACTAGTGGATGGAATTTGTATGGAGTTTACCATCCGAGGCCTCAATCAGTAATCAGGTATTATATGTTCTAACTTGAGGGTTAGCAATTCCTATAACTATTTGATTTTGTTGGTGTGAATAAGGTGTTTTGCATAACTAGTGCACCTAGTAGGTCCTATTCACATGTTAAGTTTACTTATGTCCTAGGAATCTTTTAGAAGTCTTAGTTTTCTTGACTATCTACCTTATCTTATCTTATGCCATTTACTTCTTGTGTCCTAGGTCATTTAATATTTGTTGAGTTAGTTGTCACATGATATAGGATTAAGACATTCAAGTCATGTAATTATCTAATCCTATTTATCACCTTGTATTTATAAGAAAGTATCCTCTTTCATCTTGCAAGATATATCAAAGGAATATTGTAAGACATATTGTAATCTTGTATCATGTATTATATCATTGTTTGGTGGGATAAAAATTTGTGTTGTTTCTTCTCTCTTATATGTTTGTAGGTTATTTGGTGTTGCAGATTGATGATCCTGGTTACTCACTTCAACATGGTATTAGAGCATGAGTGATTCCAACAAATTTGTCTTCTATGTCCTTATCTAAAATCATGAAGTTTTTTGTACTAATTATGTAATGTTTATTAGTGCACCCTTATGTTTCCATTGAGGTCTTTCATAACATCATATGTAGAAGAAAAATATAGTATCTAATGCTCAATGTTATTCATTTATGTCTTTAGAGTATGTGTAGATATCAACCAAATTAGGAAGAACTAATATAGTGTGTTGATACCATTCATGGTTATCTATATCTTATTGATCTTTGTTTCGATGTTGATGTTAGTTTATTTTGCACATGGTCTAAATAACTACTAGACAAATCTTAGGGGGCTTTATAAAGTTTTTTTTTAGTCCAAGCCTCTAAGATTCTTAGGTGCTATAGTGTAAAATATGGAAAGATTAATTTGAGTTAACCTCTCACCAAGTTCTATGCTAAAGGAAAGGGAAGGAAACATTAAGTTTTGTTCTTTCTTTCCACCCATGAACCCACATAGAATGAGAGATTTTAGAGTTTTCAATTATTTTTATTGAAGAATTCCAAGGAGGTTCATGGCATGGTGTGAGACCAACATCTTGATGCTTGAAGGTTCACAACATTGCAGGGTATGCAAGGAATTTTTGTCATTTTGTAGGGGTGTTGGAGGCTTTATTGAGCTCATTAAAGTTACCCACATTATTGGACCTATGCAAATTTCTTTATTTTCTACCTTAGTATGCCTCTTGCTATTAAGGATGAGGTGTTGTTGAAGGTTTTTTCAATACAAAATTTCACGTAACACCATCAAAGAAAAGCACAAAAAACTAGGCATTGCCTTCTTATACATTATTTTGTCAAAATATTGATGTATCATCTATGTACAAGGAAAAAATAGTAAAATGTCTCTACTAGAGTTTGTATGGATTAGTCATTGTCTACTGAAACAGGGAACTGCCAAATGGGTACTCAGAAATGTAGAAACCACTTTTTAGGTCTGAAAATGAGACTAATTCGCCACAAATGGTGTCTTAGTCCACCTTAGAAATTCTAGAATTTCAAAACAAGATTTTATAGCTTTCAATTTGCACTTCTCTTCTTGACAGGTGTTCGAATATGAATCTACAGAAAACGAGCTGAAAGTGGCCTCCAAGCTTCAATTAGGGCTTTGTTGACTTTGATGACTTTGTAACACCTTTTTGACACCAAACTCTTTGACAAATCTGCATACAAGACCTGCAAACACACATGCAAAGAGGGGAAAAACGGTTAAGGGTTAGAGTATAGGGGTTTGCCTTGGTCAAACCCCAATTTGGTAATCAAACCCTATGAAATGAAATGAAATAAAAAGAGAATAATAAATAAACATGTGAGTATGTGCAGGATCATCATGGGAAAAATAGGCCCTTAAGTGGTGATAAAAATTTAGAAAAATCGGAATTAGGCACCTTGATGTAAAAATTTGAATAAGTTATCTAAATTATTTGAAAAAAATATGTAAGAATAGAATCTGTAGCAAATTGAATGTAGTTTCTAAACTACTGGATTTATTTTAAAAAAAATCTATTTAGTGAAAATTTGAAATTTCAATGCAGTAGTACTTAAATTTCAAAGAAAAATAAGAAGTGGGTGTTTGTCTAACCACCCTAACCACAATAAAATGATAATATTTTAGATATAAGTAGAGGACTCATGTCCCAATGTGATGCATTTTTTTTGTAATTTTTTCCAAGTGAATAATTAATTATGATTTTTTTATTACAACTTAAAAAAATAAAAACTTGTATGTCTTGCCACCTTAACTTGGTCAAAACTTCATGAAAATTTCAATATTTTTTTAATCCTATAGTATGTCAAAGCATAGAATGTGACACATGTTTCAGATTTAAAAAATGTGATACCATTTGAAAGCTATAGATATTTTTCAATCAGCCTATCAATCAGGACTTTAGTCGTAATTCAAATAGAAAATTAAGAATAATAATTTATTAAATTCAAAGTAAAGCATAATTTATATTGGTGAAAAGTTGAGAATCTCCTTTAAAACTCTTCGTTTCATTAATTTTGGGTAAAAAAAGTCGTCGACCACATACCCTACACATACCCATCATATCGCCACTTTTTAGCTCATCATGATCCTACACATACCCATGCAATGTCATAAACTTACCAAAACCCTTGATGTATAGATCCGAAGATATGCAATGTAGAGCTCCAATGGATGACTTGATGATGCTTAGAGATGCTTGAATGTTTGAGAATGATTAAGTAAATGAATGCTTGAATGTTGGATGAATTAGGTGTAAAATGAGGGGAAAATCCTTTTATTTATACTTAATTTTCCAATAATTCCTATAAATAACACATCACAGGCTGACCTCAAGGGTAAGAGAATAAAATCTCACCAAAAATTTAAAATTATTTTAATTTTTGTGTCAGTGGGACTAAGTTTCCCTAGGTGGTGACTTGGTCCCACCAGGGCAATTTTATTGAGTTTCAAAAATTAAAGTGCATTAAATAAGGTTTAATGAGAATATCCTCATAAATACACTTAAATAGGGTCGGAAAGTGCATTAAGGGATCATTTAAACATGAGAAATGGTTGAATTAGTGATGACAAGTCTAGAAAAACATGAGAGTTTGTTACAAAATCTTTACAACACTTTGAAATAAGACTTGGTAAGTGATAAAAAGGGGTTATTTAAGTGAATTATAATGAAAAGGTCCTAGAAAAGTGTGAAAGTGGGTTACAACACTTCACTTTTACAAGACATCCTAGAAGTCTTAATGATTTTCAAGGGTCCAAGACCTAATGTGAATGCGTTGGCCACATTACAACATTAAATCTAAGCAAAATCAAGCCAAAGTCCACTAGGAGGGCTTGAACATGAGAAAAAGTAGAAGGGTTACTTTTTTGTGTGTCTACAATTCTCTATCAAGACTCTCACTTAGTCTTGGGCATGAGCTTATGACTCTTGAAACCATATCAAGATGTCAATGCCTCTTTCAAATTTGTTAAAGCCCTTGTGCTTTTTCAAAACCCTCAAAAATCCCTACACATATCCCTATCTTGTTCAAAAAATGCAAAAGTAAAAGATTGATGAGAATCTTGTGAGTTCACAAGTGCTTTATCACACATAAGTAATGTTGGAGGTATTGAAAATAGTTACATAGGCTTGTCATAAAGAAGTGAATGCCAATGTTAATTATAAGATGAGTGATAATGTTTTTCATAGTTGGAAAGCCTTTGTGAGGACATGGTTTGTGAACATGATGAAAGGACAAATAGCTAAAGAGGTCTATTATGACAAAGGAAAAATGGTTAAATGGTTAAGAGGTATGTTATGATACAATAAAGAGACCATGCATGAAAAAAATATATAGGTAACCAAACAAAGTGAGAAAAATAAGAAAATGGTCTTAAAGTTAGTAGAAGACATACATAACAACGGTAAGGGCACAAAGAGGTCATGAAGGGCCATAGAATGACAATACAATACACTTGGTAATGAATCAAACATGAGTGAGTGTATAAAGTTTATAGTGATAAAGATGAAAGATATGATTTTCAATAATAAATCAAATACTTTAGTAGAACAAGGTGACAGTTTCAAGAAAGCGAAAAGACAATGTAAAGTCAAAAAAGTGTGACAGTGAATGCAAAATATATAGAAATACGAGATATAAGGGTTGAATGTGGTATGAACTATAGAAATTTGAATTCCTAAAACCTTGTTACTATGAAAAACACATCATAACAATAAATTAAGAGAGTTATATTAGCTCTTATAGGGTGGTGTATCGTTGTTTCATAATGGAAATGAGTAAACCCTCATAGAAACATGTCATGCTTTCTAAATCCTTCCAAATGTAAATGTAGTTAAAATATGTTATGAATGGTATCACTGGTTCACATTCATCACTTCACTCATTTTTTTGATGATATAACATCTTGTATAAATCCTATCAAACCTTTATCACTATCATTGAAAATACAAAGCTAAGAGTGCCCATATTTCATGGAACAAAGCCAAATATCTATGATGGTATAGTATTAGGAGCATAAATGTTGTCTAGGTAATGTGAAATGGATTGATAACAAAATGGAAAACTAAGAATGAGTGGAAGAGTATGTGAAGGAAGGATACAATGCCTTGGTATGATAAGGCACAAGATAATTTATCATTGTTCCTTGTTAGTTCCAACATACGACAAATTCACCACCAACAATTCATTGTGGGAAAATTCATCGCCATAACAAATTCACAAGTAAAATTCCACCAGTGATTCACCATTGCGGAAAATTAATCGCATTAATATTTTTTGGTGGTGAATTTTGTCAGTGAATTGTTGGTGGTGAATTTTACTTGAGGTGAATTTGTCATGGCGGTGAATTTTCCCGCAGAGAATTGTTGTCAGCTAATTTTTTGTCATTGAATTGCTAGCGGTGAATTTTCCTAGAACTGTTGTTTCCCATGTCTAAACCTTTTTTCTTTGTTAAGACCCTCATTCAACGTAGTGAATGTACCATAATCCTATCCATAAGTAAATGAGACTCTCACAATGACTATTATTTGCAATAAAGGTTGGGTAAGGAGGGTATGCATTATCTCTATGATGTTTTCCTTGTAAGGAAATAGTTCTTCATGAGCTAAAAAAAAATTGAACCTTGATTGAGTGCCTTGTGAACCTTTTTCCCTACTATCAAAATGTTAATATTTATTTAAGAAAGGAAAATTTTAATAAATAGTAAATCGAGAAATGATTATAATGAATAAGAGAAAATTTTCAGGGCATGGGTTAATAATATGAGGCATAGAGTTATGTTTGATGGTGAAAGAGATCATGAAAATGACATTATAATGATATGGAAAGAGAAATTTCCTATTGAGAGAGAATGACTAAGACAAAGATATGACAAAGAAGGAGGTTCTCATGAGATGGTAGTCTTAAGTTTTTGTATCTTCTTTAATGGTGTTAGAGAGAAATATCAGATGATAACTTTCTGTGGAGGAACTTTTGAACACACATAATAAAGGTCATGAATAGGTTATGAAACTTGAAAAGAAATAGAGACAATCAATAGAAAATATCTCACATATGAGAGATTATTGTGCCAAATAATATAATGTTGACCCATAATAGCAAGGTAATAGGTTAAAGACAAAAGAGATCAATATATGAAACCTTCATTGACTATTCAAGAGGCATTCCACATACTTTCGTATGGAGACTTGGTTAAGGAAAGGAAAATTAAATAAAAAAGCATACATCAATATTTATGGAGATAAAAAGGGCGACCCTTTGGTGAAATGGTGGGGCTTCTTACCTGTACAGCCAACAACCAACCTCGCAGGGAGGTTCAAACCTCATGGGGTCACTCTCTACCGTGTCAACAATGAAGTTTGTTGTTTAACCTCATATTAAGGGGAGGCTCCTTGGTGAGCTGGTGGGGCTTCTTGCCTATAGTGCCAACAACCAAGGCCCAAACCTTAATATTTTTCTTTTTGTGGTGTACGTACGCATTACGAACTAGGAAAGAATGGTGCCACTCTACTCTACTCCTGTTGCTCGCTCGACTGTTGGAAACCCTCACTTTCTCTCATGGAATCCTTTGTCGCTTGATCCAGGTCTGTAGGTGCGTAGTAGCAAGGTGTTTGCTCATAATGGGAATCGTGGCTGCAAGGTGGATACCCAGAATGGGCTCAATGGTGGGGTAAAGGTGGCTAGGGTGATCGGTGGGCTTGGTGTGGAGGTTGTTGGGGTCTAGAGGACGGTTATTGAGCGTTCTATGAATTAGATGTGTCATGGCCAAAATTCGATGGGCTCCTTCAGGGATGTCATCAAGTTTGGTGGACAAAATGGCGGCGTGCTTCACATGCAAACCCTAAGGACGGGGAGGTCTCTCTTAACTCTGCTAACCCTAGGTGTGGTGTTGGCCTCAAGCTAAGCTCTCCATTTCCAATTTGCTCGTGTTCCTCTATTCCTAAAGTTTGTCTAGAGAATTTGGCTCTACCGATTTATAAGGATCATACCGAAGCTTTGTGATTTGCATGCTTGGGTTTCAGAGAAATGGCAGGAGTATATGGGGCGGCGAGAGGGAGATTAGTATTTACCCCTGTGCAAAGGCGTTTTTCATTCTGGAATTTGATTCTCAGAAAGATAAGGAGTTGGTAATGGAGTGTGGCCCTTGGATTTTCCAAGGGGATTTCCTGTGTATGAAACCCTAGTTTCTGGAGTTTGACCCTCAAACGAAAATGTTTAGCTCAACATATTTGTGGGTTTGGTTGCCTTATCTTCCCATTCAATTTTGGGATCTTGACTATTTGAGGGTCATCGACAATGTCCTGCGAAGTTATCACTGCACCGCTGAGGAAACGATCAGTTATCAGAATTCCACTTGCACTCAAATTTGTGTCAAAATGGATTTGGCAAAAGGTCTCCCTGTTGAGATGATTTTGAAGGTTGACAACAGATGTTGGAGGCAGCCTCATGATTATGAAAAGATTGCTTTTAGATGTAGGTGTTGCTTTGCGACAAATCATTATGCTTCCCATTGCTGAAAGCAGCGTTCCCTTGGGAACCAAGCCTCGAGGAAGCCTTTGTGGTGGGTTGATGCTGAATCAAAGCACTATGTTGTTCCTTCCTCTTCTTCCAAAGCTCCAATAGAGTCTCAAGCCTCTCCAAAGGGGACACACACTTCTTTTGGGGACCAGCCTCTGGCCTCGCTTAATAGGAGTTTGAAGAACTTGGTGGTTGTTGCTCCTATAGATGGGAAGCAAGGTGTTTCAGATAGTGTTACTTCAACAATCTCGGATCATTCCTTGTTGTCTTTGGGCCCTCATGCTCCTGCGGGTTTAAATTCCATGGGTTCTAATCAGTTTGATCGAACTCCATTTGGTGAGGTGTTGTGGATGGTTCCCTTTGCTGAAGTGGATCAGAACATAATGGCGCCACCTCATTGTGAGAAGGAATGGACAAAGGTAAAAAAAAAAGGAGGAAATCTGGTCCAAACAAGCATAATAAGTTGCTTAGATCAGCCACAAAAGGAGGGAATGCCTCGAAGGTGGCTCTTTGACGGCTGGGTAGTATTTGGGTTTAGGCATGGTGGTTGTGTTTGTTGGATATGTGGGCATCTTTGGTTTGGAGTTTGGTGGTATAGATGTTTAGTGGTTTGGGGGTTTGCACAGATGTCTCTCTATGCGAATGGGGTTGGCATTTAGGGTGGTTTAGGTGATGGGTTTGATGTATTTCTACCAAATGATGGGATGAACAATGTAATATCTTTTAGCAATCAATAAAATCATATTTATGTATAAAAAAAAAAATTATGGAGATAAAGATAAAATCATTCATCCTAGATAGTAGAGAAGAAAATCATTTAGGAGAAGTTTTGAAACAACATTAAAACAACATGAACTAACAGTGTTGATAGTGGGATGTACATGAAAATATGACAGAAAGAAACATAATCCATGTTAGAACACAGATTAAGAATTTGTTTTATAATAATAGCCAAATGCCAACTAACATCCTCTAACTATTGCCTCTTCAGCAAAGTCGCTACCAATTTGAGAATCAGATTCACAAATGATTTGTCTCCACCCAAGAGCACAACCACGCTCCACAACATATAAAATGACAAGGGTCTCCATCACATTGTTAGAATACTAACCCTTATACACAAAAAAGATAAACTCAACAATTCTAGAACTAGTCCGCCCAACACCTCCAATACCAGCATGACTAGGATTTCCACGAGAACCATTTGTGTTCATTTTCAACACACCCCGAGGAGGACACCAACGCCCCTCCCTATTTATTTTTGAAGAGGATGTCGACATCTATTTCTCATGATCTAACCAGCACTTTGAACAGCCTCCCTCTGAAGAGGACGATTTATACGAGTGCAACAGGGAACCTCTCTTGGATCCACACCCCCAACCAAGTCACACTTAGCCCCAATAGTTTCTCCCAAAGAATGAAGAATCTTCCACCACAAATGTTGGGCAACCAACTTCACATCTTGAAAAATTCTGCAATCTCCAACTAAATATACCATATAATAGAAGTCGGTCAAAGAGTCCTAGTAACTTGAAGGAAAGATGTCTTAACAAGGGCTTTCCCCCACCAAGCAAAGACAAGTTACATGCACACATGCTTTTCCCAACAAGATAGCCATCTAATCCAGCTGATAGTAGAAGTGGTCAAGTAATCTGCTTTGAGACAGGGTAGTATGATTATAGAGCCAAACTAAAATATAATGCTATCGAGAGATTGATAATAGACACTGCAAATGAGTGAACCTTCATATTCACAGACCAGCCTTACAATATTTAAAAATACATAAAATCTAAATGGTGACAAAGGATTAGGTTTTATTCCATGATACATGTCAAAGTGGTGTCTTTTACATGCTGCCTGCCACTACATGGATGACATAATAAGGGACCACATTGCCTTTTACATTCATATCACTATCTTGGAAATGACAGTGGCTTAAAATACAAATCCTTGAATGAGAAACCATAAAGGTACACAGATAAGGCACGGAGAAGCAATGCTTGCTACAACAGAAATTCTGCTCAAAAGCATTTTTCACGCCACCTGCTTTAGTGAAGTGCTGAAAACTCAAGTATGCAGCAATGGCTATGGAAATAACCATACCTGGTCGGGTTCCTCTGCATCTGATAAGCATTCTTTCATTTGGAAAACATAGATCCAGCAAACATGGCTTTGATATATTATTTTATGAGAAACTTACCTCATTTGTAATGCCTGGTGAGGAGCATACATCACAAGCAAGACAAATAACAGAAGCAGAACCTTTTCTGCTGATTCCAGCAGCCTAAGACAAGTTAGCTTAACACAACACCCAAGAAAGCATGATTATCTTTAAAGAAAAAAGATAAAAATATCCAGGGTTGATCTTGTAACCCACCAGGAATTGGGTAAATAAGGCAAATAAGGAAAATTGTGACGGCAACCCCTACGCCATAGTCATCACCATTCACCTCTGCCACAACACAGAAAAATAATCACAGTATCAGTTTACTAATGAAATGTAGGTGGGTATGGTATAAGCACATTGCCTATTTTTGCAATTAGGATATGTCCACCTGATCAATGAAATAGCATCACCAGGTGCCTCCAAGGCCAAAAGTGGCACAAGAAAAGATTTATGGATGTCGGTATGTTTTGAAAACATCAAAACCCTGCAACATCACAATCTAGTTAATCTTTGACCTAACAAATATTACAATATTTTTAAAGATTATTCACCAATTAGACTTGATAGATAACAACAAAATAGTTCATATTTATTTAGACCACATAATTATTGACAGGCTTCATCCATCTTAAATAAAAATTCTAACAAATATGTTAAAACAGAATTTCAAATATATATATGAGCTTGAACTCAACGGCCAATTTACAGAACTCTAAAATGGTAAGAAGGCAATGGAGGTTCCTTTGCATAAACCGATACGTTATAGATTTCCTAATTTTCTTAAAGAAGTGGAAGATAATCAGAAAGCCTGATTTTATTGAGCTATGTCTTTAACAGGACAAATAGATTCCCCTTACACAAGGTCTTGGAATTGGCTTTGTCTATGCCACACTCAGAATTGGATGTGCTAGTTTACCCAAAGATTTGAGCATGATTATCCATTATGAAAAACCCCATGTTTTACCAGTTGAGCTCATCTCATTTGATTAAAACCTGCACAAATTCTAATGGAAGACTATTTTCCCAGATTACTAAGAAAAGTACAACCATGCGAAAACAAGAACTTTAAGCAGATGATTGGCTATTTCAATTTCTTTCTAATTTAATATAATTGCATACTCAAGCAATCAAACTTAGATTTGCCGAATTTTCTGCCAAAACTATTAAAAAAAGCTCTTCTTAATAGCTTTATCATGTAGAGCAATTCTGACCGGGAACATTTCCCTGGCAGAGATAGACCAAGATAAACTTAAATGCCTATTTATCTATCTTGGGAAGTTAAATTTAATTCCCTTGTTTCGTTCATTACCTTGAAAAAAAATCAATTGACGATTTGGGTAAGGAGTTCTTCTAGCATCAAAGTCATGGCAACAATTGTAACATAATATGTAAAAAGTATTTGATTGCATCCTAATCTATTAGAGACATTCATTACGTATCAGGTGTTCTAGGATAGTATTTACATACCAGAACTGCAACAGGAGCCTACTAAAAAGTGCGATCACAAAAGGGCCTCTTATCTCATTGGTAGATTATGCAAGTATACCATTGGGAGGTCCTAGGTTTGAAAACTAGCTGGTTGTGATGTCCCCATCATACAGGAGTAATTAAGATAAGTATATGTTTTAATACATTTGCATTCATGCATAGATAATAATATATACAATATATATATATATATAGTTGCATGTAAATAGAATATATCCATTGCTTATATATATACTAATCAGTTGATAAACAGCCAAGGAGACAAATTTAGTCACAACTGCACGCTAGTTAAGAATGAATGCTATGAACCGGTAGAGAAACATCCCTTGAGCATCCCGTCTATATCAAGTGGGACGCAAAGAGGAAGAAGGCATCAATCAGAAAATGAGTAAAGGTTAGAAACCAGCAAACCAAGATAAAGGCAAGTAAACAATTCAGAAAATCAATGTCAGAAGGCAGTGAGGAATTCGAAGATATCATCAAGGGAAATAATGGATCCACACACAGAGGGCGACGGTAATCAAAAGGAAGACAAGTATAGAGGATAGCGATCAAGGGAAGACATCGCTGAAAATAAGAAGACACCTACAGACCACACGGATACTGATCGACCAAGAAGAAGAGCACGACTCTTTGCCAGGCTGAGACTCTTCAAGAACACACAGGCACACGGCTGATCATATCTGTATTGCTTATGGAAATCAATTAGATTGATCATGGCAGACAACACCACCAGTAGCTAACTCAGTTTGAAGGCACGCAATCTGGAAACAGCACCCAAATAGACATTCGGATTTTTGCTACTATAACTACAAAATTATAAGCAGAACTCTCCAGATATTGAACAGAAAGACTTTTATTATTCAAGTCCATCTCTTCAAGATTGATATCCATACTGAGATCTCTAATTAAAGCATTATCTTTGAAATAAAATATTAAGATTCATTGACTACTCTGGAATTGGTGGATTTTAAGTTGAGTGTTTTCAATTAAACAAGGGAACATCGCACTGGTCCATAGAAAATAACATAAGTTACAGAGCCATTCCAGGTGTCCTGAGATCAATGAAGAAAAGATGAGTGGCATGAGTCTAAGTGGGCACTAAAGAACTGGCTACAGTTCTAAAGAGAAGAGAGCAAGATCATTGTAATCCTAATCGGTCACTAAGAACCAGCTAGAGTAGAAAATAGATGAGAGCAAGAGAATCATAAGGAAGCAGTCCCATGGAGGGGATTTCTTGATTTCCCTCCATGATTTATTTTTATGTAACGCGAGGTCCCTGAGATGAAGAAAAATCTACTACAAGATAAGTTGGAATCATTTCCTTAGAAAATAGGAATCTGATCTTGTAGCAGATTTTAGGACCTTCAGTTCCATAAAAATAGATCCTGAAACTCCCTCCATGGGACTGATTCCTAAGAAATTGATCACAGCACAAGTCTAGGGGCGCACTAAAGAACTGGCTAGAATTAAGAGTCGATGAGAGCGAAAAAATCATAAGCCTTATCAGATCATAATGAACTGACTAGAGCATAAGCCTAACAGGCACTAAAAAGCCAACTAGAATTAGAAACTGGGTAGGGTTAAGAACCTACAAGGGTAAAAGACTCATAAGACTATAGAACCTCCTAGAACAAGAGCATTAAAAAGAGAGCAACAGAACATTGTGTGCGATTAGGGATCACAGGTTGAGTCCAAAACTGGTTTAATTATTCCTTGTAGCTGAGTAAGAAGGTCCTAGGTTGGAGCCTCAGCTGATTTAATTTGGGCCTATTAGCTCAGAGGTAAAGCACTGAAAGGTCATGAGGTCGAATCATAGCTATTTTATTTAGATGAAATAAATTTATGTAATAAATTGAACTTCTTTGAAGACAAACTCACAAAGAGGAGACAGCGAACAGCCAACGTAAAGCCTCTGTTGAGTACAGTAGATCAATGCAAGCACATTGTATAGAACTAGTATCACCACGTTTCCCCCCTTCCACCAAGTTTGTCCACTTTACAATTCAGCAAATTACCCAGCAAAAATGAACCAGATCTGCCAGTGAGTACAGAGTAGTAAGTAACACATGATCAACTTCATACCAAACAAAACTACCAACATCGTAATATGAGCTATAACAAAGCAAAAGTACCTGACAGAGGTAGGAAGGGTAGTGAAAGAGGCATGGTTCGTGCTTTTGAGTTGCAGGGGCCGTATTGCTGCAGTGTGAATTCCACTAACAGCAAACGAGCCTACAGAAACCTTGCATAACGACGGCCTCAGAGCTGCTGTCAAGGTAGCACTCGCCATATTCAAACAACCCTAAAAACAAAAATACATCTTTCATCATCTCAGATCTCAGAACTCCCAGAATTTAAGCTCAGTATATGACTTACCTGAAACACATTTTTCACAAAAAAAGATTGCTGCAGATCAGCAAAACATCAACCAGATTGATGCGAGTACAAGATATTTTGGTGAGACGCGGGGTAGCATTAATAGATCCAGAGTCCACAAATTCCTCACATTGACGCTGACATGGGAGACATACTTTGATTTCGGGGATTTGTTTTTTGAGTTTTGTTTGCTAAGCATCTGCAACGTTGCCATGATGCTAGGTGTCAACATGCCACGTAGTCACTTGGTTTGAGATGCCAGATGCAGTAGACTGTCCCTTATGTCACGCCGCTTTCTCTTCTTTCTATGAGCGTGACTGCACTCGTGCAGGATGCAACTCATGGAGACATGATATGTAGACTGTATAGTAGGACCTCATACACTTGTTTAGCTTAAAACTAGCAATTGCACCTTAGTGTGCAATGGGTACGCCGAAGAGGTGTGGAAGGTTAATTATGAAAAAAATAGGTCCATTTTTTGTATACATTTGTGTAATACACGAGATCTAATGGACAACACTAACGACACCTGTAGGTGCTTAAGTCCAACAGACAATATGATCTTTTTCAAAAAGGGAAAAAAATGCCCCCACATGTTCTGTAAATATTTCATATCAGCCTTACAATGCTATTCAAGAGACCTGCTGTTGGTAAATTTATAAATCTGCAAAGAATAGAATCATGGAAGTATTTTCGTTTGATTCTCTCAGTTCCAATGTTCTACATTATCTCCCACAAACACTTCTTGTTATGTCTTTCTACCATATATGACATCAAAATTTAAATTTAGATATTCATATAATGTATCAAATTCAATATTAAAATTAAATCAAAGTACCTATAGGCTATAAGCCATTCAGCTGCTTTAACCTACAAGTACCTACAAACCCAGGATATGCAACTGAGTGGGATGTGGGCAATGTCTGATGCTGCTGCAACCAGTATATCCAAGAAAAAATGCCAACTAGAGCTAATGCAGCCCCAAACAGTTGGACCAGGAAAATAGTTAGCCCTAGTAAGTATCCTATGAAAGACCTCTGTGACTAAAGCTGATTCAGATGGGTCTAAATACATTTGTCTTTTTACCGTGACTGGTATTATATGTAGAGTCTAGACCACGTGGATGTTAAGCTGGTCTTTTAGCAGCTATAAAGGATTGTTTGCTGCTCTATATAGTACCTTTTCTTAGATGCTGGTAGTCTTTGGATGCTCTGCTTTAGAATGTAAAATTTCATGCATTGAGTTTTTTTGTTAGACAACTGATTTTGTTCTCCAAGGAATTTTGTGATTTTAATACTTATTTTCATACTTAATACAGCTTAACCTTTTTATCAAAAAACCTTATAACTACAAACCAGCCCTAAATTTGATTTTAGTTTTTTTTGAGCAATGGGGATTTTCTTTGCCGTCAGGGATGCCTAGACATCCCCAAGGTATCAAGGGATGTCTCAGAATTCTCCAGGTGTCCCAGGGATGGCCAGACATCTTGGTGGCATTCCAAATTTTAGAATGGCATCTCAGGGATGCTCCCAAAAGTTCTTGCAAACCAGGGATGACTTGGGCATGTCCAATGCCATCATAAAGTCCTGGATATGGCTACGGGGACAGAGACAGGGATTTCAGAGGGGGAGGACGGGGCATGTCCCAGTGTAACATAGCATCAAACCAATCAAGCTCAACATGAAGCCTTGTATTGCCTGTCTCCACCAATTGTACCAGCATAAATCTTCCCCATCTAATCATAAACCCATGATTGTGATCATTTCTTCTTCCAAAATAGTTGGATTTAAGAAAAATGACCTTTCATTTTACTGAGCTTTTCCATCGCCTGGTATGGATCCTGACTGTCATAAGTTGGTAAATCTATCTTCACCAACAGTTTATCAATGTAATTATTACCACTCTGGTTTTCCTTGTTTTCTAAATTTATTTACTCTATGTTTAGATTGGCGTTGGAGTTATCTGCTGAATGCTACTTTGTCCTACATGAGCAGATCAATGCAGGATTTCTTAAAATTTGGCATCAAAATGCAATTTCATACTTAGGTGATGCCGATTTAGTGTGTTATAATGGCATTATTTAACACCTCCCCCAATTAGTTAAGCTTCGTAGCATTACTTGCCTTGCGTGTGGAACTCAGTGTAGAAACCTGACATGGAGTTTTTCAGCTGTCATTTTCTTTAGCCCTTGATTTCCTTGTTCCGTTTTATTTGAGCTTAGTTCATTGTCTCTGGAGTTTTCTTCTGGGATTTGAAGCTGCTCTTGCTGCCCCATTCAAAATGATTTAACTTTTAAGAATAATATTAAAATATATATAATTTTTTAAGTTATAATAATAAATTGATGTTATTTTTGTGTATATATATGACTTTATAAGCTTGGCTTATAAATTTTGCTAAGTTACAGGTTCTGGTTCGGGGGTTGAGGGGTAGTCTTGGGTACTAGAAGCGGAAATTTTTTAGGGGTCAGCGCCTTATGCGTGACGTGTGTGTATATATATATATACAAAAAAAAAAAAAAGAAGAGAAATATACAGAATTGTAAAACTAAATCATTTCATAGTATGATACTTGATCATTGATCAATGCCAAATGCCAAAGATAAATATTCACGATCATTGATCATTGATCGAGCAAGATTCATCATACATTTACCCTGACAAACACATTCCCAGGTCTGAGATATTTATAAACTCATTGTATTACTTGTAACTGCTGTTCATTCTATTATCAGATTTGGGTTATCAGATTTACTGTTAGTATCTATGGAGTGGATAGTAATGTTGTAATGCTGATTATCTGTTGTACAATTATCTACTGCAAATTTTTGAGGTTGCTGTCAATTCTGGTCGTTGTATGTAATGTATCTGCTGCAAATATAAGCTCAATTTGTATTGCTGTGGTCTGGCATAGTTTTGGAATATTGTGATCTGCTCTTTGTTGGTTATTCTGAGTATGTACAGGTCTGATATTAATTTTTGAGTAGGTATCTATTGTGTATCAATCATATTTGAAAGTTGGAATGGCTTAGTATTGATTCCCAGATTTGCCTCCACATTACACATTGAATTATCACAATGGAAATCATCACTATGAAATGATCAATGATCAAGTATCATACTATGAAATGATCAATGCTGTTTTAGGGTTAGGAGGAAAAGAAATTAAAAAAAAAATGTTTTTTAATCAAGTTTGGGCCCTTTTTTTTTAACTTGGCCCATGGGTTCGCCTGGTTGTCGGACATGCTACGCATTAGGTGCAAGCCTCGTACGCCTGTTATTTCATGACTGGCCAAATTTTGAGTCGCGCCTGTCTCCTGTGCTGCACAGTCGAACCGGGACGCAGAGGGCCTGAAGGGTACGGAACTCCTGCAACATAGAAATTTTGTTTTCCTTTTCTTAAATCTCCCTTTTGCCAATGCAGCATGATCCCCGTGCCCTTAATATCTCTTACCAGTAGTCTACACATTTAAACATAATAACAGAATCTTATGTACCATACAGACTGTAATAAAGTTCCGTTTGGGTTATTTTCCATTTTTGTGTTGGTTTCCTTTGTGCCACGAACTGCAGATCCTTTAGGATTTCATTCTTAAACATTTGAGGAAAGAACACAATCTTGAGAGTTTAGTTCAGATTACAGTCCCAGTCAAATAGCAGGCAACAGAAGTACTAGTTAGCTATTTCAGATTTTTCCACATTTACCAAGTAGATTTCTGAAACAAAACAAATTTCCATTGAGACTCCAGATTTGGCTTGCGACAGGTATACAGTCAATGAAACATTGGTGCTGTCACATGTTAAAAAAGAAAGCTAATTACATCTATATTCCTTTTCTGCCACATAACGTATACTTTCTGCCTAAATTTTGGGATCTTCACTTACAGAAATCATTCCTTCATCACAAACAATTTTGCAAATGAGTTTCCTTATATATTTTAAATAAAAGTTTCCTATATATACTTATTTACTGCTGCCCCATTCCATCCCCCATAACATGGGTTCTGAAACAATTATTGCTTGGAATATATCAGAGGCCTTTGGTATGATATTAAAAGTGATGTATGGATGCATGCGCATAAAAAAGTTGAAGAAGCTATGCATAAAACTCATGCAGCCAAGGAAAACTTACATATCAACAAAATTACCTTGCTTTTTCTGTACTTGGATACATAAAGGCAATTTTGGAAATCCTGACAGCTAGATCTCCACAATAAAGACAAACAAATATAGAAACAGCACATGGAAGGATGAAAAGGAAATGCCAGGGGCAAAAAATCAAAAGAAATTATACCTCTGTGAAGGCATAAAGCCCAAGTAGATAGTGATTCAACTTCAATATTTGAGGAAAGTGACTGGCAAGCCTAATATGATAGAGTCAGACCAACAACAACTCGATGATGCTAGAGTCTCTTTCATGGTATCAACTGGAATCTTTGATCCTTGAACCTTATATGAAAGGAAAAAGATTACAATCTTAATTCATAATTCATTGATATGCAGAACTTTATCGCAGAACTTTATTGATACCAAACTCACAAAAATGTTAACGTTGCTTGTGTATCCTACTAATTAGTATGACATAATTAATGGTCACGGATGGAGCAACAAGACCCTGCGAAGGCAGATGACATATTCCTCTTGTAAAGCATGCTTAGTTTATGCTTAACATATTCGTGTAAAAACTAGTAGACATGCATGCAAAAACTGGAAGCACTAACAAGGCACGTGAACTGTTTGACAGAATACCTGAAAAAGATCTCATCTCATGGTCTGTAATGATTGCAGGATATGTTAAAAATGGATTAGTTGAGAAGGCTTTAGAAACTTTCAAGCAAATGCAGTTGGCAGGTGTAAAACCAACTTTTCTGGCTGCATAGAAAGTGTATCTGGCTGCCCATGAACAACATTACGGTCTAAGTAAACTCTACCCTAAAAGCCATATATTTAATGCCAACGACTTCAAATAATGCAATTCTTCAGACGGCGGAGGGGCAGAAAACACTATCGCCTTGCACCGAAGCTCTGCCTATGCTCTTTCCAGTGGCTGTACAAAAGTTTTGATTTTTTAGCGAAGCTTTCTACGTTTATTTCGTAGCCGCCGCCGCCAAAGGATTTTGAGGCTTTTGAGCCCCCATTTTGCAGCCTCTGCCATTTCTACACAGCTTCAAAAACTGATGAACAATACTATATGAATCTAGGGTTTGCAAATTTAAAGAAAGTATTTAGAAAACCATATAAACCTAGGGTTTGAAAAATCAAAACAAAGACCACAGAAAATATGATTTAATTGAAGAAATTACCATTAGTGGTGAGCTAATTCCAGTCCTGTAATGGTTTACAAATTTAAAGAAAGTATTTAGAAAACCATATAAACCTGGGGTTTGAAAAATTAAAACGAACACAGAAATATGATTTAATTGAAGAAATTACCGTGGCGGTAGGTAAAATTCTAGTCCTGTAAGGGTTTTCTTTGAAGGGTTTGCATTTTTTCTTCTCATTCAAAGATCTCCGAGTGTTTACACGAATTTCCCAGCGATTTTTGTGACGGTAAAACTAGTGAATGCTCCCTCTAATTCTTCCATTCTATAACATGCTGGTTACTTTTAAGCTTACCGGTGCAGAAGCGAGGGAAAGAGGGGTTTGGTCCGTTGTGAATGTATGCTATCTAATCTCCATTAAAGCGTCCAGCTAATAAAAGTGCAAGTGGTGAAGGCCTTATTAGGGTAAGGTCGCGCTTGAGGATTTTTAGAACATTTTAAGGCAGGGTCCATGATTCAGTTTAGAATTCAACTTAAAGTTAGATAGTATTTTGATAAAAAAATAAAAAATAAATACAAATTATCTCATTTTTTTGGTTTTTAGGAATTTAAAATTTTATGTGAGACAAGCAGTAGAAGAAAAAATTTCTAAGCTCTAGGGGCAGTTTCTAGCCCCACCCCAATTTCACTAGTTGAAAGATGAATTCCTATATTGTAGGGGCTCCTATTTTTTTGGAAAAGATTTCAATTGATTTGGTAGCACAATTTATTTTTTCCATGGGACTTCTTGCTCCATGAAAATAGAAGCCCAAGCCCCCTCATGGGACCGCTCAGAAAATGTGAAACAACGTATTCATACGAGCAAGAGAAAAACGAGAAAAGAGCGGTCGATACAAATGCACAGATATGATCATTTTCATAGTCGTCCAAGGGCTTTTAGAAACTATATATCGTTGATTTCAATTTTTAGGTGAGCCTCTTTCAAATTGCATACGCATTCGGGGTAAATAAATAAACTAGAAATCGCACCTTAGTGTGCAATGGGTACGCCGAAGAAGTGTGGAAGGTCAATTGATAGGACATTAGGTACGCCGAAGAAGTGTGGAAGGTCAATTAGGATAAATTTTGGTATATTTTCTTCATACATTTACTAATTACTATTTTTGTTCAATTGATAGGACATTTAGCAAATAAGGTTGTTTATGAAACAAAGGCCTCAATGCAAAAGTTATAGGTTCAAATCAACTATGCATCCACTTACAAGAATCCAAACATGATTGTAATAAAACCTCTAAACCAAGAATATAATTAGGCTCCATTACCAACAACATCATGTTATGTTTGCAATAATGAAGGGATAGAGAGAGGGAGAGATAGGGGTAGAAAGAAGGGTAGATACAGGAGAGAGAGAGAGAGAGAGAGAGAGAGAGAGGGGGGGGGGAAGGCAGAGGGGGAGGGGGATAAGGAGATAGAGATAGAGAGGAAGACAAAAATTGAGATGGAGAAGGAGAGGGCTATGGAGAGGAGAGGAGAGGAGAGGAGAGGGAGAGATAAAGAGAGAGGAGAGAGGGATAGATAGATATGAAAGAGACAAATCCATAATATATATAAAATTGTTTCATAATCCTTTGAGATAAAATGAAGCTAACATAAATTAGTATAGTTTTATTATAAGAAATATATATTTGTATATAACACAAATTTAATTAACATAATCAATTAATTTAGATTGTATATAATATAAATTCATTATAGGCAATAAGTAGTATATATTTATATAATATAAATTCAATTAACACACAAATTTATTACAATATGTTAACGCACAAATTTAATACAATATGTTATATACATAATATATATCTAATATTACAATTTACATTATAATTAATATATATAAATATATATATATATATATATATATATATATATATATATATGAAAAATTTACTCAATTATACTAACTCAAAATAGTAAATATAGTAACTAAAATTATTAATTATATTTAAAACTATAAATTAGAATTAATTATTAGATTGTGAAATAATATTAAAATTAAAATATATCTATAAAGGAAAGAATCCATAAAAAAAAAAATTAAAAACAAACCAAGTTTAGAGTTTTATTATCTACGGGTTGCCATATTAAATACATCATAATCCTCGAATAGTGAGTAGACTTGAGTACAGGGAAAGACGCTTGAGTAAATGGAGGAAAATGGCAGTTGCTATGATTTGATTTAACCACCCAAGTTAATTGAATGATCCTCCATGATTGCTACATACATGTCAAACATTGATTCAAAGATTTTTCCAAAGACACTCCATAGGCGTAAAAATAAAAATCTCCATGCATCGTTCAAATTATGCGAGAGATTTTTCTGAATCAGATATAGGGGTTACGTGGATGCTAGTTATAATGGCACTTCTACTTCGAACCACTTAGATTGTATTGTGGAAATTGTAATGATAGTATCAATGATAGAGTGTCATTTGAAACGTTCTTCTGAAACATTGATGCAAAAATGCTACACAGTGAAATTGAGGAAAAAACATAATAGTATAAGTTTTAATGATATAAGTTTCCATAATCTATATTTAGTTCTATATTATTTTGTCACATCCCCACGACACCCCCTCCCACGGTGGGGATTAGTGTGGAGGATAAATAAATAAAAAATATAAATAAGACTAGATATTTTCAAAGAAGGACGATTGGGGAGACAATTCATATTTATGAAGCATGGTAGGAGTAAGGAAGAAGGAAACATGCATAAATTAATTGGAGGTTGCAGTTAAAAACCATAATTAATGCAAGAGACAATCCACATTCAAGAGGAGAGGGCATGAGGAGAAAACAATGCCTTGCCATTAATAAAGCATGGCAACCCTGTCCTCCAACATTTTCTTGTCTGATTTTTTCACGTGAAAGGGAAGAGCGGGCAGGTATGTGGAAAACAAGAGGCATTTACACAATTTAAACCCTCACAACCACCATAATTTCTCATTCAAGTTTGGTGGGAGATTAAAGAGAGCAGGCAGGAGAAGAAGAGTATAGGAGAGACTAATGGGATGAGAAACAACAGGAAGAAAAATGTAGAGGAAGGCAAGGAACGACAGAAATGGAGGCAACGAGTTGCAGGAAAATAAGGCAGAGAAAATAGTGTGGGAAAAGGAGTTGCATGGGACTGGAAAGGAAATGTGGTCTCTTGGAATGCAAGTTTGTAGGATATGCACAAAATGGATTCGTTGAAAAGGCTTTAGAAATTCTTAGGCAAATGCAATTGGTAAGTTTAGAACCAAATTCCACAATTGATGTGCATATTGTTCCTGTATGTGCCGTAATGAGAGCCCTTCAACTGGTGATGGAATCCCCATCGAAGCTTAAAGGAAAGAGGAATTTATCAGACACGTAAGTGAAAGACAAGAGCCTAGTGCGGATAGGAGGGAAGTGTTGCGATATTCTTTCTGTTTTTTTCCTTAACTGTTTTCTGTTTTTGGATACTTTCCTATCCTGTAGATTGTGTAGCTGTATGGATAACGCACACAGCATGATTGTAGGATCTCGAGATGTATATGAACCTATACATTCATTGTAAATAATAAGAATGAAAAAATATTCTTCTCTGTTTCTGTTTCTGTTTTTCAAGTTGGTATCAGAGCTACGAAATTTGAATCTTTTGTTTCCCCTTCATTGAACCATGGGCGATTCAGATTTGAAAGTATCTCAGCCATCTGCTCCCATTATTATTCAATTCGAAGGTTCATCCTTCAATGCAGGGATTGTACTCAATGAAACAAACTATGATCTGTGGTCTCAAATCATGGAGATGCATATCGCTGAGAAGGAGAAACTCTCTTTCATTCGTGGTAATTCACAGCCACCTACCGAGAAGGATGATGGATATGAGAAGTGGTATGCAGACAATCAAAAGGTCAAGAGATGGCTGTTGATGTCTATGTCCCCAGAAATTATGAAGCGATACATTCGCTTACCCACTGCTCGAGATATTTGGAAAGCCCTTTCTAAGGATTTTTATGATGGAGCAGATGAACTGCAGGTATTTGTCTTGAATCAGAGGGCTTTCTCTGCCAAACAGAATGGCAGAACACTCTCTGTGTATTATGGAGAATTAACCGAGTTTTTTGGTGAGTTGGATCATCGTGATAAGGTGATCATGGAAAGTGAGAACGATGTTGAATCTTACCGAAAATCAGTTCAGCGACAAAGGGTGCATATTTTTCTTGCTGGATTAGATGGTGACTTCGAACAAGTCCGTGGTGAAATTTTGAGAAAGGATCCTATTCTTGAATTAGAAGCATGTTATGCATTGGTTCGCCGTGAATCTGTTCGACGCACAATGATGATTGGAGAACCAGAAAAGGCTGAAGCTTCAGCCATGGTGACCCAAAACCGATCTAATCAGAACCGGCCTTCTCAAAGCACGCCTAAGATCACTAATGGTGCCGATAAATCCACCGACAAATGCACCCATTGCAATCAAACTGGTCATACCAAAAGTCACTGCTTTGAACTTATGGGGTATCCAGAATGGTGGGATCGTAGCCGCGATTCACGGAAAAAGAATTCAAAAAAGACCTCCAGTGCTGCGTTTGTTGAAACAAAGACAGAGGATGATGTTGCTGGACAGATCTCAGCATTAGCAACAGCGGCAGGTAATGGTGGTAAGTTTTTAAATATGTCTGCACTTGTTTCTAATAGTGCATGGATAATTGATTCCGGTGCTACGGATCATATGATGTTTGATTCTAGACAGGTCTCATCTCTTAAACCGTCCTCACAAAAATTTGTTTCCACTGCCAATGGCTCTTCGGCCCCAGTTATCGGAGAAGGACCCTTACCTCTCGCTGATACTTTGAATCTAGATTCTGTTTTAGTTGTTCCATCTTTGGATTACAATTTGTTGTCAGTTTCCCAAATCACCGCTGCTTTACTTTGTGTTGTAATTTTCTGGCCTGATTTTTGTGTGTTTAAGGACATCCGAACGAGGCAAACGATTGGTTGTGGTGTTAGGCGAGGGAAGTTGTATTACTTGGACTTGGTGTCAAAGAGTTCGGACAAACTGCGTCAAGCTCTAATGGTGGATAACTCTGAGGGGGAGAAGCATAAATCTGAAATCTGGTTATGGCATCGACGTCTGGGGCATGCTTCCTTTGGTTACCTGAAGAAATTATTTCCTAGTTTATTTGCAAAATTTGTTGTTTCTAGCTTCCGGTGTGAAGTTTGTGAACTTGCAAAAAGCCATCGTGCTTCTTTTCCATTAACTTTGAATAAAAGTCTAGTTCCTTTTATGGTCATACATTCTGATGTTTGGGGTCCGTCCAAAGTCACTACATTGGGTGGATCACGTTGGTTTGTTACTTTTATTGACGATTGTACCAGAATGACTTGGGTGTGCTTAATGAAGTCTAAAAGTGAAGTGAACTTGTTATTTCAAAAATTTTATAACATGGTTCGTACTCAGTACAATGCACAAGTTAAGGTTCTCCGTAGTGACAATGGAGGTGAATATTTGAGTTCTGAACTTCAGTAGTATCTGGAAGCACACGAAATTATACATCAAACTACTTGTTCCAATACACCTCAGCAGAACGGGGTGGCTGAGAGAAAAAATCGTCACTTGTTGGAGGTTGTCCGTGCTTCGTTGATAGAAGCCCATATGCCGTTGTCTTATTGGGGTGAAGCACTTACCTCTGCAGCATATTTGATTAACCGGGTACCCTCCAGCACTATTGATTTCCAGACACCATCCCAGGTTCTCGCTGAGGCGGTTGTTGCTCCAGCTGTACCAAATTTACCTCCTCACGTCTTTGGTTGTGTAGCATTTGTACACCTCCATAAGCATCAGCGCAACAAGTTATCTCCTCGAGCACTGCGATGTGTCTTTCTAGGATATGCTACTTATCAAAAGGGGTACCGATGCTATCATCCTCCAACCCAACGAATGTTTATTACATTGGATGTAGTTTTTCATGAAGACTCGATGTATTTTTCCTCTGAGCCTGAACTTTAGGGGGAGTACCAGAAGGAAATTCAGACTCTACACTATGATGATCACATCTCTGAAGATGTTGTTCACATCTCTGAAGATGTGGGTAACTTAGACATCTCTAAAGAAGTGGAACTCTCTGAACCTATTAATCAAGAAGTGGGTGAATTGGAGGTGTATGATATAACCTTGGATCAAAATAGTGATGAACACCCAGAAACAGAAGTTGTGGCTCCACCTTCGTCCGAGTCTCTCACCCCACAGGCAGCCAATACACCACACCAATCGCTTACTGAGGATGTTCCTGAACCATCTAGAAAACAGCTACCGCAGCGTCTCACCAGAGGTATCCCTAAACCCACATATGAACCCAAACTTTCTAGTAAAGTTAGATATCCCATGAGTCATTATGTGTCTAACCATCATTTGTCAAAATCAAATCAGTCATTTGTAAATCAGTTATCTACTGTATCTATTCCTAACAATGTGCAGGAAGCGTTAGTTGACCCAAGATGGAAAGCCGCTATGAATGAGGAGATGAAATCATTGCAGGAAAATAAAACCTGGGAACTTGTTGACCGTCCACCAGGAAAGAAACCAGTTGGATGTCGTTGGGTTTATACTGTGAAGTACAAAGCAGATGGTACAATTGAACGCTTTAAGGCGAGACTGGTGGCAAAAGGGTACACCCAAACCTATGGGATCGATTATACAGAGACATTTGCACCTGTAGCTAAAATCAATACAGTACGTGTCTTGTTGTCTCTAGCTGTGAACTTGGGTTGGCCATTACAACAGTTTGATGTGAAGAACGCCTTTCTACATGGAGAGTTGTCTGAAGAAGTCTACATGGAACTCCCACCCGGATGCATGATACCAGAAATACATAGTCAGAAGGTGTGCAGATTACAAAAGTCACTATATGGATTGAAACAATCTCCGAGGGCGTGGTTCGGAAGATTCACAAAGTCTATGAAAGCCTTTGGTTACCGTCAAAGCAATTCAGACCACACTTTATTCCTAAAGAAACAACAGGGTAAGATCACTGTACTTATTGTGTATGTGGATGACATGGTGGTTACAGGAAATGATCCTGAAGAAAGGAAGGCTCTACAGGTTTACTTGTCCATAGAATTTGAAATGAAAGACCTCGGTCCCTTAAAATATTTCCTTGGGATTGAAGTGTCTCGATCTGATAAAGGGATCTTTCTGTCTCAAAGAAAGTATGCCTTAGACTTGTTACAGGAAACCGGTATGTCAGCATGTCAACCAGCTGATACACCAGTGGAAGAAAGATTGAAGTTATGTATTGAGTCTAATCAGGTACCAGTTGATAAAGGAAGATACCAGAGACTTGTAGGAAGATTGATGTACTTAGCACACACAAGGCCGGACCTTGCCTATGCATTGAGTATTGTTAGCCAGTTTATGCATAATCCTGGAGAGCAACATATGAATGCAGTTATGCGCATTTTGAGGTATTTGAAGTCTGCTCCTGGAAAAGGAATTTTACTCACTAAAAGGGAGGATTATCAAAATGTTGATGCATATACTGATGCTGACTGGGCTGGAGCAGTAGATGACATGCGTTCTACCTCAGGTTATTTCACCTTTGTAGGAGGTAATCTCGTTACATGGAGAAGCAAAAAATAGAATGTTGTTGCACGATCAAGTGCATAGGCAAAATTTAGAGGTATAGCACTTGGAGTATGTGAAGCGTTGTGGCTAAGACTTCTCCTAATAGATTTGGGCTATCCGCCTAGGCAGCCAATTCAACTATATTGTGACAATAAAGCAGCTTGTGATATTGCTCATAATCCGGTTCAACATGATCGTACAAAGCATGTGGAGGTAGACAGATTCTTCATTAAAGAGAAGTTAGATGAGAAGATTGTGGAGCTGCCTACGATTCGATCAGAGGATCAGTTGGCTGATATTCTCACCAAAGCAGTTTCAAGTCGAGTGTTCTCGACATTTTTGGGCAAGTTGGGCATGTGTGACATCTATGCACCAACTTGAGGGGGAGTGTTGCGATATTCTTTATGTTTTTTTCCTTAACTGTTTTCTGTTTTCGGATACTTTCCTATCCTGTAGATTGTGTAGCTATATGGATAACACACACAACATGATTGTAGGATCTCGAGATGTATATGAACCTGTACATTCATTGTAAATAATAAGAATGAAAAAATATTCTTCTCTGTTTCTGTTTTTCAAGTGGAAGCAGGCTGTAAAGACGTTTTGGACGGTGGGAGAAAAGGGGGAAGAAAAAAGCCAACAAAGGATAAAAATGAGAGCTCAGATTCACCAACACAGGGGCAAAGGGAGGGGCAACCACGCATCAATTATAGATGACTGGGTTACAAGAAAAACTAAAAAGATTATTGGGTAGTAATCAATTAAATTTCTATCTATGTTTTGTAAACATAGGAAAAAGTTGTTAATATATTATTGAAGGATATTCTAACATCTATATGGAGATATGTTTGTTATTAATAATCAAGGATTTTAGTTAATAAAGGATGAGTTGATATTCCATCTTTAGAATATGATTGATTATTATTAAATTTAAAATAATATTGTATCCTTTAATAGTCAACATGTATAAGAAATTGGTAATTATCCACTGTTGTAGTTAAAAATTATTAATTCAAAGTGATTTGTGTTATGTGCAAAAGTTGAATAATCAATAAATTGAATAGTATATCATCTTATTCTTAATTAGGATGTAATTTTATTTCCAAGTGCAAGAATGATGCAAATTATGGTAGCCTTGTTCATATATACATAGACCACAATATAGAATGATATTAAATAATGTAAAAACCATTATTTATAAGTATTTGGGGAAACACAGATCTAGAGGTAACCAATATCTTGTAGGGTGCTCAAGATCTCAAATGTTAGAATACTTGATATGTGAAAGTTGGGATTATGAGAAATTCATAAACAAGGAATTTTATTTAGTTAATGGATGATTATTTGAATAACTAAGTGTGTGGAATTTTGATAGACAATGTTGGGAGTTAAAATAGGGTCTTACCATTGAATTCATTATATGACTATGTTGAGACTCCAAGTGAAATATGATGGCAAGGAAGTCTAGGTCAACTCTTTAGCTACATGATAACCTCATAATATGAACTGAGAATCGGATATAATTAATATGAGCCTTGACTCATTATTGCATAATATCATAAAGCTCCCTTCATCTAGTGGTTGTGCCGCCACACTTTATTAAACATATCTTTAATGTTGAAACTCAGTGCTTTTGGTAATCTGTTGACACCATGGTAAATGCTTACATGACCACAACCTCTTAGATATAATAACCTTGATAAGGGAATTATTATATGAACAAATGAAGGATATTAGAGTTATATTGAACCATAATATTATCAAATGTTAAATGGAAGACAACTATTGTTAATCTGATAATGTGGTTGAGATTGAGTTATATATAAATCATACATAATATCTCTTGAAATATTACTATTGGTTGGCACTAAGTCAGTTTAGATTGAATGTCCAGTATGAATAAAATACTTAGTCTATTAACCAAACTATCATAAGAATATGGTGTTTCCACCCTTCTTAACTAAGATTTGAGTATTGGTTATAATTAAAACAAGCTTATAGATATTATTGCATGTCCTTCAAAGACATCTAATGACCCCTTGAGTATAAGAAACTCAATTTTAAACCTATTATATGAGTTTCAAATGGAAATTCTTTCCTATGGGATTATATGAGCCAACGTAATTTATGTAGATTAATAATCTTAGCCCCTATAGTGTGAAGATGAACCTTGGGACATTCAAGCTAGTCTATGAACAAGGAAGGTGGTGAAGTCTAAGTGTCTTGGTTTAGGTTCGCTAAATAGGGAACTAGTGTGTAGGTATCCTTTAGAGATCTTGTAGGAGAACTACATGTGATTTTGACCCATTTGGAAGTAGGAACGTAGGCAGTCCTTGGGCGAAGGATGCCCCTATGACTTCAAGTCCGTAGGGGGAGGGCTTAGGAGGGGACAACTCCAAGGGTTGGGGTTGTTCCTGATTGGTTTGACCTTGTCCCTTTAGTAGGCTTCAATTTGGGGTTGAATGGGTGCTAGATGGGTATGAATGAGTTAAGGGAATCTAATATTGTGTATTTAATACATAATATGCTTTTATATAATAAGCAAAGATTGACTACTTTATAATGGGCATTTGATTATATGTATATGATGGGTAAAGTCCATCTTGTGTTGGTTTTATGTATCTCTTATGTGTCTGTGTAATTCAATTACATATCTATGTGTTTATGTATAGGCCCAGTATCTGTGGATTGAGATTGTGATTCATGTTATGTATGACCCACCCAAGAGTGGACCTTTGAGATATTCGAGCAGTGACAGACAATTATTGGATTGTGCCATTGACTGATGTTTGGTCTATTGTTAGGGATTAGTCAGTATTCACTTGGTTCATGGAGGTGAAGGTAGCAAGCTACCCTGGTTATAATATGACCGTAGCGGTTACACAAGTAGGGACCCATTCGTGCGATTAACGGTAATCCAGGGCTAACCGTGTATTGAGAGGGTTCACTAACTGTCACTGGTATGCATGAAAGTGATCGATGCCATGCATTACCTGAGATTGAGAAGAAGATAGTTGACAATACCACTAAGGTCACAGGGTGGTATATGTCGGGAGCTACTTCTTCCTGGGTGGACAGACTTGTCGTCGGTGGCCTATAGGAAATTGAAGTTGGAATCCATCAGGTTTGGTAGGTTCATTGCTTGGGGAAACCCTTGGGATGGTGGATGGACCCACGGTGTAGTATGGGATGCACCCAATCCCCTCCCAGTTGTTAGACTATATATGTAGCCTTGTGGGGTTGAGGATGGAACCATGGTGTAGTATGGGATGCACTAAATCCTCTTCCCATTTGTCCAATGGTGCAGAAGACCGGTGGAAGGATAGGACCCACTGTGTAGTGCACAATGCACTAATATTATTTTTATCTGGAATGCATTATGGACAAGTGTTAGCCATTGTGATGTGTTAGTCAGCCATTGTTATTATGTTATGTGATGTATGGTGGAGCTCATCATTGTGTTTATGTGATATAGGATGGAGCTTGTCACTGTGAATTTGCAATATATGCTGAAGCCAATCACTAATGTAATTGTGATATGCGAATGAGATAATAATTGTGGTACTTGTGATGTACCTATGAGCTAATCACCGTTATACTTGTTATCCGTGTATGATCAGGTCATTGTTATATTTGTGATATGTGTATGATCCAATCACTATTGCACTTGTGATTGGTGTATAATCCCATCACTATTATACTTATGATATGTGTATGAACCAGTCACTATTGTACTTGTACTATCTATAAGCTAATTCACTTGTGTATATGGGGGTATGCTCATGATGGTCATTGTGTATAATCTTGAGATTATGGTATGAATGACACCTTGTGAATATTGTGAATATTTGTACACTAATTCTTGGTAATGTTTGGTATGGACCCAACACTTGATGGCAAAATTATTTTCATTATATTATAATTAACTGAGTTAATAGCTTACATGTACTTAATAGTCATGGGTTAAGGGCGAGAACATGGATCTCATACAAGAGGAGAGATTGAACTCCCTTTTACATTGTGGGACAAACTACAATACCTTTGATTCCCACGAGGGGATACATAGGCAAGGTCATCATGAACCCTTGAGGCTTAGGTCGTAGGTCTAGGAAAGACCTTGTCCTTTGGACCTTACCACAGGTTTGAGTGTAAGAATATAAGTAGTGGTGTTGATCTTTGTTGCCACCTTGGTGAATGCAAAGCTATTGAAATTAACACTTTTAATTTACATGGAATATGATTGGTTGGTTAAGTTGGTAGTAGTGCATTGTTGTAAATTGGAAAAAAAAAATAGTGCCCAAGATGGGGGATTTTACATATTTCTAGATTTGATTGTGTAGAAAGTTTTTAGCATCCACTTCGTGATCCATAATAAATATCAAGTTTTATTTTTTTGTTTTGTTTTGTTTTTAAATTGTATTTGAGTAGAGGTTGGTGATTATTAGAATGTATAAATAATATGCAATTATAGTAATTGTGAATGGGTGAATTATTTTTAGTTTTTTTTTTTAATATTGATAATTATTATTTTAATATGTTTATTTTTATTACATAAGGTAAGGGGTAGATTCATTTCAAACAACTTCAAGTGAAGTGTATTGTCGTGTATGCCATTTAATTAGATCTTTTTAGTTGATTTTGAATTATATTATTAAAATTGTCAAAATCATTCAAACTATAACAAGCCTACACCGTCTATGCTATCTATTATGATAATTTATGCTAATCTTCTCTAAATTAAATGATTATCTTACCCTATATAATTAATTATGTTGAAATAAAATCTATGCATATCCTCTCCTTTGGCTATATTTTTGCATAAGTCCCACCATATTTTTATTGGCATAACATTTGACATTGTGTCCTTCAAGTGCATATCACTACACATTAGACCTTTAGACCTTTAGATTTCCATGTAACACCAAAGTTAAACATGTGATTTATTTTTAGTATTTGTTTTCAAATTCTCCAATCTGTCACTTGTTAGTTTGCAATTGCTATGAAATAATCATTGATCACATGGTACATTGCATATTAACACAAATTGATTTATTTTACTTTTGTCATGGATATATTTGAACCTATTACAATTGCATTTTGTGTCACTTACTATGAAATAAGTAGGATTCAAGTAGAGTACTCAAATGTAGTGATTTTGGTTACTTTTTAGGTGTTTTGGATTGAATTTGGAGGAACCTATTTACAATTTTTTGTTTAGATTTCCTTGTTTTTTTGGAAAATAGTTGTGTGGCTAGTTGGAAATAATTACAAGTCTCAAAAAATTTAGTTACATTTTGTTGGTAGTTATTAGTCAAGATTATGGCTATTTTGTAGGAAAATAAAATGTGGCTCATTTGACATCAAATGTATTTTGATTCAAACAAATATTGCATGCACTTTTCATTGTGCATACATTTGATGATTATGGTAGCATGAACTCAAGTAGTTCTCTAATTTGACTAAGCATCAAAATAAGTAGCTTAATAGTTGAATAATCTTTCTTTCAGCTTTGTTCAATACAAAAAAAGTAGCTTAATAGTTTGTATAAATTCGAGTAATACAAATTTGTATAGAACATTATCAACAAACACTAGTAGGCTATAAAACCCTTTTACAACTTCATCCTACCATTAAAATTGCCTCAAAATATTTGAAGTGCAAAGTTGGAAGAGTGATTTTTGTAAACTACTATTTACATGGAAACATTGCACCAAGGGAATCCACATTAATAGCTAGTTGTTTTCATATGTAAAAAAGAAACCCACCTAGACTTTGAAGGCTAATGCACCTAGTTAATTGAAATGATTGATTATAAATGGTTTTAAAAAATATATTTGTTTCAAGAATAAATAATTTGTGCTACTAAGTGGGAAATAGCTTCTCTAAAAGTTAATTCTCCCAACTATTATTAATTTTAGAACTTATTATTAAGAACTAGAATAATATACAAGTATTTGTATTAATCCATAAGTCAAATTTTGTAGAGAGAGCAACATAGAGAATTAATACAACATTATCCCTTCTCTACTATGTCTTGAGCTACTCAAAATATGACAAAATTGTAATCCTCATGTTTACAATTTTTTATGCTAAATTTTTTTTGGTTATAGAAAAATATGTTAAAAATTCCCTTGAGATGAGTGAAGGTAGCTTCCCATTGTTGAGAAGCTTACTTAAGTAATTGTATCTACCCATTGAATTTTATGAGAATGCTCTCCCCTTCGACACTAGTGGATGGAATTAGTATGGAGTTTACCATCCAAAGCCTTAATCAATAATCCTATTATATGTTCTAACTTGAGGTTTAACAGTTCCTACAAATATTTAATTTTATTGGTGTGAATAAGGTGTTTTACATAACTAGTTCACCTAGTAGGTCTTATTCACATTTTAAGTTTACTTATGTCTTAGGAATCTTTTAGAAGTATTAGTTTTCTTAATTAAATCTATCTTATCTTATCTTATATCATTTACTTCTTGTGTCCTAGGTCATTTAATATTTGTTGAGTTAGCTGTCGCATGCTATAGGATTAAGGTAATTGCCATGATATTATCTAATCCTATTTATCACCTTGTATTTATAAGCAAGGATCCTCTTTCATCATGCAAGATATATCAAAGGCATATTGTAAGACATCTTGTAATCTTGTATCATATTATATCATTGCTTGGTGGAATAAAAATTTGTGTTGTTCTTCTCTCTTATGTGTTTGGAGATTATTTGGTGTTATAGATTGATGATTCTAGTTGCATCCCGGTTACTCACTTCAACATGGTATTAGAGCGTGAGTGATTCCAACAAATTTGTCTTCTATCTCCTTATCTCAAATCTTAAATTTTTTTGTACTAATTATATAATGTTTATTAGTGCACTCTTATGTTTCCATAGAGGTCTTTCATAATATCATATGTAGAGGAAAATATAGTATCTAATGCTCAATGTTATCCATTTATGTCCTTAGAACATGTTTAGTTATTGACCAAATTAGGAAGAACTAATATAGTGTGTTGATACCATTCATGGTTATCTGTATCTTATTGATCTTTTTCTTTCAATGTTGGTGTTAGCTTATTTTGCATATGGTCTAAATAACTACTAGAAAAATCTTAAGGGGCTTTATTTAGTTAATTTCTTAGTCCAAGCCTCTAAGAGTCTTAGGTGCTATAATGTAAGATAAGGAAAGATTAAAAGTTAAACCTCTCACCAAGTTCTATGCCAAGGGAAAGGGAAGGAAACATTAAATTTTGTTCTTTCTTTCCGCCCATGAACCCACATAGAATGAGAAATTTTAAGGTTTTCAGCTATTTTTATTGAAGAATTCCAAGGAGGTTCATGGCATGGTGTGAGACCAACATCTTTTTGCTTGAAGGTTCACAAAATTTTAGGGTATGCAAGGAATTTGTGTCATGCTGTAGGGGTCTTGGAGGTTTTATTTAAGCTCATTAAAGTTTCCCACATTGTTGGACCAGATGCTAATTTCCTTATTTTCTACTAGGTATGCCTCTTGCTATTAAGGATGAGGTGTTATTGTGTTGCAAGAATTATGATGTTGTCATTGATGTCAACCATGGGATGAAAATGTTGAAGATATTGAGAAAAATGTGAAGAAGAAGAAAATAGGTTGTGCCTATGTAGTTGAGACCTTAAGGACGTGTTGTGAGTACATGGAGCTATTATTTTGTTGCAGAGTCTGAAGATGAGTTGGAATGACGTAATGACTTGAGTTGATGCTTCTGGTACTTGGTTTCCAAGTGCTTTTGAGGAAATTTAATAAATAGAGTAAATTGTGTTGTGCATAATGCACTCTAGTATTGTGCTCCACATTCGTTCAGTGTTGGTGCTATGCCATTGCGTATCTTACAAGTTATTCAAGGTTGAAAAAGGATGTTATATTTAGAATTTAGGTTTCTGGATCATTGTACAATGCGAGATCCTTTCACCAATGTGTGAACCAGTTGTTCAGTGATGTTTTTTGTTGTCTAGGAAAAATGTATTTTTTCTACATTTCTTTGCTAGTTGGATTTAGGTTGTGCAGATTTGGGAAGTTTATTATAATGATTTTATCTTTCTGTATTCAAGTTTTTACTTGATTTTGTGTAGTACAGTGAGAGTTTTCTTTATTAGTATGCAAATAAGGGTTATTAGTTGTCCTGAGTTAAAGTATTTGTTGATGAAAGCTTGGATGAATTGTTGTTGAATATTAAGTAGTTCATGGATTGATTTCAAGTGAATTATGTTGTCCAAAACTTTCAGCTTGATTTAAAGAAGCATGTACTTAATGTCTATGGTGTTTTGTACATGTATTGGTCGACCTTGTGTTTAACACTACATGCAAGGCTTGTGGAAGCATGTTGAAGTGTGTTGGGATCTATTTGGATTATAATTAAGGATTTTCGCAAGTTTCCTTTTGTTCCTATCCACTTAGTGATCCCATAATATTAGTTTACAATTTCTAGGAGATGTTGATTTTTGTTGAAATCACATATTTTTAGAAAATATAATGATTTAAGCCTTGAAAAGTTTCATTTAAAGGATTCCAATTGAAGATGGCTTGATCAAACCACCTTAGATCAAACCCCCTTAGATAGAACCCCGCTAGTTTTTAACCATACCTATAATGGAGTCTCCTTTACACCTATCAAAATGATGATAAAAAACCACTTTTGATTTACCTTTTTGGGGATCAAATGAATTCATTTAAAATTTATTTTTGTAAGTATGTAGTCCTCGTTATAAGCTTCTGAAAATTTATGATTTTAAAGAAATTTAATTTAATTATTATATTTATTTTTTATTTCTTGTGAATGTAGCTTTTTCATTGAAAATCAAGCTCTTTGTTCGGCACATGTGTAAAAATAACATATTATAAAAAAATTTGAAAAATATTAGTGCACTAGATATTCAAGTCCTTGATCCAACAAAAAAATATGAATTTTGATACATACAATTTTTTTTTGTATAGAGTCCACCTATTTCTGAATTTTAATTGGTTTGACTTCAAAACTAGATTAAGGAAAAAAATATTCAATAAAACACTATGAAACCAAATGAAGGCACTAGATATTGTAGTTACAAATCTAAATTTGAAAAAAATAGAATTTCATCCTTCATGGAAAAAAAATTGTGTTGTATACAGTGAGCATCACTCCTTAAAAATGGTGTTTACTGAAAAAAACTAGTTTTCGAGGGAGATGGAAAAAGAAGTGCAATCTGATTCCAAAATTTTTGATTTTTTTTTAGAATCTACAGACAAAATGTCACAAATCACTAGTTTGCATGATCTTCAAATTCCTCACGGTTTACTGCTATAGGTGTCCAAAAGTGAAGATTTAGTTAGAAATAATTAGCTTAGTGTCTAGTTTGGCCAAAAATTGTAAACTAGTATTGTGGGATCACCACATTGTGAGAATGTTTAGGAGCCAACCTATTTCGAATTTGAATGTATAACGGCTAATAGCTGACATTGGAGAAATTTTTTTGAGGTAGATCTTGATATAAATATGGATGGTGTTGATGCAAGGGTGTACGAAAGAGTAAGAAGCGAGATAAATGCAAAGAGTGATGTGAGTGAAGTGTAGTGATGTGAATTTGAGCAAAGAAGTGCGAAAGTTTCAAGTTAATGTTCCTAAAGGCAGTGAGTTGAAGGAATCCAAAATCTTTCATGTGAGATTGTGAAAGTGTTCAAGCAATTGTGGTGGACTCTTTGTTGCATTGAGAAGTGTTTTCTCCGTGTAACATTCTCCTTCTATCTTCTTGTATTATTTTTGCAGTAGTGAACCCTAGTTGTGAGCTTTTTTGGATAGTGTGTCCTATTCTAGCAGTGATCCCCCTTGTATCAATTTTTCTATTACTTATATTACGAGCTAATCCTCACCATGGTTTTTCCCTCATTGGGTTTTCCACATAAATATAGTGTTCTCATGTGTACATGGTGTTGTGATTTTAGTTTCTATTATTTGCGTTCCATGTTTAATCAATCTAAAAAAAAGGTTTAATGAATGATTGTGGATCTAATTACTATTGAGGGATTTTAAGGTTTAATTTGATACAATTGATTCACCCCCTCTCAGTTGTCTTGTTCATTTCAACAATTGGTATCAAAGTAAGGTTCCTGGAGAAGAGCTTAACCGCTTGAGGTAGATCCAGGATGGAAAACAAGATTCCTTTGGAATATCCTACATTTAATGGCTCAGATTATGCATTCTAGAAGACAAAGATGGAAGGATATTTGTCTACTCAGGAATAAAGATTGAGAAGGCTTATCAGAATACATATACTCCACCGTAGAATGGTCCAAGAACAAGTGCAAAAATCAAGGCACATGAGATCAATGCTAAGGGAAAATTTATTATTGTGAATAGTCTTTCGAATACTGAATTAGTCAAAGTTATGAGTTTGAAGTCTGTTGAAGAAGTTTGGGACAAGTTACAAAGCATTTATGAGGGAGATCCAAAAGTCAAGCAAGCAAAGTTGCAAAACTTGAAGGCACGGTTTGAAATGATGCATATAATGTTTAAAGATGAAAAAATTAAAGGCTACATTCAAAGAGTTGATGAATTGGTGAGTAATATGAGAGGTATTGGTGTAACAATTAAAGAATCTAAAGTGGTGAATAAAGTTATTAGATCTCTTTTGGATTGTTACAGTGAAAAGGTATCTGCTATTTAGGAAACACTTGATTTTGATAATTATTCCAGAGATTAGTTGATTGGTACTCTGACTACATTTTAAATAAGAAAAATGAAGGTACAAAACTAGAGACTTCTTTCAAGGTTGGTAAATAGAGAAGTTTGAAGATCTTGATGATTTGGAAGCTAACTTTGTGAGAAGGATGAAAAAGGGAACCGATAAGTACAAAGGTAAATTACCTTTCAAATGTTTTAGTTGTGGTGAGATAGGTCATTATGCTTCTAAATGTCCAAAGGGAGATGTAAATAATAAGAACAAGGAAAATAAAGGAAAGATGATTAGGAAAGCTTATTATGTGAGAGAAGATGTTGGCATTTTTGATGTTGAATTTGATTATGGAGATTTAGATGATAATGAATGTCTATTTTTAGGTATAAAAGAAGAGTCTGGTTTTGCTAACCCTGAAAGTTGTGTGAAGGAAAGTGTTCTAGAGATGAAGGATAAGGTTGAAGGTACTTTGGTATTTTCTTTTCATGTCAAAGAAGATAAGAATTACTAGGTTTTTGATAGTGGCTGCTCAAATCATATGATTGGAGATAAACGTAAATTTGTTAAACTTGAAAAGTATGATGGAGGATTAGTTAAGTTTGGAGATGATTTAGGATCTAAGATTTGTGGAATTGGTTCAATTAGTTTTGATGGTAGGCATAATACTGAAAATGTTTACTATGTTAAGGGATTAAGACAATCTCCTAAGTTTTGGAGAAATGTGTAGCAAAGGGTACAATCTTGTGTTTAAGGATGAGGCATGCAAGATTTGAAAAGGGTTCAGAATTGTGATTGTTGTAGGTAAGAGAACAGATGGAAATATTTATCAACTTAAGGGTGTTGATGGTCATTGCTTTATGGACCATAGATTAATGATAGTTGGTTATGGCGCCAGAGGATGAGTCACATGAATTTTGATAATTAAGCAAGAATTAGTTTGGTTCATGCTGTGAGAAATTTACCTAGAATCACAAAACCTACCAATGTTGTTTGTGGGAGTTGTCAATTTGGAAAACAAATAAGGAGTAGCTTTAAGGGAAAGAAAAAATTTGCTACCAGACTACTAGAATTAGTGCATATAGATCTTTGTGGTCCTACAAGGATGAGAAGTCTACAAGGTGATAGGTACTTTATGCTTTTGATTGATGATTACTCTAGAATGACATGGGTTACTTTTATTAGAGATAAATTTGAAGCACTAGATAAATTTAAGACATTTAAAGCTATGGTTGAGAATGAAATGGATTTGAAAATAAAATGCCTAAGGTTTGAAAGAGGTGGTGAATTCACCTCCAATGAGTTTAATGTAGGTTTTGTGAAGTTCATGGAATAAAGATGCATTTTTCTGCCCCCAAAACTCCTTAGCAAAATGTAGTTGTTGAAGGGAAAAATAGAACTATTCAAGAAGTTGTAAGGACTATGACAAAAGAGGAAAATCTATCGCAATTCTACTGAATAGAAACTATTCATACTATTGTTTACATACTTAATAGAGTTCAAGCTAAAGCTAACAACACAAAGAGTCCTTATGAGATATGGTATGGAAGGATTCCTACTGTGAAATACTTTAGTGTTTGGAAGAAAATGTTACATCAAAAGAGAAGAAGAAAACTTAGGAAAGTTTGATACAAGGTTTGATGAAGGTATCTTTCTTGGGTATTCTATTATAAAAAAAGCTTATAGTTGTTACAACAAAAGGTTGAGAAAGATAATTGAAAGTGCAAATGTTAGAGTTGATGAAAACTTGTAGAATTCTATTGTAGTAGATGGATATGTGTTAGATGAACCTAATTGCAGAGAAGTAGAAGAAATAGTTGATGACAATGTTATCACGGAATCTAGCAGCGCTCGCTCCACGTACAACCCCCCTACGAAACTTGTCTGTTTCCTAGGATTCGTGAAGTTCAAGTACACATAACGAAGTGATTTTCAAGCCACCTCAAAATGCGTTCCAAAGCCTCGAATAGTCAATTCAAGCATCCCCTCATGTTCGCCTCGCAAAGACCTTAGTAACGAGCTCCTTCACGAAGTCTCACTGTTCGTACTTAGCGAATTGCGAAAAATGCAGTGGCACTGAAAAAGTGCGCTCCTGTCCTGAAGCCAAAATTTGGCTAAGTACAAAAAGTGCAAGGGCGCTAAAATTTAGCGCCCCTGCATGAAGTGAGTTTTCTAAAAAATGTAATAGCGCTAAATTTTAGCACCATTACACTTTTTCTCGCCACTTAAACTTTTTATGGCCCCGACACGTTTCTTCATGAATTTCGTATTTTTCGTCAATCGTGCCACTTTTCGTGACTAAATTTATTGCTCGACTTGAGTTAGGTTTTTGATTTTCTTTTTCACTTAAAAGTGTTAATTCACCATTTTCATTGTTTATGTTTTATGTTCTTTCCTCTCTTCTTGCTAGGCGAAGTGCTTTTCAAATTGCAAACACGTTTTTTTCTGAGAATTTCGCCATTCCTCTTCAGCACTCTTCGCGTTTTGTCTTGGTAAGTCGTCTTTTCTGTGTCTTTATTCTTATTTCTTTTCTGTATATGTTCTAAGGTTTTACATATGCGTTTTTAGCTTTCTTTTGTTCTCTTCAACGTCTTTCATCCTCCCACGCGTTTCTTTTCTCTTCATTCGCGTTTTTCTTCATTTCACATGTTTCTCCACATGCGTTTTCTCTTCATTCGCGTTTCCTTTCTCTCTATTTGCGTTCTTTCTCTACTCGCGTGTTTTCATCTTACCCTCACACAATGAAAATCCTTGCGTTTCATTTTCAATACATTCTCCTTGCTTTTTATTCCAACGCCTTCATGCTAACACCATGTTATCCTTGTCGCCCTCTTCATACGCTTTGGTGCGAACATTGAAATCTCAAAGAGGGTTTCTTTGTGAAATCTCTTGAACGTTTTCCACAATAATGATGATGTGAATTGCAGCTCTGTCCAAAGGCAAACAAAATTGTCTTTAAAGCTTTCATGTTACAACAAATACATTGCCAAGCATGAGTGCCATTTCCTTACATCTCTACATCTGTTTTATCCAAAATTTTCCCAAGATGCTGAAGCGCTAAAATTTAGCGCCATGACATGTTGCAACATATGTTATAAATTCTAACTCTTAGAGATGTAAGGGTGCTAAAATTTAGCGCCCTTGCATCAAAAGTGAAATTTCTAAAATGTAAGGGTGCTGAATTTTGGCGCCCTTACACTTTTTCCAATTTTCTACAATCTTTTCCAGATGAGCTTCATTTTCGACCAGTGCACTCCTGAGCCTTGTTCCTTCATTTGTGTGCATCGTTTTGCGTGCCTTGTCATCCGCTACATGCTTTCCCATCCTCGTTGCTCGTTTCGTTCATTCTCATGTTTCCTGATGATTAATGTTTTTTCTGGCTCAACGAATTGCAGTCTCTTTTCAAAAATCCTCAAGTCAGAGTGATCAAAGTTCCAGTTGTTTTTGATGACTGCTAGTCAGCCTCCTTCTTTGAAAGTAAAAGGCAAGATGAAGTACAAATATCAAGGTGTCTATCCGCCGACTGTAGTGCTCTCCAAGGTGGAAGAGATAAAAGACACAGAGGTTGGTCATTAGGACTTGGTTGATTTCGCAAAGCAAACAGAGACGAAGCCTCTTCCTGATCCGATGAGAGCAATCGTACACAACAAACTTCATTTGGTGGCAATGTTTCTTATAGCTGCACACAATACAAAGTTTTTTCTTCAGGTGGCATCTCACTACATTAGAGAAAGTAGGAGTGTGATCGATTCTTCTGGGCACGAGATTCTGAGGCTCGACCCTGATTTCTTTGACATTGTCTACAAGGTCCCTCATATGGAGAAATACATTGATATTTCTATATCAAAAGCACAAGAGATCTTTGACGCTGATCCTAATAAAGCTAAACATTTGATAAACACTCAATGGTTAAAGAAGCCTAGATCATCTGTTTCTAGATGGCCGAAAGGACTCCTACGAAGTGATTTCATGGATGACGTCAAAGATATGATCACATTTCTAAGCAGAGCGAAAGGCTTGCCGGAATCATCCACTTTTCACGATTGGATGTATGAATACATCAGGATCATAAGAAGACAGAAGGTGCATATTGACTGGGGCAAGCAAATCAGTGATGAAATACACATGCAGTTGATCAATGTTCCTTCTACATTGAAGTTCTATATGACTTCTTACCTGGTGTACGCGGCAGCTGTAATGAGAAAATTCCCAGGCCTATCTACAAAAGGGAATCAGATGATGGTGCCTGTGTACAGATATTTCTATCAATTGGAGCTGAAGGAAATCTTTCATCACTTCAGACGGGTCACAGATGCTTTCTTTGCGCCGTTGCTTTTCAATTTTGATCCAGCTCTTGAAAGAAGAGTATCTGACAAGGCTTATAAGGTGGTAAGTAAAGTTGGATGCATATTTCTTCAATTCCCAATGTTTACTTACTTGAGAGTAGGTTGCTACACTGGTTGTCCCTACATGCTACCACATTATCCTTCAGATAAGTGGGTTCTCATGGAAACATGCAGACAATTGATGTCAGTGCAAAAAGAACGAAGAAGCAACCACAAGCGTGGATTCAAGTTCCCACTGACAATCGACCGATATACTATCCAAACTACACAAAAAGCTAAGTCTGTTTATGCTGAAATGCAGATCATGACAATCAAGACCTACAGGTATAGGTTTGATTTCAATTACTGAAATGTCAGAAAAAGATTGCAAAAGGGTCATCATCACAGGTACCGTTTTGAGGACATCTGGGCTGATTGTAGAGATGAAGAAGCCATTCACAAAATGGACTATTGCAGGTTGACTATTCAACAAATCAGAGATCTTGATATCACTGACCTACTAGAGGATTTTGCAGATCCAGGTGATATCATGAATGTTGTCTATGATGAGCAAGAAATTGCTAAAAGACCGTTGCCTGCAATACAATGGTCTAGGAAAGAAGTTACCAACATAAGAGAAAGGTTGAGGCCAATCCTAGCCAACACTGCAGAATGGTTGCATAAACACGGCTATGAAATGAAAAGTTTTAGAACAAACTCAGAAGGAGAGGAATTCAAAGCAGAAGCTTGCCAACAATAAGAACTCTGCGACAAAAATAAATCAGCGACTGTTCCCACTTCTTCACGAAGAGGTCCTAGGATCAAGTTCACTGTTGGCAAGAAAGATACCCCGTCTGTCCCAGAGACAAAAATCATGGAATCTAATCCATCTCGCTCTAAGGGTAAAAAGTCTATTCACGAGGAGGTAGATTCCGACGAAGAAGAAACTTCAAGTGATCAATCCGCTGAAGATGAAGATTCAACAGAAGCAGACTCTGATATAGAAGAGGTTTCTGAAAGCGGGCAAGAGTCTGAAGAAGACTTTGAAGAAGGATCTAAAGGTGATTTTGAAGGTGAACCAGAATTGGAGAGACAAGAGGGTGATCAACAAGAACCCGGGCATGATCAAGAAAGAACTACTTCTCCTCCTGAGAATGTAGTTGAGGAAATTCCCAGAACATCATCGCTTGTCACTTCCAATGTTCCTCATACCCCTCCAAATTCAAGAACTCCTCCACCTCATGTTCCCTCATCACCTATTCCTACCACATGCATTCCTGCAGTTGAGATATCCCCTATCCCTACAACATCAACCTAGGTTGATACTCCCTCAGCGACAAGCATCCATACGGTTGATATACTGTCAAGCCCTCCATCATCCATTCCTAGCTTGTCTTGGCCAATGTATGATATCACTTCTGAAAATGAATTCAATCATTTCATGAATGAGTCAATGCGTGATCAGCTCAATGTATCAACTATAGGAGCGATGATGAAAAACACTTCTCTGATTGTCACGATACCTATGGTAACTGTTGAAATAATATTCCAAGCAGCTCCCTTCGGGTCCCCTTTTTGCACATGTTCATGCACTGGCCTGCGCGTCTCCGCGTTTCTTCGGCTTATCGGCAGATTTTGATCTTTCCCTTTGTGTGCATTCCTCGCTTCGCAACTTTGGCAAGCGGCTTCCCTTTCGGCTCCTGAGATGCTGCGCTGGGTGCCCACATGTCTCACCTGCAGGGTTTTTCATTTTCTGTTGCTTTATGTACCACGGGTTGCGAAACGGGGCCCACATCTTTGTACGTGGCGGTGTAGCGCAATCTTTCCCTAGCAAGAGTAGAGTATGCTGCGGCGGGCTGCGAAGGATTTCTATTGGCCTTTCTTTATTTCCTGGCGGGACCTACCCTCGCTCACGTGTCAGCAGTTCGCGGCTTTTAAAACAACAGTAGGGACGCTAGCACCACGGGTTGCGAAACGCGGCCACGCGTCTTTCGCCACCCGGTTCATGCGGCCTTTCCCCATTTTCAAAGTAGCCTCAGTCTCCTGAACACGTGTCACTTCTCCGCAAGCTCCCGGTCAATGGAGAAGGAGTTTTCATTCGGGCCGCGGTTTGCTGCCACGTGCCTTACATTGATTATCAAAGCAAGCCGTGAGATGGCCGAGCGGGATAGTGTCATTCACTGCTGCTCGCCATGGTTCTCTAAGGCGGTGGGCGGCACTCGTCGCTTCGAAGCCTGGTTGGGACCACTGCCATCATTACAAAGGGCACGCCTGTAACTGACCAACTGGATGCTGTACTCTGATTGGCTGCTCTCATAACGGCGTTGGGAATATTCTTATCCGGGCATCATTACGGGAGATTGTGGAATCTTTCTGTTACAACTCTCTAGGCGGTGGGATTTTGCTCTCCGGCTATATATGCTCTCTTTGTTGAGGGAAAATGGTCCAAGATTTTTAGGAAGAATACTGGTTTTAGCAAGAGACGCCAGGCCTCTTTTGCATGTTTATTTGCAAGATACTTTCAGACTGTGCCCATTGTTCGGCCTTTCTGCTTTTTATGTCTTGATTAAACTATGAACTGTGCTTTTTATTGTCTTAAGCATTTCATTTGAGGAGACTTCTATATATTGAAAGCAAACTTGCTGGTCTAAATCATGTCTTAATGACTCTTCTTAGCAGTAAGAATGTATGCAATACTGTTTTATGTCAATTAAATGAATTGTTTATGCTATTGCTTTAAGCTTCCGGTGTTTTGGAACATATCAATAACATTCAGGCCCTTGAGTCTATGATTTATCGTGCCTATCAAAAATCTTTGGCGCATCGCCTTAGATTAATATTTGTTTCATTATATCTGTTTCCTTTTCCCTTTCCAAAAACCATTATATAGAAGAAGCCGGCTTCTTTAAAATCCGGAGGTCACTCAGTTTAGCGCAAAGGGGTCCCCCTTGAACTGAGTTTCCCATAAAGGCACTGTTATCTCATCAATTTTTGGCGTCAACAGTTTGTCCTTTTTTCTGGCACGCCCGGTGGGACCCAAACTAATGAAATCGTCTTCTAAAAGGGTGTATGAGCCATCGGCCTGTAACTAGATCCCAAACTACAAGTAACCCAGGTTTACTAGTGCCTCCATTCGGGACAGTCCAGGCCGCAAATCAATTAGTAACCGTTCCATTCCCACCACCCTTTCCTCTCACCATGTTGCCAGCCGTGAACAGAAATTATGTAGCATGGGATGCTGGGAGCCCCCTGGTAGCTCCAGTAGCACCTGCTGTTTGGGGTGCCATTCCGGTTTCGGCCCTGAAAGCGCTTCCCAAATTCACTGGAGATAACACAAAAACGCCAGCAGAGCATTTGCAGGATGTAGCGGATGTATGCCTGGTACATGGTATCACAGCGCAGAATGTAGCCCTGAGGCTCCTTGTTGCGTCCTTCAAAGGCAAAGCTCTAGAGTGGTACCGAACACTGACTCCTAATACCATTCGCACTTGGGATGACCTCAGAGATCCATTCTATGAAAGGTTTTCAAATGACGGAGATCGTTCTTTGCTATATTATCAGTTATCCGTCATCAAATGAGCACCCCAGGAGGCTCTGACGGACTTCAATGCCCGATTTCACTCAAGTTGGCGGAGGATTCCTGTGACCATCCGCCCGACCCCAGAGTTGGCGTTCATGTTCTATCTGAAGTCCATCAATCCCGACATTTCTATGATGATCAAGTCTCTAGGAGGAGCCACTTTACCAGATGCATATGCCACCGCTATCAAAGCAGAAAATCACTTGATAGACTGCGGGAAATTGCCTCCTCGACCTGTTATGCCGATATTTCCTAAGATATCGAACGTAGCACAAGAGGTGGCATCGACCAGTGCGCCAGCAACTCCCCAGTCAGCGTACTCATATACAGCCGCTCCTAAAAACTTGGCCTCTACGTTGAGTTCTCCCAAGAATGAGATGGGCGACCTCAAGGAGATGTTACGAACTATGGCGAATGATATAACAACGCTCAAGCGGAATCAAGCAATGTCTCCGTGGCCTGCGTATCAGAACTATCAAGGTGGGCGGCCTACCTATCAGCAGAATCAATATCAGAATGTGCATCGCACTAACTCACCAATGGCGGCTATGAACCAAATAGTTTCGGTGCCTACACCGCTGGCAGGTGCGTCGCCGAGCTCCAGTAGAGAATTAACTGCGGGACAAAACAATTTGATTGATGACATCAATCCATGGTGCTTCCCTTGCAACGATGCGCATATGCCCCGAAATTGTCCGCGTGGAAACTTACAACAAAGGATAGCAGAGCAACATAGTCAAGGTATTGCGACTGAGAACGAAGAATACAGATACGCCCCGGCAATGGAGAATGCGGTTCTTACCGCGCAAATGCAAGGAATGTCCCTAGAGCAAGAGTCCGACATTGTTCCTGATCATGCGCTCTTCTCATGGATGGAAGACGAGGAAATGGTGTTTGCAAATGACACGTCCACAGCCGAAACGCCGCGGGTAAAGTCTGACTATAATACGCGCTCCAAGAGAAGATTCACCGGTGAGGCCGTGGTTTCACTTTCGGACAGCTCGCAGTGCAAAGACGTTTCGGATCAAATTCCTGGTGGGCCGACCGAATCCTTGTCTCCTCAACCGCGGAAGGAAATTATTATAACAAAAGCCAAGGAGCAGAAATCTCCAAGCTCCTTGCCTCTTAATGTGGTGGAGCAATTGAAGAAATCACCTACTAATATGTCTTTATGGGACATTCTAGCTATCCCGGAGTAGAAGACCATACTCCAAAAAGCGCTTCAGCAATAGATGGACCCAGCACTAACCGAGCCTTTGGCCAGTACCGAGGCGGTTTATCAAATGCCACCAACTAAGGTTGTCGCAAACAAAGCGATGGAATCCCATGCAGAAGGCGGAGGTAGGCCAAAACCTCAACCCTTCTTCTTGACTCTCATTATAGGGGAGAAACTATTACACAACGCTATGATTGATTCTGGCGCTAGTACCATGGTTATGCCAAAACTAATAGCTGAGGCCTTGGGACTCAGCTACGAACCTATGAAGAAAGGGGTGATGCAGCTAGATGGAAATAAGGTTGATACTGTGGGTGTCATCAAAGCACTTCCGCTGACTCTATTTGCCTGCCCGAGTATCACGGTCCCGCAAGATACAGTGATCATAGATGTTCCGCCAATGTTTGGTCTTTGCCTTTCTCGAGAGTTTACTTCAAAAGTGGGCGGCTATTTGTCTTTAGATTGGTCACATCTAATACTTAGGACCAAACATGGCGCAAAGATGAAGATAGAATCGGAGGCTCTGCATTCCGAACATGTGGCAAACGAGGCCCTGATTAACTTTGAAGCCGCACATACCTCCATCACCAAGCAAGACATGTACAATGTCGAACTGCTAGAGGAGGAGAAGGTCAACGGAGACCGAAGTGATAGCGAAGATGCTCTGTTGAGTGAACATATAAATAATGATCCCTTCGGAAATTATCATGCTACCGGTTTAGGCACATATGTGATCTATGACGAAGACCAAGTTCTTCCGAAGGTCGTCAAAGAACCCGACGATGACCAAGCAAGTGAGCTGTGGACATTGTATTTTGACGGAGCAAGGAGCAAAGTTGGAGCTGGAGCAGGGATATGTCTAATATCCCCACAGAATGAAAAGTTGCTGAGGGCCTTCCGATTCCAATTTGCTTGTTCAAATAATGAGGCTGAATATGAGGGTCTAGTCCAAGGCCTAAGCCTAGCGGAACGAATGGGTATCAAGCAATTGATTGTATTCGGAGATTCAGAACTGGTAGTTAATCAGGTCCGAGGAGTCTCAGCAGCAAAGAATATCCGCATGAGATCCTATCGGCATCGAATCTGGGACCTTATAGAAAGTTTTGAAGCTTTCAAAATCCTGGCCATTCCCCGAGTGCAGAATGGCGATGCAGACCGCATGGCAGTAATAGGTGCTTAGTTTGATCCTGTCTCCGACTTGCTTCAGAACAAATATTCAGTACGAGTGCTTGTTAGACCAGCAATACCCGATAATGACCAAAGTTGGCAAGTCTTTGAGAGCGATGAACACATCGCCTCGTTTATTCAAAACTTAGGGGAATTTTCCGATCAACTCCAACCAAGGATCGTTGAGGCCTACGAGGGACAAATTATGCAGCTGAAGTCAAATAAGCTTTCGAAAGGATTGGTTACTCTCAAAATTTTTTTCGATTATAGTGACGCCCGAAATGATAAGCGGAAGTTCGTGGCGGAAAAAGGTGATTATGAGAATCTTCGGGTTTCGGATGACAGGAACCTTCGGGTCGGAAAAGATGTCTCACAACAAGATAGAGAAAGGCTTATCAATTTCTGTCAGAAATATGGAGTAGTGGCCTGGTCCTACGATGATCTGGAAGGTTATGATCCTGGTATCATTCAACATACTATTGAGCTAACAGAAGGTGCGAAGCCAATCCGACAGAAACAGCGGCCGGTCAACCCTAAAGTTGAAGCCTTGATGGCACAAGACCTAACCAAGCTCATTGAGTCGCGTATTGTCTTCCCAATTAAACATAGTACTTGGGTATCAAATCTGGTACCAGTCCGAAAGAAGAATGGTGATATCCGCTTATGCGTAGATTTCCGAGACCTAAATAAAGCATCTCTGAAGGACCACTATCTATTGCCTTCTATGGAGTCAATCCTCCAAACTATCGCGGGATCGGAAATGTTCTCTCTACTGGATGGCTTCTCTAGCTATAACCAGATTCGAGTAAGAGAGGAAGATCAGCACAAGATTACGTTCACCACCAAGTGGGGGACGTTTGCATATGCTAAAATGCCTTTTGGTTTATCTAATGCAGGGTCAACCTTCCAGAGAGCTATGGACGTCACATTTAGCGAGCTGATCAATAAGATTATCCTAATCTATTTGGATGATCTTACTGTGTTCTCCAAATCTAAAGATGATCATTTCGATCATTTGGAGTTGGTGTTTCAAAAGTGCCAAGAGTTTGGGATTTCCTTAAACCTGAGGAAATGTGTGTTCGAAGTACCTCAGGGTAAGCTGTTAGGACATGTTGTGTCGAAGGAAGGTATTTCAATTGACCCAGAACGAGTAAAGGCTATAAAGGAGCTTCCTCTCCTGGTGAATAAGAAAGGTGTCCAGTCTTTTCTGGGCAAAGTAAATTTCGTCGGTAAATTTATTTCCGATTTTGCGGGAATAATTAGGCCGATCACCCTAATGCTGAAAAAGGATCAACTTTTCAAGTGGACAACGGAGGCGAGGGAGGCATTTGAGAAGGTCAAGGAAGCAATCTCATCAGCCCCGGTGTTAATCAATCCAGATCAACATAAAGATTTTATAATGTATGCTTTCAGTAGCAAGTCTAGTATCACTACTGTTCTGACTCAAAAGGATAGAGAAGGAAAGGGAGAGCATCCAGTTGCGTTCTATTCCCGAACCTTAAAGGAATATGAAGTGAATTATAACTTCGTTGAAAGACAGGCTTTCGCAATAGTAAAGGGGCTTAAAAAGTTCCGCCATCTAATTTCCTGTAGCAAAGTCCTGGTATATGTCGCACATTCTAGTGTGCGGGAATACATCATGGAGGGAGAAATCACAGAAAAAAGGGCTAATTGGATCACCAAGATCCTGGAATATGACATTGAGGTCAGGCCCACCAGGACTATTAAAGGCAGAGGTCTGTGTGAGTATATGACACAGGAAGTGGAGATGCCTGCTAAAGAGGAACAGTCAGAACTTGTCCTGATAAACGGATCGGGATCGGAGGCGATTGGCTGAAAGATAGAATGAACTTCATGCGAACCGGAAAGTACCCGCCAGGCCTCTCATCCCAGAAAAGAAGGTATTACCGGCTCCAGAATTGCGGATACACGCTGATAGAAGGAGTCCTCTTCAAAAGGAATTTTAATGGTGTGCTCCTACGATGCGTTACTTCAGGGGAGGCGCAGAAGATCCTCGACGCATTTCACAATAGCGACGAAGGTGGACATTTCTCCGCTAAAACTACAGCCATCAAAGTCCTACGGGCTGGATATTACTGGCCTACACTTTTCAATGATTCCTACTCTCTGGTAAAGACTTGCAAAAAATGTCAGTTATTCTCCGACAGAAGGAAGAATTCAGCGATGCCCCTCAAACCTATCGTGGCGGATGAACCATTTGCGCAATGGGGCTTGGACTTTATCGGAATGATCAACCCGGTTTCCAGTTCCGGACATAAATGGATTTTAACAGCTACAGACTACTTCACAAGGTGGGCTGAAGCTGTTCCCCTTAAAGAGGCAACAGAGGTAGAGATTGTGGACTTCCTCGAGGCTCTGGTGACGAGGTTCGGCCCTCCGAAGACGATCATTTCGGACAATGCTAGAGCATTTGTAGGCACAAAGGTATGTCACTTTGCATTGAAAAATGGCATATTCCTTAAAACATCTTCAAACTACTATCCACAGGGAAATGGCCTAGCCGAGTCAACAAACAAAAGTTTAGTCCGACTCCTCAAAAAAGTGGGCTCGGAACACCAGAGGGAATGGCACAAAAATCTCCGAAAAGCACTCTGGGCCAACCGTATAACTCCTAAACAAGTCCTCAAGACTTCGCCCTATGAGCTAGTATATGGGAAAGAAGCGCTGCTACCTATCTCTATGGAGATTCCGGCGATACAGTTGTTGAAATCTCTTGAGATAGAACAAAATGATGCCATGGAAGTTCGGCTTGCCGAACTATTAGAAGTACAAGAAAAAAGGGAGAATTCCCTAAAGGCCATGACAGGCCGTCAACAGGTGGTCAAACGGTGGTTTGACAAAAAGGCTTCCAACCAAGGCCTAAAAAGTGGAGATTTAGTGCTAAAATACGACAGCAGGGCTGCAAAGCCAGGTCAGCATGGTAAGTTCGATAGCCTATGGGAAGGACCCTTCAAAATCATTCGGTGCATGCAACACAATGCCTTCGAGCTGGAAAATATGGAACAAGAGCCTCTAGGAATCCCAGTTAATGGGATTCACCTTAAATTGTTCCATTAAGCATCAAGCCCTACCCTGTACAGTTGTAAATAACGCTTTTTCTTTTTCCTTTCCTGTTTTTGGCCTATCTTTTTGTTAAACCAATTGACTTGCTATGTATTCGCTTATCATCGTTAGTGGGTAAAGCACCGAAGCTCTTAAAACACAAAAGTATGCTCGTAAACAGAGACAAAACATACAAAATTGGCAAACCCATAAAAAATTGCACGCAGAAGCAAACAGGAGCATAAAATTTCACAACAAAAAGAGACGTATATTTTTATATACATGTTTCTGAGTTACAAAATGGCATGAATGCCGATTTTCAAATATACAAAGTATTAGAGCATATATATATATACGTTGGCCTTTTATTAGGCTGATACGGAGCAAGGGGGTTACATCAACAAAACACCAAGGCAAGGGGACCATCTATCCGCAGGAGTGGCTAGCAGCAACCGACGCATTCAAGACAGCGTCCGCTTCTTCCTCATCAACAGGTTCCTCGGCGGCACTGGCAGCATCATGAAGCGCGGCTGTCGTCGGTGGTGGGTACACCAGGTTCCTGAAGTCAGTATACCACTCTACGTCGTAGAATGGTATCACGTAGTTTCTGAACAGGAAGTGAAGAGCCTGGGTAACCCTTTGCTGATGCTGACCACGGGTCTGCAGGCGGAATCCGCTAAGGAATGGTAGCCAAGCCACGACAGCTTCTTCTTCAATATAGCGACGTAGGTCGCTGGCTGATGGCAGGCCGATTCCATACGCAGCGTGTGTGACAACCTCGCCAAGCCCGTTCAGGTACTTCTTCGGGAAGATTTCTTTGACTAGCTTCAATACAAGCGGCCGAGGGACACAAATGTCCAGCATAGACGCCACAAAGTGTGAGCACACGTCGGTGTTCACCCGATGCTTATCTTCATACTCCACACAGTCCTTGCCGAGAACCCACTTGATGGCTACTAAAACCAGCGAGTGCTTGTTCTTCGTCATTCTTTTAAGCCTCCTGGTGGAGATCTCACCTACAAATGCTGTTTGTGATTTGAAGGAGGTCAGGCGAATGGGAGTATCCATCTCTCCTAGAACTATTCCTAAATCTGCTGAGTATGCCGAAAGCTGCTTACTACCTAACCTATGAAAAGACTCGCTTAACAGTATTCTACTTGCCTATCACTTCTCGACGCAAAGTGTGTATGTTTGCTATCTACTAGCCTATTTATAGAAAATTGACAAGACATATGCCAATCCGCCGTAAGCAACGTGATGTATATTGGCCGCAATCTCGAGGGCCGAGTCTGCGTTTGTTCACGTTTTGGGCTGGCACACGCATGGTAGCACGGCTCAAGGCATGCTTAATTAAATCAAGTTAATTAATTGAGCTTTAAAAGGGTGGCACTTGTTGATGAAGGGACGTATGGCCATATGCTATGGTGTCAAATCTCAAGCACATCCCAGAGCCCGAGGCGATATTCGTATCTCTTTCAGGCGGTGATCGTTTGCTTGGCGTAATCATTCCGGCCAGGGATATTAATTACCGGTACATGCTAACACAACACGAGGAGGCCAGTTGCAAGCTCAATTTCCAAGGAAATCAGGGCATATCACATGATATTCTAAAAGCAATGATGAAATCCAGCCACCTCGGAAAAAGCAATCAGCTCATCTTGCACGAGTTGTGGAATTACCGGTACATGCCGAATTAAATGCAAGGGCTCGCACTCGCCTACCACCTTGAGGAAAGTTGCTATTATTGCATGAAAACACTTATTGTTCCTAAGTCTTTTTCCTAAAAGCTAAGGAGTGCGCGAAGTGTTTTCTGTCTATATTTCCAGTGCAAGCGTATTCAAAGGCCAGCGAACCTTCAAGTTCTGCCGCGAAGAAAAATGGCGGAATCTTCAGCTCAGCCAGCAGAGGAAGTGATTAGCTAGGAATTGTATTCGGCTATTCGTTCTTCGGCCGAGGTTTACGTATACGATGATGTAGTGTATGCCACTCCTGGTATACCCCAGAAGGTGAGGAGACCCAACACAGAGGAGCTGGAGAAGCCCAAAGAGTGGAATAACCCGAAAAAGGTTAGAGAAAAGTGGGCTAATATTTACGACCCAAAGCTTGCTAAGAACCCTAAATCTCTTAGAGAGGCGGCTTGCGCAAGGTTATCAGCACCAGCGGCGGAAAAGGCAACGACAAGTAGAGTCTGGTATAGCGGTCTTCCACAATACATGGTCCCATTCGTGCACTATTGCCTGGAGGTAGTCGACGCAGCTGTTCAACGCTATAATCCAAAGACCCACTACATTGAGGGTCGCAATTTAAGGGTTCATATCGGCCCGGAAGCCATCTGGCATATGTTATGCATTCCTGACCCCAGGATAAGAAAGGAGAAAATCGAACAGTTCCACCCAAACAAAAGGGAAAAGATATGGAAAAGGATGAAAACCAGCTCCGATTTCCTATTAGAGGAGACTAGTAAGAAGGGTATTGTGTCCGATAAGGCACCGAGCATCCCATTGTTGCGCGGTTCATTCCGCGATGACCTCTAGGACCCCATATCCATGCTGGCATTTGTTTGCGGCCGTGATTCCAATGAGAAGATCGAGGCTTTTCAGCTGGGCCCTGCAATACAGTTTCGCAGGTAGCATGAATTTTTCTGGTATGATTTTGCCGAGTTCATGGTCGAAGAAATGATACAGCAAATAGAGAATTATCAGGCGGAGAAGAAATTTAGATTTCTTTCCTACCTGGTCCACATATTCCTGCATCAGAATCCAGATTTCTTCGCCCGATTTTTTCCACTATCAATTTTTGACGAGCAGAATAAAAGAAAGCCGGTATCTACATGGACACCCTAACTTTCCGCAACATATGACTACTATGCCTTCGCGGACTATTTCATAGCCCCGGTCCTGAATGATTTGATTGGAGAGGGTGATATCGTCCGGCTTAACTCTGAACATACTGGATTTTTGCAAGGCTACACCCCCGCTTGTGACTGGTTCCTGGGCAAGGATTTCACGATCATTCGAATGAGGGGCTTTATTGGCAAGCCTTTCCTGCTCCCAGCTTGCATCACCGATAGAGTGCTCGCGCTGGAGGTTTACCGACAGGTATGCGTCATTGATTTCATGTTTTGTAGCAGCGAAAGTGTCAAGAAGAAGGGATTCTTCACTTGCCCAAAGAGCTTCAAGTCAATAACGCTTGTCAAAAAATGATCACATCAGCTGCTAGGGGACAAGCTGGCACACCTAGGGCTTGTATTAGTAAATGATAAGTGGGATTACAACCCTTTCAATGACCTACCTGAGCCACATATGAAACTTCCGCATGTTCCCCGACCATATTGGGAGAAGCGGCGAAATAACCAGACTGATAAAGATGAAGATCTGGTTGAATTGGTGCAAATCCCTACGCCAGACACCAGGGGCCCATGGCACAAGTTCTACTTTCCAGTGTCCGTGGCCAGGGACAACTTTCTGATAGAGCGCAGTATGCATAACAAGTTGAAAGTGGACGAGGAATGGAGCGATGAAAAAATAAAAGCTTTCTGGAGATACCGCCAGGAAACAGGGCAGTTGAAGGCTTCTTATAATCAATTGAAGGACGACCAGGAATTTGAAAGATACTGGGATGAAGGCCATCCCAGCCCGACCTCCAGCGCTAACAAGAGTGAAGCAGAAGGTTCCGATGAACAGGAGGATGAGACGACGATATCTTCGCAGGAGGGTGATGCCCCCGGGCATCCCGCCTATGTGGGCACTAATGTGCGCTTTAACATATCAAGGGGCTCGCTTATGCGCACATGGGCCGCTAAACCGGTCAGGCTAGTGCCCCAGCAGAAGGATCCGATTGCCGAGGTTAGTGAGTGTCCCCCCGCGAAGAGGCAATGCACGGAAAGTGCTGTCGGGATAGTTTCACATGAACCGGCCGAAGGGGAAACACCTGTTGCTAGTCAAATGCCAGAGGTTGCGGCCGAGTCCCAAATGATCCCGATGCCACTACCGACCAGTTAGCAGGTACTTTTCGCTCCTTCTTCTCTTGCATCTCATTCTTTCATGTCCGTCCCTGCTCAATTGGCAACTCCCGCCATTCGTCCGAGCCCTCCACCCTCTGTTTCTAGCCCATCTTATTCCGGGGGATTTGCCCAATATTCGCAGGCCCAACCGTTTATAATCACCCCTCCGAGCATGCTAACGCCTACTGCTGCCGCCCAGACTTTCCTCACCTCGCTCTCCGAAAGTATTCCTCCCATCGGCCCCCACTCTTTTTCCGAGATGCTTACAGATCCCTTCCCACCACAGCAAACTGAGCCCCAGGCAGCAACTCTTTTTACTCGGCCAACAGGCCTTACGACTGAATCTCCGATTCAGCCGTTGCAATTATCCAGCCAGGCTGAAACCCCCCAGGCTAAGCTATGGAACGTGCCGCACTTTTCTCCGCAAACCGTCACCCTCCAGAAGAAACAAATGCGGGCGCCTATGAAAGTTACCTATCCCTACGCCCTACCTTCCAGTGTTCCCTTCGCAGGTGGGCTGGTTTCATCACCAGCTGAGTTCATTGCACAGATAGATTGTGGGAAGGAAGCGCGTGCAAATAGAATGAGGTGACGAAGGGAAAAAGATGACAATGCCCCCGCCGAGCCACGAGTACAGGCTTCGTATGACGAGGCCCGCCAAGAATTAAAGTTTGCAACTATGTACCCAAGGATAAACAAGCCCCAGGAAGAAATGCAACCAGAGGACTATGATATTTATGCTGTCGGACTAGACATGAAGATGGCCCGGCCACAAGATAAAGTCAAAATCATGGAGGAGACACAACGGGTGGTCACTTCCGATTTCCTAAAGACTGGTCGCCAGTTGAAAAAGAAGGATGAACAGCTCAAGGCAGCCAAGGACAGGGTGAATTTTCTGGAGGCAAAAGAGAAATCCTTAGAGGCAGATATCGCCTGAATGACAGAAAGGGCGCTAACAGCAGAAAATGAGAGAAACAGGCTTCAAGGCGAAATTGCAAAGGCCCAAGTAGCCGACCCAGCCGTATTAAAAGAATTGCAGAATCAAAACCAAGCGGCGCAACAGAACCTACAATTGATGGAGGAGGAGCTTGAACGTTTCCGCCTTGAGTTCAGTCAGAAGCTGGCAGAGAAAGGTGAAAAGATGGAATGCCTACAAGAGCAGCATCAGTAAAGGATACAGGAAAAAGAGGCCGAATTCAAAGGTTTGAAGACTAAACTGGAAGAGGAGCTCTGAGAAACAAAGACCAAGCTAGAAGATGAGCTCCGAGAAATAAAAGCTTCATTAGAAGAGCAATCGGCTAACCACTCTAGAGTTGAACAGAATTGGCACAAACAAATGAACAGCTATGAAGTGCAGTTGGCATCCGAGAAGAAGAAGAAGGCAGAATTTGTCGAGGCCCTCATTTCAAGAGACACAGAGATTTCTTCGCTTAAGGCCTCCCTGCTACCAGCCCCTGCCCAACCTGATATCATCCCACTGATCAGGCAATTATACATTTCTCACTGGGAGAAGATCAAAGCCTTCTGCCTAAATCTGCAGCCTACCCTCCGGTTCATCGACAAGGCGTTAAAACTCAATCAGGAGGCCCATGACACAATGGAACAGTTCCTGCGTTTCATCCTGGAAAAAGTTCCCGAAGCAAGGGACTTGCTAAATAAGCTATACTCGGTTTCAAATGAGATCCTCGTCGGGGCAGGTATCGAAGATAGGGACATCGCAGCTCAAACGGCAAATAGGTTCATTCATTGCCACTCCGCTTTCCAGCGTACTAAGGCAGCAGCGACTTTTCTAAACAAAGCGCTGGATGGCATTCGAGGGAGTTTCTCTGAGTTGGGCAGGTTGGGATTGCCGTCCCCATTTCTTGAAGATGACACTATTGCCACGGCTGCGCAGATTACCGAGATTATTGAGCAGAAGGAGAGCGATCCGGAGGCATTCAAGGAACTCGGCAGCCCCCCAACAGCAGTAGATATCGAGGCAATCATTCATCCGCTCTCTCAGCTGCTTTTCCACATACAAGCAGGCGCTAGCCTGCCAGAGGTGCTGCCTCATAAGGAAGCTATTGATCTTCGCGGAGCCCAAGAGAATTTGCGCAGCATGGCAAAGCCGTCTGAAGTTGAATGGGTGCCTTTGCAGGCTGCACTTTCAAAGCTTTAACTCCATTTTCCCTAGAGGAAGGCTCTGGTCTGAAGAACCAAAGAGTTTTTGGGTTCTCCGTTCCTTATCCGAAACGCCCCTGTTAGTCGCCAAAAGCTGTTGAAATAATATTCCAAGCAGCTCCCTTCAGGTTCCCCTTTTTGCACATGTTCATGCGCTGGCCTGCGCGTCTCCGCGTTTCTTCGGCTTCCCGGCAGGTTTTGATCTTTCCCTTTGTGTGCATTCCTTGCTTCGCAACTTTGGCAAGCGGCTTTCCCTTTCGGCTCCTGAGATGCTGCGCTGGGCGCCCACGTGTCTCGCCTGCGGGGTTTTTCATTTTCTGTTGCTTTATGTTTCCTACGGGTTGTGAAACGGGGCCCACATCTCTATACGTGGGGGTGTAGCGCAATCTTTCCCTAGCAAGAGTAGAGTATGCTGCGGCGGGCTGCGAAAGATTTCTATTGGCCTTCTTTATTTCCTGGCGGGACCTACCTTCGCTCACGTGTCAGCGGTTCGCAGCTTTTAAAACAATAGCAGGGACGAGAGCACCACGGGTTGCGAAACACGGCCACGCGTCTTTCGCCACCCGGTTCATGCGGCCTTTCCCCGTTTTCAAAGTAGCCTCAGTCCCCTGAACACATGTCACTTCTCCGCAAGCTCCCGGTCGATGGAGGAGGAGTTTTCATTCGGGCCGCGGTTTGCTGCCACGTGCCTTACATTGATTATCAAAGCAAGCTGTGAGATGGCCGAGCAGGATAGTGTCATTGACTGCTGCTCGCCATGGTTCTCTAAGGCGGTGGGCGGCACTCATCGCTTCGAAGCCTGGTTGGGACCACTGCCATCATTACAAAGGGCACGCCTGTAACTGACCAACTGGATGTTGTGCTCTGACTGGCTGCTCTCATAACGGCATTGGAATATTCTTATTCGGGCATCATTACGGGAGATTGTGGAATCTTTCTGTTACAACTCTCTAGGCGGTGGGATTTTTCTCTCCGGCTATATATACTCTCTCTGTTGAGGGAAAAGGGTCCAAGATTTTTAGGAAGAATACTGGTTTTAACAAGAGACGCCAAGCCTCTTTTGCATGTTTATTCGCAAGAAACTTTCAGACTGTGCCTATTGTTCGGCCTTTCTGCTTTTCATGTATTGATTAAACTGTGAACTGTGCTTTTTATTGTCTTAAGCATTCTTTACCTGGAGGAGACTTCTATATATTGAATGCAAACTTGCTGGTCTAAATCATGTCTTAATGACTCTTCTTAGCAATAAGAATGTATGCGATACTGTTTTATGTCAATTGAATGAACTGTTTATGCTATTGCTTTGAACTTCTGGTGTTTTGGAACATATCAATAACATTCAGGCCCTTAAGTCTATGATTTATCGTGCCTATCAGAAAGCTTTGGCGCATCGCCTTAGATTAGTGTTTGTTTATTATATCTGCTTCCTTTTCCCTTTCCAAAACCATTATATAGAAGAAGCCGACTTCTTTAAAATCTGGAGGTCACTCAGTTTGGCGCAAAGGGGTCCCCTTGAACTGAGTTTCCCATAAAGGCACTGTTATCTCGTCAATTTTTGGCATCAACAGTTTGTCCTTTTTTCTGGCACGCCCGGTGGGACCCAAACTAATGAAATCGTCTTCTAAAAGGGTGTATGAGTCATCGGCCTGTAACTAGATCCCAAACTGCAAATAACCGAGGTTTACTAGTGCCTCCATTCGAGACAGTCCAGGCCGCAAATCAGTTGGTAACCGTTCCATTCCCACCACCCTTTCCTCTCACCATGTTGCCAGCCGCGAACAGAAATTATGTAGCATGGGATGCTGGGAGCCCCCTGGTAGCTCCGGTAGCACCTGCTGTTTGGGGTGCCATTCCGGTTTCGGCCCTGAAAGCTCTTCCCAAATTCACCAAGATAACACAAAAGCGCCAGTAGAGAATTTGCAGGATGTAGTGGATGTATGCCTGGTACATGGTATCACAGCGCAGAATGTAGCCCTGAGGCTCCTTGTTGCGTCCTTCAAAGGCAAAGCTCTGGAGTGGTACCAAACACTAACTCCTAATACCATTCGCACTTGGGATGACCTCGGATATCCATTCTATGAAAGATTTTTTCAAATGGCGGAGATCGTTCTTGGCTATATTATCGATTATCCGTCATCAGCAGGCACCCTAGGAGACTCGGCGGACTTGATACCGATTCCACTCAAGTTGGTGGAGGATTCACAGCTGACCATCGCTGACCCGGAAGTTGGCGTTCATGTTCTATCTGAAGTCCACCAATCCTGACATTTCTATGATGATCAAGTCTCTGGGAGGAGCCACTTTACCATATACATATGCCACCGCTATCAAAGTAGAAAATCACTTGATAAACTACGAGAAATTTCCTCCTCGACACATTATGTTGATATTTCGAGATCTCCAGACTTAGCACAGAGGTGAAGCGTCGACGGTCGCCATCAACTCCCGGTCAGTATTGTGCTCATATCTGGTAGCTCCACGAAAACTTGGCCTCTACGTCGAGTTCTCCCAAGAATGAGATGGGTGACCTCAAGGAGATGTTATGGACTATGGCGAATGATATAACAACGCTCAAGCGGAATCAAGCAATGCCTCCGCGACCTGCATATCAGAACTATCAAGGTGGGCGGCCTACCTATCAGCAGAATCAATATCAGAATGCGCATCGCACTAACTCACCAACGGCGGCTATGAACCAAATAGTTCCGGTGCCTACACCGCTGGCAGGTGCATCGCCGAGCTCTAGCAGAGAATTAACTGCGGGACAAAACAATTTGATTGATGACATCAATCCATGGTGCTTCCCTTGCAACGATGCGCATATGCCCCGAAATTCTCCGCGTGGCAACTTACAACAAAGGATAGCAGAGCAACATAGTCAAGGTATTGCGACTGAGAACGAAGAATACAGATATGCCCCGGCAATGGAGAATGCGGTCCTTACCGCGCAAATACAAGGAATGTCCCTAGAGCAAGAGTCCGACATTGTTCCTGATCATGCGCTCTTCTCATGGATGGAAGACGAGAAAATGGTGTTTGCAAATGATACGGCCACAGTTGAAACGCCGCGGGTAAAGTCTGACTATAATACGCGCTCCAAGAGAAGATTCACCGGTGAGGCCGTTGTTTCACTTTCGGACAGTCCGCAATGCAAAGACGTTTCAGATCAAATTCCTGGCGGTCCGACCGAATCCTTGTCTTCTCAACCGCGGAAGGAAATTATTATAACAAAAGCCAAGGAGCAGAAATCTCCTAGCTCCTCGCCTCTTAATGTGGTAGAGAAGTTGAAGAAATCACCCGCTAATATGTCTTTATGGGACATTCTAGCTATCCCGGAGCAGAAAACCATACTCCAAAAGGCACTTTAGCAACAGATGGACCCAGCACTAACCGAGCCTTTGGCGAGTACCGAGGCGGTTTATCAAATGCCACCAACTAAGGTTGTTGCAAACAAAGCGATGGAATCCCATGCGGAAGGCGGAGGTAGGCCAAAACCTCAGCCCTTCTTCTTGACTCTCATTATAGGGGAGAAACTATTACACAACGCTATGATTGATTCTGGCGCTAGTACCATGGTTATGCCAAAACTAATAGTCGAAGCCCTGGGACTCAGCTACGAACCTATGAAGAAAGGGGTTATGCAGCTAGATGGAAATAAGGTTGATACTGTGGGTGTCATCAAAGCACTTCCGCTGACTCTATTTTCCTGCCCGAGTATCACGGTCCCGCAAGACACAGTGATCATAGATGTTCCGCCAATGTTTGGTCTTTGCCTTTCTCGAGAGTTTACTTCAAAAGTAGGTGGCCATTTGTCTTTAGATTGGTCACATCTAATACTTAGGACCAAACATGGCGCAAAGATGAAGATAGAATCGGAGGCTCTGCATTCCGAACATGTGGCGAATGAGGCCCTGATTAACTTTGAAGCCACACATACCTCCATCACCAAGCAAAACATGTACAATGTCGAACTACTAGAGGAGGAGAAGGTCAACAGAGACCGAAATGATAGCGAAGATGCTCTGTTGAGTGAACATATAAATAATGATCCCTTCGGAAATTATCATGCTACCGGGTTAGGCACATATGTGATCTATGACGAAGACCAAGTTCTTCCGAAGGTCATCAAAGAACCCGACGATGACCAAGCAGGTGAGCTGTGGACATTGTATTTTGATGGAGCAAGGAGCAAAGTTGGAGCTGGAGCAGGGATATGTCTAATATCCCCACAGAATGAAAAGTTGTTGAGGTCCTTCCGATTCCAATTTGCTTGTTCAAATAATGAGGCTGAATATGAGGGTCTAGTCCAAGGTCTAAGCCTAGCGGAACGAATGGGTATCAAACAATTGATTGTATTTGGAGATTCAGAACTGGTAGTTAATCAGGTCCGAGGAGTCTCAGCAGCAAAGAATATCCGCATGAGATCCTATCGGCATCGAATCTGGGACCTTATAGAAAGTTTTGAAGCTTTCAACATCCTGACTATTCCCCGAGCTCAGAATGGCGATGCAGACCGCATGGCAGTAATCGGAGCTCAGTTTGATCCTGTCTCCGACTTGCTTCGGAACAAACATTCAGTACGAGTGCTGGTTAGACCAGCAATACCCGATAATGACCAAAGTTGGCAAGTCTTTGAGAGCGATGAACACATCGCCTCGTCTATTCAAAACTCAGGGGAATTTTCCGATCAACTCCAACCAAAGATCGCTGAGGCCTACGAGGGACAAATTATGCAGCTGAAATCAAATAAGCTTCCGAAAGGATTGGTTACTCTCAAAAAAAATTTCGATTGTAGTGACGCCCGAAATGATAAGCAGAAGTTCGTGGCAGAAAAAGGTGATTATGAGAATCTTCGGGTTTCCGATGACAGGAACCTTCAGGTCGGAAAAGATGTCTCACAACAAGATAGAGAAAGGCTTATCAATTTCTGTGAGAAATATGGAGTAGTGGCCTGGTCCTACGATGATCTGGAAGGTTATGATCCTGGTATCATTCAACATACTATTGAGCTAACAGGAGGTGCGAAGCCAATCCGACAGAAACAGCGGCCGGTCAACCCTAAAGTTGAAGCCTTGATGGCACAAGAGCTAACCAAGCTCATTGAGTCGCGTATTGTCTTCCCAATTAAACATAGTACTTGGGTATCAAATCTGGTACCAGTCCGAAAGAAGAATGGTGATATTCGCTTATGCGTAGATTTCCAAGACCTAAATAAAGCATCTCTGAAGGACCACTATCCATTGCCTTCTATGGAGTCAATCCTCCAAACTATCGCGGGATCGGAAATGTTCTCTCTACTGGATGGCTTCTCTAGCTATAACCAGATTCGAGTAAAGGAGGAAGATCAGCACAAGACTACGTTCACCACCAAGTGGGGGACGTTTGCATATGCTAAAATGCCTTTTGGTTTATCTAATACAGGGGCAACCTTCCAGAGAGCTATGGACGTCGCATTTAGCGAACTGATCAATAAGATTATCCTAATCTATTTGGATGATCTTATTGTGTTCTCCAAATCTAAAGATGATCATTTCGATCATTTGGAGTTGGTGTTTCAAAAGTGCCAAGAGTTCGGGATTTCCTTAAATCCGAGGAAATGTGTGTTCGGAGTACCTCAGGGTAAGCTGTTAGGACATGTTGTGTCGAAGGAAGGTATTTCAATTGACCCAGAATGAGTAAAGGCTATAAAGGAGCTTCCTCTCCCGGTGAATAAGAAAGGTGTCCAGTCTTTTCTGGGCAAAGTAAATTTCGTCAGTAAATTTATTTCGATTTTGCGGGAATAATTAGGCCGATCACCCTAATGCTGAAAAAGGATCAAATTTTCAAGTGGACAACGGAGGCGAGGGAGGCATTTGAGAAGGTCAAGGAAGCAATCTCATCAGCCCCAGTGTTAATCAATCCAGATCAACATAAAGATTTTATAATGTATGCTTTCAGTAGCAAGTCCAGTATCGCTACTGTTCTGACTCAAAAGATAGAGAAGGAAAGGGAGAGCATCCAGTTGCGTTCTATTCCCGAACCTTAAAGGAATATGAGGTGAATTATAACTTCGTTGAAAGACAGGCTTTCGCAATAGTAAAGGGGCTTAAAAAGTTCCGCCATTTAATTTCCTGTAGCAAAGTCCTGGTATATGTCGCACATTCTAGTGTGCGGGAATACATCATGGAGGGAGAAATCACAGAGAAAAGGGCTAATTGGATCACCAAGATCCTGGAATATGACATTGAGGTCAGGCCCACCAGGACTATTAAAGGCAGAGGTCTGTGTGAGTATATGACACAGGAAGGGGAGATGCCTGCTAAAGAGGAACAGTCAGAACTTGTCCTGATAAACGGATCAGGATCGGAGGATGATTGGCTGAAAGATAGAATGAACTTCATGCGAACCGGAAAGTACCCGCCAGGCCTCTCATCCCAGAAAAGAAGGTATTACCGGCTCCAGAATTGCGGATATACGCTGATAGAAGGAGTCCTCTTCAAAAGGAATTTTAATGGTGTGCTCCTACGATGCGTTACTTCAGGGGAGGTGCAGAAGATCCTCGACGCATTTCACAATAGCGACGAAGGTGGACATTTCTCCGCTAAAACTACAGCCATCAAGGTCCTACGGGCTGGATATTACTGGCCTACACTTTTCAATGATTCCTACTCTCTGGTAAAGACTTGCAAAAAATGTCAGTTATTCTCCGACAGAAGGAAGAATTCAGCGATGCCCCTCAAACCTATCGTGGCGGATGAACCATTTGCGCAATGGGGCTTGGACTTTATCGGAATGATCAACCCGGTTTCCAGTTCCGGACATAAATGGATTTTAACAGCTACAGACTACTTCACAAGGTGGGCTGAAGCTGTTCCCCTTAAAGAGGCAACGGAGGTAGAGATTGTGGACTTCCTCGAGGCTCTGGTGACGAGGTTCGGCCCTCCGAAGACGATCATTTCGGACAATGCTAGAGCATTTGTAGGCACAAAGGTATGTCACTTTGCATTGAAAAATGGCATATTCCTTAAAACATCTTCAAACTACTATCCACAGGGAAATGGCCTAGCCGAGTCAACAAACAAAAGTTTAGTCCGACTCCTCAAAAAAGTGGGCTCGGAACACCAGAGGGAATGGCACAAAAATCTCCGAAAAGCACTCTGGGCCAACCGTATAACTCCTAAACAAGTCCTCAAGACTTCGCCCTATGAGCTAGTATATGGGAAAGAAGCGCTGCTACCTATCTCTATGGAGATTCCGGCGATACAGTTGTTGAAATCTCTTGAGATAGAACAAAATGATGCCATGGAAGTTCGGCTTGCCGAACTATTAGAAGTACAAGAAAAAAGGGAGAATTCCCTAAAGGCCATGACAGGCCGTCAACAGGTGGTCAAACGGTGGTTTGACAAAAAGGCTTCCGACCAAGGCCTAAAAAGTGGAGATTTAGTGCTAAAATACGACAGCAGGGCTGCAAAGCCAGGTAAGCATGGTAAGTTCGATAGCCTATGGGAAGGACCCTTCAAAATCATTCGGTGCATGCAACACAATGCCTTCGAGCTGGAAAATATGGAACAGAAGCCTCTAGGAATCCCGGTTAATGGGATTCACCTTAAATTGTTCCATTAAGCGTCAAGCCCTACCCTGTACAGTTGTAAATAATGCTTTTTCTTTTTTTTCCTTTCCTATTTTTGGCCTATCCCTTTTGCTAAACCAATTGACTTGCTATGTATTCGCTTATCATCGTTAGTGGGTAAAGCACCGGAGTTCTTAAAACACAAAAGTATGCTCGTAAACAGAGACAAAACATATAAGATTGGCAAACCCAGAAAAAATTGCACGCAGAAGCAAACAGGAGCATAAATTTCACAACAAAAAGAGACGTATATATTTATATACATGTTTCTGAGTTACAAAATGGCATGAATGCCGATTTTCAAATATACAAAGTATTAGAGTATATATATACGTTGGCCTTTTATCAGGCTGATACGGAGCAAGGGGGTTACATCAACAAACACCAAGGCAAGGGGACCATCTATCCGCAGGAGTGGCTAGCAGCAACCGACGCATTCAAGACAGCGTCCGCTTCTTCCTCATCAACAGGTTCCTCGGCGGCACTGGCAGCATCATGAAGCGCGGCTGTCGTCGGTGGTGGGTACACCAGGTTCCTGAAGTCAGTATACCATTCTACGTCGTAGAATGGTATCACGTTGTAGCTCCTGAACAGGAAGTGAAGAGCCTGGGTAACCCTTTGCTGATGCTGACCACGGGTCTGCAGGCGGAATCCGCTAAGGAATGGTAGCCAAGCCACGACAGCTTCTTCTTCAATATAGCGACGTAGGTCGCTGGCTGATGGCAGGCCGATTCCATACGCGGCGTGTGTGACAACCTCGCCAAGCCCGTTCAGGTACTTCTTCGGGAAGATTTCTTTGACTAGCTTCAATACAAGCGGCCGAGGGACACAAATGTCCAGCATAGACGCCACAAAGTGTGAGCACACGTCGGTGTTCACCCGATGCTTATCTTCATACTCCACACAGTCCTTGCCGAGAACCCACTTGATGGCTACTAGAACCAGCGAGTGCTTGTTCTTCGTCATTCTCTTAAGCCTCCTGGTAGAGATCTCACCTACAAATGTTGTTTGTGATTTGAAGGAGGTCAGGCGAATGGGAGTATCCATCTCTCCTAGAACTATTCCTAAATCTGCTGAGTATGCCGAAAGCTGCTTACCACCTAACCTATGAAAAGACTCGCTTAGCAGTATTCTACTTGCCTATCACTTCTTGACGCAAAGTGTGTATGTTTGCTATCTACTGGCCTATTTATAGAAAATTGATAAGACATATGCCAATCCCCCGTAAGCAACGTGATGTATATTGGCCGCAATCTCGAGGGCCGAGTCTGCGTTTGTTCACGTTTTGAGCTGGCACACGCATGGTAGTACGGCTCAAAGCATGCTTAATTAAATCAAGTTAATTAATTGAGCTTTAAAGGGGTGGCACTTGTTGATGAAGGGACGTATGGCCATATGCTATGGTGTCAAATCTCAAGCACATCCCAGAGCCCAAGGCGATACTCATATCTCTTTCAGGCGGTGATCGTTTGCTTGGCGTAATCATTCCGGCCAGGGATATTAATTACCGGTACATGCTAACACAACGCGAGGAGGCCAGTTGCAAGCTCAATTTCCAAGGAAATCAGGGTGTATCACACGATCTTCTAAAAGCAATGATGAAATCCAGCCACCTCAAAAAAGCAATCAGCTCATCTTGCATGAGTTGTGGAGTTAACGGTACATGCCGAATTAAATGCAAAGGGCTCGTGCTCGCCTACCACCTTGAGGAAAGTTGCTATTTTGCATGAAAACGCTTATTGTTCCTAAGTCTTTTTCCAAAAGCTAAAGAGTGCGCGAAGTGTTTTCTGTCTGTATTTTCAGAACAAGTGTATTCAAAGGCCAGAGAACCTTCAAGTTCTGCCGCGAAGAAAAATGGCAGAATCTTCAGCTCAGCCAACAGAAGAAGGGATTAGCCAGGAGCTGTATTCGGCTATTCGTTCTTCGGCCGAGGATTACGTATACGACGATGTAGCGTATGCCACTCCTGGTATACCCCAAAAGGTGAGAAGACCCAACACAGAGGAGCTGGAGAAGCCCAAAGAGTGGAATAACCCGAAAAAGGTCAGAGAAAAGTGGGCTAATATCTACGACCCAAAGCTCGCTAAGAACCCTAAATCTCTTAGAGAGGTGGCTTGCGCAAGGTTATCAGCGCCTGCGGTGGACCAGGCAACGACAAGTAGAGTCTGGTATAGCGGTCTTCCACAATACATGGTCCCATTCGTGCACTATTGCCCGGAGGTGGTCGACGCAGCTGTTCAACGCTATAATCCAAAGACCCACTGCATTGAGGGTCGCAATTTAAGGGTTCATATCGACCCGGAAGCCATCTGTCATATGTTATGCATTCCTGACCCCAGGACAAGAAAGGAGAAAATCGAACAGTTCTGCCCAAACAAAGGGGAAAAGATATGGAAAAGGATGAAAACCAGCTCCGATTTCTTATTAGAGGAGACCAAGAGGAAGGGTGTTGCGTCCGCTAAGGCACCGAGCATCCCATTGTTGCGCGGATCATTCCGCGATGACCTCCAAGACCCCATATCCATGCTGGCATTTGTTTGCGGCCGTGATTTCGATGAGAAGATCGAGGCTTTTCAGCTGGGCCCTGCAATACAGTTTCGCAGGCAGCATGAACTTTTCTGGTATGATTTTGCCGAGTTCATGGTCAAAGAAATGATACAGCAAATAGAGAATTATCAAGCGGAGAAGAAATTTAGATTTCTTTCCTACCTGGTCCACATGTTCCTGCATCAGAATCCAGATTTCTTCGCCTGATTTATCCCACTATCAATTTTTTACGAGCAAAACAAAAGAAAGCCGGTATCTACATGGACACCCTACCTTTCCGCAACATATGACTACTATGCCTTCGCGGACTATTTCATAGGCCCGGTCCTGAATGATTTGATCGGAGAGGGTGATATCGTCCGGCTTAACTCTGAGCAGACTGGATTTCTGCAAGGCTACACCCCCGCTTGTGACTGGTTCCTGGGCAAGGATTTCACGATCCTTCGAATGAGGGGCTTTATTGGCAGGCCTTTCCTGCTTCCGGCTTGCATCATCGATAGAGTGCTCGCGCTGGAGGTTTACCGGTAGGTATGCATCATTGATTTCATGTTTTGTAACAGTGAAAATGTCAAGAAGAAGGGATTCTTCACTTGCCCAAAGAGCTTCAAGTCAATAACGCTTGTCAAAAAGCGATCACATGAGCTGCTAGGGGACAAGCTGGCACACCTAGGGCTAGTATTAGTAAATGATAAGTGGGATTACAACCCTTTCAATGACCTACCTGAGCCGCATATGAGACTTCCGCATGTTCCCCGACCATATTGGGAGAAACGGCGTAATAACCAGACTGATAAAGATGAAGATCTGGTTGAGTTGGCACAAATCCCTACGCCGGATACCAGGGGCCCATGGCACAAGTTCTACTTTCCAGTGGCCGTGGCCAGGGACAACCTTCCGATAGAGCGCAACATGCATAACAAGTTGAAAGTGGACGAGGAATGGAGCGATAAAAAAATAAAAGCTTTCTGGAGATACCGCCAAGAAACAGGGCAGTTAAAAGCTCCTTATAATCAATTGAAGGACGACCAGGAATTTGAAAGATACTGGGATGAAGGCCATCCCAGCCCGACCTCCAGTGCTAACAAGAGCGAAGCAGAAGGCTCCGATGAGCAGGAGGAAGAGACGGCGATATCTTCGCAGGAAGGTGATGCCCCCGGGCATCCCGCCTATGTGGGCACTAATGTGTGCTTTAACATATCAAGGGGTTCGCTTACGTGCACATGGGCCGCTAAACCGGTCAGGCTAGTGCCTCAGCAGAAGGATCTGATTACCGAGGTTAATGAGTGTCCCCCCGCGAAGAGGCAACACACGGAAAGTGCTGTCGAGACAGTTTCACATGAACCAGCCGAAGGGGAAATACCCACTGCTAGTCAAATGCCAGAGGTTGCGGCCGAGTCCCAAACGATCCCGATGCCACTGCCGACCAGTCAGCAGGTACTTTTCGCTCCTTTCTCTCTTGCATCTCATTCTTTCACATCCGTCCCTACTCAATTGGCAACTCCTGCCATTCGTCTGAGCCCTCCACCCTCTGTTTCTAGCCTATCTTATTCTGGGGGATTTGCCCAATATTCGCAAGCCCAACCGTTTATAATCACCCCTCCGAGCATGATAACACCTACTGCTGCCGCCCAGACTTTCCTTACCTCGCTCTCCGAAAGTATTCCTCCCATCGGCCCCCACTCTTTTTCTGAAATGCTTACAGATCCCTTCCCACCACAGCAAACCGAGCCCCAGGCAGCGACTCTTTTTCCTCGGCCAGCAGGCCTTACGACTGAATCTCCGGTTTAGCCGTTGCAAATATCTAGCCAGGGTGAAACCCCCCAGGCTAAGCTATGGAACGTGCCACACTTTTCTCCACAAACCGTCACCCTCCAGAAGAAACAAATGCGAGCGCCTATGAAAGTTACCTATCCCTACGCCCTACCTTCCGGTGTTTCCTTTGCAGGTGGGCTGGTTTCATCACCAGCTGAGTTCATTGCACAGATAGATTGTGGGAAGGAAGCGTGTGCAAATAGAATGAGGCGACGAAGGGAAAAGGATGACAATGCCCCCGCCGAGCCGCGAGTACAGGCTTCGTATGACGAGGCCCACCAAGAATTAAAGTTTGCAACTATGTACCCAAGGATAAACAAGCCTTAGGGAGAAATGCAACCAGAGGACTATGATATTTATGCTGTCAGACTGGACATGAAGATGGCCCGACCACAAGATAAAGTCAAAATCATGGAGGAGACACAACGGGTGGTCACTTCCGATTTCCTAAAGACTGGTCGCCAGTTGAAGAAGAAGGATGAACAGCTCAAGGCAGCTAAGGACAGGGTGAGTTTTCTAGAGGCAAAGGAGAAATCCTTAGAGGCGGATATCACCCAAATGACAGAAAGGGCGCTAACAGTAGAAAATGAGAGAAACAGGTTTCAGGGCGAAATTGCAAAGACCCAAGTAGCTGACCCAACCGTATTAAAAGAATTACAGAATCAAAACCAAGTAGCGCGACAGAGCTTACAATCAATAAAGGAGGAGCTTGAACATTTCCGCCTTGAGTACAGTCAGAAGCTGGCAGAGAAAGGTGAAGAGATGGAACGCCTACAAGAGTAGTATCAGCAAAAGGTACAGGAAAAAGAGGCCGAATTCAAAGGTTTGAAGACTAAGCTGGAAGAGGAGCTCCGAGAAACAAAGACCAAGCTAGAAGATGAGCTCCAAGAAACAAAAGCTTCATTAGAAGAGCAATCAGCTAACCACTCTAGAGCTGAACAAAATTGACACAAAGAAATAAGCAGCTATGCAGAGCAGTTGGCATCCGAGAAGAAGAAGAAGGCAGAATTTTCCGAGGCCCTCATTTCAAGAGACACGGAGATTTCTTCGTTTAAGGCCTCTCTACTACCAGCCCCTGCCCAACCTGATATCATCCCACTGATCAGGCAATTTTACATTTCTCACTGGGAGAAAATCAAAGTCTTCTGCCTAAATCTGCAGCCTACCCTCCGGTTCATCGACAAGGCATTAAGACTCAATCAGGAGGCCCATGACACAATGGAACAGTTCCCGCGTTTCATCTTGGAAAAGGTTCCCAAAGCAAGAGACTTGCTAAATAAGCTATACTCGGTTTCAGATGAGATCCTCACCGGGGCAGGTATCGAAGATAGGGACACCGCAGCTCAAACGGCAAATAGGTTCATTCATTTCCACTCTGCTTTCTAGCGTACTAAGGTAGTAGCAGCTTTTCTAAACAAAGCGCTGGATGGCATTCGAGGGAGTTTCTCTGAGTTGGGCAGGTTGGGATTGTCGTCCCCATTTCTTGAAGATGGCACTATTGCCACGGCTACGCAGATTACCGAGATCATTGAGCAGAAGGAAAATGATCCGGAGGCATTCAAGGAACTCGGCAGCCCCCCAACAGCAGTAGATATCAAGGCAATCATTCATCCGCTCTCTCAGCTTCTTTTCCACATACAAGTAGGCGCTGGCCTGCCAGAGGTGCTGCCTCATAAGGAAGCTATTGATCTCCGCGGAGCACAAGAGAATTTGCGCAGCATGGCAAAGCCGTCCGAAATTGAATGGGTGCCTTTGCAGGCTGCAATTTCAAAGCTCTAACTCCATTTTCCCTAGAGGAAAGCTCTAGTCTGTAGAACCAGAGAGTTTTTTGGGTTCTCCGTTCCTTATCCGAAATGCCTCTGTTAGTCGCCAAAAGCTGTTGAAATAATGTTCCAAGCAGCTCCCTTCGGGTCCCCTTTTTGCACATATTCATGCGCTGGTCTGCGCGTCTCCGCATTTCTTCAGCTTCCCGGCAGGTTTTGATCTTTCCCTTTGTGTGCATTCCTTGCTTCGCAACTTTGGCAAGCGGCTTCCCTTTCGGTTTCTGAGATGCTGCACTGGGCGCCCACGTGTCTCGCCTGCGGGGTTTTTCATTTTCTGTTACTTTATGTTTCCTACGGGTTGCGAAACGGGGCCCACATCTTTCTACGTGGCGGTATATCGCAATCTTTCCCTAGCAAGAGTAGAGTATGCTGCGGCGGGCTGCGAAAGATTTCTATTGGCCTTCTTTATTTCCTGGCGGGACCTACCTTGGCTCACGTGTCAGCGGTTCGCAGCTTTTAAAATAACAGCAGGGACGAGAGCACCACGGGTTGCGAAACGCGGCCACGCGTCTTTCGCCACCCGGTTCATGCGGCCTTTCCCCGTTTTCAAAGTAGCCTCAGTCCCCTGAACACGTGTCACTTCTCCGCAAGCTCCCGGTCGATGGAGGAGGAGTTTTCATTCGGGCCGCGGTTTGTTGCCACGTGCCTTACATTGATTATCAAAGCAAGCTGTGAGATGGCCGAGCGGGATAGTGTCATTGACTGCTGCTCGCCATGGTTCTCTAAGGCGGTGGGCGGCACTCGTCGCTTCGAAGCCTGGTTGGGACCACTGCCATCATTACAAAGGGAACGCCTGTAACTGACCAACTAGATGCTGTGCTCTGACTGGCTGCTCTCATAACGACATTGGAATATTCTTATTCGGGCATCATTACGGGAGATTGTGGAATCTTTCTGTTACAACTCTCCAGACGGTGGGATTTTGCTCTCCGACTATATATACTCTCTCTGTTGAGGGAAAATGGTCCAAGATTTTTAGGAAGAATACTGGTTTTAGCAAGAGACGCCAGACCTCTTTTGCATGTTTATTCGTAAGAAACTTTCAGACTGTGCCTATTGTTCGGCCTTTCTGCTTTTCATGTATTGATTAAACTGTGAACTGTGCTTTTTATTGTCTTAAGCATTTCATTCGAGGAGACTTCTATATATTGAATGCAAACTTGCTGGTCTAAATCATGTCTTAATGACTCTTCTTAGCAGTAAGAATGTATGCAATACTGTTTTATGTCAATTAAATGAATTGTTCATGCTATTGCTTTAAGCTTCCGATGTTTTGGAACATATCAATAACATTCAGGCCCTTGAGTCTATGATTTATCGTGCCTATCAGAGAGCTTTGGCGCATCGCCTTAGATTAATATTTGTTTCATTATATCTGCTTCCTTTTCCCTTTCCAAAAAACCATTATCTAGAAGAAGCTGGCTTCTTTAAAATCTAGAGGTCACCCAGTTTGGTGCAAAGGGGTCCCCCTTGAACTGAGTTTCCCATAAAGGCACTGTTATCTCGTCAATTTTTGGCGTCAACAGTAAACATGTCCAATTGTGCCTTTGGCTGTGATCCTAATGATCTTGAGCCTATTCATGATCCTTGAACTCCTCATGATTGTCCTCCTTGTGATGTCAACATCATTGGAGAATGATGATAGCATGAATAAGCTCTCCAACGAATGTCTTGATAACCTTGAAGTCAATGCAAAATTTTACCCATCCATGAGGTCACAAACTTTCCCTACTGTTGCACCCCCTGATACATTTATTTATCTTTACCTTGAAATAACCGAAGGACCTAAGTTCCCTTCATTAGGTGGGCCTAGTTCCTCTAAACAAGCACCTTCACAACCATTTTATGACAATAAAGTTACAAACACACCAATCAACCTTGAGGAAACCTATGGCAAGGGTTTTACTATATTAAGCAAACAAGGTTGTGATACAACAACTGAACATAACATTCACCAACTCTTTGAACAAAAACCACTAGATGAAAACACAACAAGATTAGGATATCAAGATCCTCCTCATAACAACAAGCCTCCTTTTAAATATTGGAGACTTCAAGATGATGGTATAGTGATCTTTGATTCTCCTCCTAACTTGAAAATTCTCCTCCCACATGAATGACCATTACCTGATTCTATTAACAAGGATGCTAGGATCTCTACAGGACCACTTCCTCCTCCCATTCATGAAAAAGGAGAATCTAGCAAATGAAAACGACCTTACAAGTTGAAGAAATCCAAGTTTCCTACACATCCTCCACCTACATGTGAAAGGAAACTTCAATTTCTTTTAAAAAAAGGCCTTATTCTTTTACCACCTATGAATAGGTTGGTTATCCGTACTAATGACTCTAACGTACCATTTTACAAATATCATCATTTCCTTGGACACTGCACTGGAGAATTCTGAACATTGAATGACATATAAAACAAGTATCACTTCACTGACACTGAATGCTTTCATATTATTCCTTCAATTAACATCCCTTCATCATGTCATAGTTGTAGAATTTTCTATTCTCACTATTACATGACCCTTTTCCATCACCCACCTCAGCTCATTCTTTCCTTTCTACCTTGTGAGGGGGGCAATAAGTTGTTAGCCTTGTCCTTGTAATGCACTTGTATTTGTCTCTTAACTATGTTATTCATTTTCTGATTATATTACTTAAGAATGAGAAACCAATAACTTAGTTAATGGCTAACTTACATTTGCATTACTAGTCCCTTTTCTTTTTATGTGCATATTGTGTTCCCCCGAATTGTGTGCTTGGTATTCTCACTCTTTGTACACTTCTTCTATTTGTACCTATCTTCTTCTATATGTCGTGCATTTTTTGTTTTGATTTTGTTTTGTGTTTTCCTTTTGGGGATGACACAAAGCATAGAGACGCCCTATGTCTCTTCCATGTTGACCTAAATGGTCCCTTTTCTTTTTGTATTTTTCTTGTGTTTTCCTTTTGGGGATGATGCAAGGTATTGAGACTGAAATGTCTCCTTCATGTTGACCCAAAATATTTTCCTTTTCTTTTTCATACGATGCGTTTGTCACTTTGTGGATGACATTAGGTGTGATTTCCTTCATAAGTGAGATCTATCTTAGCATATTACATTCCTCTCAGTGGTCTGATGCGACACACTGCATCCCATAAGTTTTGAATATTTTATTCTTTGATTGGTCCTCTCTTTGAGACATTAGACACAATGTTCCCTAAGTGATAGGCCTTGCATGAACTTGACAAGACTCCTTTGAACACCTTAACATTTTCTTTTTCATTTTATATTTTTTCCACCTTGCATAACACAACTTGCATGGTTGTGGTACCTTTGCATTTGTTCATGGGTTCTAAGCATATGAAGCTTTGCTTGTCTCATGAAGCACAAACTAACATTTTCTCTTGTGGCACCTTGTTAAAGTTATCAGGAGGTATAACTTTGATATGGTTGAGCGGGAAGCCCATCTAGCGGCATGACTTTCCCCATAGCCACCTTTTTGTTTTTGAGTGCATGCCAACTAGCATATGTATCTCTCCTTTTGGGATTTCTCACCCCACAGACAACCAAAAGTTTCATGGCCCCAAAGTTAGTATACTTGGGTTTTCTCACCCAACGGACCACCTTAATTTCTGTTTCCCCAGAGTGAGTATGCATCCTCTTTTTCAAACAATCAACCTAGATCTAATCCACAACAAGCTGGACAAATGATCAAAGCTTCCATTCCTTTTCATCATCTTGCATATTCTTTTGTTCTTATGTTTGGTTTGCCATGAGATTTTGATCCTAGGGGCTTGATCATCCCTCTTGGTTATTGTCATTTCAACTTATCAACATGACTGCATTAGGATCCCTCTTGATGTGCATGTTGAGCTACTTTAGCGAGAGTTTGAATCAAGTTAATCCTCTCACTAAAGTGGGGGCTTAATGTGTCACCAAAAAATGTATAGTTGACATTTTTATGCTCATTTGAGTCCTTCTAATGGGTTTTTGGCTTATTTTGTCTTGATTTAATGTAATAATGTGGCTTAAACATTCAAATTATGGTGTCATGTGAAGGTGTTGTAAAAAATTTCTACACTTTTCTAGACTCTATTCATTACAATTCACCTAAAAATCACCTTTGCATCACTTATTAAGTCATATTTCAAAGTGTTGTAAAGTCTTGTAATAAGATTTCACACTTCTCTAGGCTTAATTTTATTAATTCAACCCTTTCTCATGTCTAAATGACCCCTAATACACTTTTCAACTATTTTTAAGTGTGTTTTTGAGGATATTCCCATTGGACAACTTTTAATGCCCCGAAATTCCCATCACTCACTTAATTTGCTTAAGTGGGACCAAGTTGCCCATAGGGGGGACTTAGTCCTTTTTGGCACAAAACTCAAAATAATTTTAAATTTCTAGTGGGATTTTTTCCTCTAACCCTTGAGGTCAGCCTGTGATGTGTTACTTTTGGGAAATTTTAGTAAAATCAAGTATAAATAAGGGGTTTTCACCTCATTTTACATCTCATGCACTCAAGCAATCTTCCATCTCATACAATCATCTATCTCTTGCATTCAAGCAAATCAAGCATTGTTAAGTCAAGCTATTGGAGTTCTTCATTGCATATCTTCATATTTGACCATCAATGATGTGGTAAGTTTATGGAATTTTCATTTGCACATTATCTATTTATCATACTCATTTCATTCCATTTCATTATTTAGGGTTTGATTAGCAAAGTGGGGTTTGACCAAGGCAAACCCCTATTCTTTAACCCTCAACCATTTTTCCCCTTTTGCATGTGACTTTTGTATGTAGATTTGTCAGGCAATAGGTGTTGAAAAGTGATCAAAAAGTCCATGAAGTCAACATCATCCTATTTCAAGCTTGGAGAGACTTTCTGCTCCATTTTATACATAATCAAGTATAGACACCTGCCAGAAAAGGAAGTGCATACCCGAGACTACAAGATTTTGTCCCAAATTTACTAAAATCTGTAGGAGTCACCACTAGGGCGAATTAGTCCCGCTTCTAGGCCTAAAAACTTATTTTGACATTTCTGAACACCCATTTGGTAGATTCTCGTCCCATTTGGCAGATTCTCGTTCTAGCAAAGTTTCCCGAAACTAGGACTAAGTCACCCAACTTGGCCTAAGTGTCCCTATCAACATTAAACTAATCTTTTCCAAGATTCCAGAATCTTTCAACATCAAACTTTTGATTCTAGGTGCACCTCTTCCACTCTGTTATGTTATTTCATCATATAGTTGCATTTCTTAGATATTTCTACATATCACATTGCTTTTTCCAACACTTTACATTTTCATAGTTTTTCATCATTAGATTACTTCAAATTTAGATTAGTGCATTTAGACATCATAATTAGACATAATACACCTCATTTAACATAGTCTTGAGTGTAAACCCTTGTATTTTGGTCCCCCATCCAATCCCCTTTCTCCTTTTATGTGAAAAATCCTAGGAGTAAAGCATTGTGAGGGGTAAAACCAAAATAATTGTTTATAGAAAATTTCTTCTCCAATTGCTCTCCAAAGTTGCTAAGGAATCCATCTTTAGGAGTCTCTAGCTCCTCCTCACCTAGCTCTTGTTCTTTGGAGGCCTCTACTACATTCTCTGTTATCTCCCCTTCTTTATCAGAGTGATGTTCTTGAGGAGGTGACTTAGGAGGAGTATTTTTAGTTGTTCCCTCCCTAGTGACTTCATTATATTTTAGCACATTGGCATCCTTCTCCAGCTCTTCGGTCACCTTCTCTGAACTTTCCACATTTGGGAGTGGTACCCTAGTCTGAGGAGAATTCTTCCTAGTATACACTTGGGTTTTATCTCCAGAACTTTCCATATCAATTGTTTCTTTAGTGCCTTGTGACTTCTCCCCACTTTCTTTATCTTTCTATTTTTTCTTTAAAGGAGAAGCACCTTTATTCCCTCCTCTGACTAATTTTCTTCTCTTAGGAGGCTGAGCTTCTTTTGCCTCTTTAGTGACTACTTTTATAGTGGGATTTCTTTTCTTTGGAATTGGTTGTCTATTTGACTCCTCTGCCTTAGCCTTAGCTTTATATTTCCCTCTAGTTCTTATCTTGATGATGAATGGTTGATCTTCTTTAGACCCTTCCTCTTCTTGGGTTGTAGGAATATCATCCTTTTTTTTCTCTAAATCAGATCTTCTGAGGAGGACTCTGACTCCAAGTATCCGATAAGATCATAAGTTGGTTTAATACCATTTTCCTCCAAATTCAAAATTTTATGCTTGGCCCATTGCTTTGAATACTTGATTATTGGGGCATTGATTTGATCCAATTCTACTTCTTCTTCAACCTAATCTCTAAGAGGAAGGGACTTATTTTGATATTACATGTAATCATGGTATTGTATGACCTCTTCTTGATCCTCAATTTGATCAGGAACCTACACCACTCTATATAACCTTATCATATTTAATGAAAGTCAGGAAAAATTTCTCTTGACTACTTCAAAATCATCTCTACAATTGGCCCAGTATTCTTCAATATCATCTTTGTGCCTAATATTTGTTAGCCATCTTCTGTGCTAATCCATATGGATCGAAATTATCTCTAGTGGAAGGTAAGAATAGAAGGAGGTTTGTGATCTCAGACTATGAATGTTGGGCACTTTAGATTGTTGGGAAAGCCTCCCAGTCATTGATAACCAAAGGGGAATTCCCCACTAACTCTAGTCTTATGCATACCTTTCAAAACCGAATCAAAAGAAACCGATTGTCTTGTCACTTCAAGCAATACCACCTTGTCTGTTGGATACCTAGGGAGTTTGTATGGTACCTTGGGACTACCCTAGATTTTGATGTATGTAAACTTTGAGAACTATAGGAACCAATACCCATGCCTCTCGATTAACTCCATGGAATCATTTGAAATCCTTATATGTAATTATTCATGCAAAGTTACTGTAATATACATGGTAATGGCATCATTTACTCTCCTGTAGTTTGAAGTATTCAGATGGAGTTGAGGGTAGATGTCATACACTCTATCTTGAGCAATGATAGCTTTGCAACTTAGACCTTTGTACTTATAATTCCTTGAAAACATATAAACCACATAAGAGGTCATGATGAATCTCCTTTTGTCCTATACAACTCTCAATTGATTGTCCAAATTATCACTTATCAAACCTACCTAGTGATAGTTGACTCCCTTCTCAATTTTGGCTATCACATAGAACATCCAATATTCAAACATTGCAACTCTCTTTAACCCCATCAACTTGCTGAGGAGATTGATCATGTCACTGTATTCCAACTTGAAATCACTTCTATGTAACTACTTTGGTAACTTGGAGTAGTGGGATGTGGGATTTTAATCTACAAAGCATTCATTATCTCCAATGCTTGATTAGGATCATTAATGTAATACTTGTTGTGTCTATGTCAAACTTCACTAGTTTCATGTGTGCAACAATATCAAATGCTTCTGTTAAGGATTCTTCTATCAAACTTTTCCATTATTCTTCCTTGGGAACCAAATATTACTCTTCTATCTCAATCATAGTGTTTGGAACACTCTACAATGAATTTTAGGCATTGCACTGATGGAGGAAATATTTCAACTTGTGCCAATCCTATCCTCACCAACCTTCTATCCAATTCTATTGGGGCATTGCAATACATCCTTTGTTTGAAGTCTTCATAATCAACATGTCCCACATTGGTATCTCCAATTGCTGCCCAGTGAGAAGAAATCTTGGACTATGGGAGTTTTCCTTTAAAATCATACTTCATTTTCTCTGCTGGTGGTTAGCTCCTTCTTGACTGGTTTAATTGTTTTTCCCTTAGTAACCTTTTCCTTGCTAGACTCTTCCTACATTTGATTAGAAAAAATACAATAATCACTTGATATGCATTTCAAAAGAATTCATTTCATTATTGCATCATTAGCTTAATCACCATATTTCACAAACATTATACAACACTTCATTACCCACCATTAATGCTCAAGAAACCAAGTTATGAATCCTTAAAACCAAATTATAGCAACTTTTAGGTTTTCACACCAGTCATGGATTTCAGGTATTTTAGCTATTCATGGATTTTTGGAGAGTCTAGGCCTCCACAAATTTCATGAAAAATATTCTTCTAGAAATCCATGAGCATGTGGATTTAGAGAAATTCAATAACACAAGGGAAAAGTGATAATCAATAATAATACAATCTCTCCCTTATGATCTAAATGCATCAGAAAACTCAGATTTGAACATTGTAAACATAATTCATACTACAAATATCACCATGGAACTTGTGCAGTTTTCGCACACATGCCCCGCTGAAAGCAGGGACCCTCTTTCGCTTTGGTTTTTGGTGTCTTAGCCCTTTCATTTTGAGGTTTTGTCTTGCTTTGGCATGTGCTTAAATGTTTATTTTGATTTCCTAAGTGATTTCCCTAAGTTATTCATTGAAGATCTTTAATTTTGAGCTAAGTTCAGGTTTTCACTAAAGTTTGGGACTTTCCACCCCAACCAGATTTTCCCAGATCCTGTTCGGACTCCGGCTGAGCACTCTGGTTTGGAGATTTTTAGTCTTCACAGAATTCCGCGTGGGCCAGATTTTTTTGGATTCCATCCTATCATCGGGTTCCCAGATTTTCCTGGCTATCTTGTCAGCTGCATTAAATGTTTTCGTACGAGCTTTGAACGGTATATTTAATCGATCTTTGAGGTCTTTTATGCCATTATGCTTATTGTTCGCCATCGATTGAGTTGAGGATTTTGTTCTTGAGGGTATTCAATTTGATTTGAAGCGTTGAGTTTGCAGATTGTGGGTTTAGGTGGTGATTTCCTATGCATTTTGTTGCTGTTCTTCGCGAAGTGCCACTAAATTCACGTTTGTTATTTCTGAGACCAATTTTTTGCTTCATCAATGGTATGTATTCAATTTCCCTGCTTCTGATTAATGAAAGTTTGCATTGCTTTGGCATTTTGGGTTTATTAGGGTTTGATTTCCTACATGTTTAAAGAGTTTGATGCTAGGGTTGCCATGCATTGCTTTATTTATCACCTCCCAAGAGAGTTCTGAGGTTGTTCGTTCATTTACATTATAAAGTGTCTTGCTTGAGAGCCTCAAGTATTCCCTAGTAAGGCCTTAGCGATTAAAATGTTTGAATCTTGAGCTTGCCTATGCGTTAATGGTAGATATATAGGGTTTGAAACCTAGGGCAATACTATTCCACCTTATTTTTCCTTAAAATTGGCTTGGAATGCAAAGAAAATCTATGGAAGGCCCATAGCTAACTCGTCTCAGGCCTAGATTCTCAAAATTTATGATCTATCCATTGGTCTGAGCGAAATTGCCATTTTGTGTCACAATTCAGGTTTTGTCCTCTGTTCAAGATTTTGGGGCTCTGGCGGATTTTCTAGATCTCCTAGATTTTCCCGAAATCCACATACTTTCAAAATTTTGTCTCCTTCATGGATTTCCGTCGAAACTGAATTTTTTCTGATCTATGCCAATTGCCTTTACCTTCATGGAAATCCATCTCACCTGGATTTTCCCGAAATCTAATGGAATATCAAGAAATATGGAATAGCATGATGTATTAATGAGTTACGGTACATTTTATGATTAATTCATGCTATCTTTAGATCTCACTTGTTGTTTATTGATTAATAATAATAAGAGTTAATTGCTAATTGGTGTTTTCATGATTATTTTGCTGGAATCCGTCTAGCTCAGAATTTCGTGGAGTTCCTCCTGGCTTGGATTCCACGGATGGTCCTGAAGCCTAAAATTCATTGTGATCATTTTGTATGAGATTTAATAACACCTTGATTGTATGGGATTCATTTTAATGGTGATTTCGATGCCTTAACTTTGGCTTCCTATGGTTTTTACTATGTTCTCTTTGTTGGATGCAGGCTGAGTCTAGCAAGGTAGTGACTGGGTCTTCAATGTCTGAAGCAAAAAAGATTAAAATGGACATCAAAAGAAGAATTCTTGAGAGTAAGATTACATCAATCTAGTCAGAAGTAACAGGTACGAATGTTGGCCTTTGGGACTATGAGGAGTTCAAAGGAAGAATGGCAACAAACGATCTTCCCGTGGTGTCTAGGAGTATGGGGGAGTCAGGCTTGTCACATGTGGCCAGTTTTCCTTCCACAGTCCAATGCTATGAACTTGCCCTCGAGTGCACTAGACATTATGATGAGGACACACAAAGAATTATTGGTCCCCAAGGAAGAGTTGTGGCAAATCTGAATCCGGTTTCTATAGCCCAAACTTTTGATATGCCATATCGGTCTCATGTGGTGGAATTCAACATGGAGGCATCTAAGAAATATTATGAAGCGGAGACTGTGAAATCACAATATCTTATCAATTCCTGGCTGGAGAAGCCCAAGTCTCATTATTCCAAGCTGCCCAAGCAACTGTTAGAAGCAAAATTCAAGAAAGAATACTATGATGCCATCACATTGCTAAGTAGGGTGGTTGGATTAAGGAATGCAGGTATGTTTGAGAATTGGATGTGCCACACTATTGTGAGGATGGAACAAGAATAGATACTCTATCATTGGGCTGGGGTGATTAGCAGGGTGATCCATGAGCAACTATCCAATGTGTTACAAACTAAGATGTTCACAATGACTTCATACTTGGTCTATGCACTTGCGAGATTTCACCCCTACAAAGGATTGAGCACAAGGGGAATCTTTGGGCAGGATGTCATCTATTAGGTTTACCCTCAATTGCACCTAGGAAGCTCTAGCTATAGGAGGGTGAATGATGCATTCACCATGCATATCACCAGATTACTTCAGGGTGCAGAGCATGTAATAATTTTGGACCAAGCAAAGGAGCTCATCAAGAAGTATGGGGCATGGTTTATTCAGTTCCCAACTTTCTCATACATCTGGATTGATGGTTGCTAGGGGGCCCCTTTCCAAGTTCCAAGGTACCCTACTGATCACATTTTTCTTTTGGAGGTCACTAGACAAATATGTGACTTTGACGCCATAGTTAAGAGGGACAAGCATAAAACTAGTTTTGGTGGAGATTTCCCATTATGGATTGGCACTGGAGAGGCTTGTCCTTACATTGGTTCTGTCTAGGCTTATGAGGAGGAGATGAGTGCTCTTGGTTTATCCTTCCATTCCAAGAGATCAAGGTTTGACATCACAAGTGAAGCCCAAAAGAGAGCCAACAAAGAATACAACCATAAGGTGGAGTTAGAAGATTATTGGGCAAATTGTAGTGATGAATACAAGGTAAGGAAGAAGTTTTCTTGCCTGCTAGTTGAATCAGTCTAACTACATAATGTGAAGGCAGTGCCTGATCAGCTTGAGGATGATGGAAACCTGATTAGGGATCATGCTTATGAGGCAATAAACGACAAGCCAATTGGTGATGTGGATTGGCTAGAAGAAGAAAAGATAGAACTAAAACAATTGAATGATCCAGTCACCAAGTTCACTAGAATGTGGCTAAGGCATAAACCCTGGGAGTTTGAGAATGAAGGTGTGTAGTGCACCTATGAGCTGACGGGAGATTTGGACCCTCACTCCACTTCTGAGGAATCAACTGAGCAAGATCCTAAGGGAAAAGGTAAGCTAGATTCTCCATTCAAGATCAAGAGAAAAGGTGTTTAAGAGGAGGAAGTCCAGGAAGAAGAAAAGCAGAGAAAGCCAATTGCTAAGAAAAGGTCAAAGACTAAGAAGTCTAGGCAAAAGGAAACTAAAAAGAAAGGTTCTAAGGTTGATGTTCCTGTGCCCAAACGGAGAAAATTCATAAAAATGTCACAAAAGGCGAGTTCCAGAGTACGAGAACAAGAAGTTACCCCACTGGTGGTAAATATAGAAAGTTCAGAAGAGAAGGCACAGGTGTACACAAGGAAGTCTAGGACCCCTTCTCCCAAGGATAGTATGCCTAAAATAGACCTTCCTCTGGTTATTTCTCATGAGGAGCAGCATGATGATGTTCCTTCCGCCCATGAGGCTCAAAGCAAACCAAGTGAATCTGAGAAAGTTGAAGATCATCCAGATACTGAAGCAGAGGAATTTCATGAAGGTGACCTTTACAATGCAGAAGCTGAAGTAGAAAAGGTAATGCAGTCTCCCTTGGTTGCATATGCAAAATCACCTATTGGAACTGAAGAAGTTAAATCACCTCCAAGAGAAGAAGAGCCATAAATGATTCCATCACCTGAGCACAATGAGGAACATGTTGCGGAGAAGGAGAGCAAAACAAATGAGAGTCCTGAGAAGCAGGGTTTGAGTGAAGAAGCACCTAAGGGTCAACAAGAAGAAGAGAAACAGGGTAAAGTGTAATTGGAATCCAGTGTCCCTAATTGGTTGGATAAGGAGATAAGAAAATAGGTTGTTGTTGAAGACACCCCACCCAATTGGGATGAGCTGCTAGCCAAGATTGGAAAGGATAAAGGTAAAAAGAAGGCTAGGGTGATTTCAAGGATTGAGAGGGATGAAGTTCATAATAGAGTTGTTCACATTACCACCCCTACTCTAGATAAGAATAGAGATGAGGTATCTACAAAGGATTATAATGTGCAGACTTTCAATTTGTGGCCCACTTCCGTTGAACAGGATAATAAGGATTATCAGGGTTCTAGTGTAGTTATCTTGGGCAGATTGAGGAAGGAAATAAAGACTAAGCAGGAGCTAAAAAAGGAAAATGAGAATCTTAGGAAATTCTTGGAGGATCTGATGAAACCCTTGCGATCCATTAACCCCTCAGTTTTTGCTGTGAATCCTTTACCTTAGGAGACTATCACTGAGCTGGAAAAGAGGAAGGCTTCCACTCTTGCCACTGCAAATTGGCTGCAAGGAGTGCGAACCAAAGGAAATGAGGCCATTAAAGACATTTTTTCCATAGGGAAGGATGCTATGAGGGCAGTTGATTGGTTGAAGGAGGTTTTAGCTCAGGACAAAGAAGATACAGATCTCCTACTACAGAAAACCAAAACTATCATGGAGTACACCAGGGATAAGCTAGTAAGTGATAAAATTCTTTCTTCCTTTAGAGCTATTGAACCTTGGGAGTGGTTTGAAGCATTGCAGATCAGGCAAAAGGTTTTGAAGAATATTTACAAATAGAGGAGGCAGATTGATGATACCCTAGCTGGTGTTTACATGGCTCCTTTGCTTTCTTTGAGATTATGGTAGGGAGAAGGAAGATTTCCCCCAAATATTTGAGTTTAAAACACTTGAGAAAGTGGTGGCATGATGTTTATGCCCCAATTAATGATGATTCTATTTCTGAGCACCAGTTGGATGATGCAACCACCTACATTGTTGTCATTGACAAATACCTAACTTATAAGGTGGAGTGGGATAAGTTAGTGAAACAATCCAGGGAAGAAATTGCATCAATTGAAAGGCAACTTAGGGTTTTGCCTTTGCCACCTGTGGCCGACTTGGATAGGGTGCTTTTGAAAGTTCATGAAATGCTAAATCAGAATAAAGAGAAAGGGGAAGATAGTTAATGATTGGCTACATTGACATTTGTGCTTCCCTATTATTTTTCCATGCATTGGTCCAAGCTGCATTGGAAATCCCAGGCCGACCTGGATGAATTTCATGCATTTAATGCATATTTTATCTCATTTTGAATTTCTCGTGGTTGACTTGTTGTGCCTAACTATTATTGTAAAAACCTATGTTGGCCGACATGTTTTGGGGGGTTCTATAAATATGGCATTTTTCCTCATTTGTAAGGGTTAAGAAATTTTAGACATAGACACATAGAGAGATAGTTAGAGCGAATTTATGTAGAGAAAGATTTAGCAAGTAGTTCTTGTCAATCAAATATTGTAATAGAAAGCGGGAATTGTTGCTACAATGGATAATTTGATACAAGTAATGACATTGTGATTTGGTGCCATACTTGTGTTCTCCTTATCTTGCATGGTTCTTGTTATTCTATTTTTAGAATTGCTTTGAGGAAAATTGATATTTACATTAGATTTGATTTAATAGTGTTTATGGTTTGATATTTGAAGTGTTGCAATAATCCCTAGTCCATACTTTTTGCAACCAACTGATTGTTAGTTGCTTTGCAAAGTTAGTCTGGACCTTTATATTCATTGTGCTTAGTTCAATTGTGAGGGTTCATTCATTTCAATTTCAATAGGGTTGTTTCAATGAATGTTCATGATTTGAAAATCTTAACACCTTAGAAGATTGCACTATTTCTATAAGATTGCAGATCCATCTGGGTCAAGTAGAAATCGATTTTGAGGGATTGGTCCATTTCGAGTGTTGATCATTTGCTTTGTTAATCTTAGGTTTAATATTAAGTTTAGAAATCTCTTTCAAACCCTCATCTTTTGTTATTTATTTGCTTATTGGATTAAATTTAGGATTGAAGTATCATCATATTGTTAGATTTGATAAATTGAAATTTAGTATTTTTCTTGTAGTAAGGTTCCATTGTGATTACCAACATTTTCACATTTATCACTGAGTTGTTTATGCATTGTCAAGACCTAACATTAGAGACCTTAGGGTTATCTCTTGAGGCTTGCTGATAGAGATTTACCTTTCAAGAGAGATAGGATATTATATTATGTCTGAGTTGTTGGTGTGCAGAAAACATCATCAACAGATTGGTGCTAGGAGGGCCTGAATAAGCAAGCTGGATCAATTTTTGAATGCCATCTGTCCTGAGAGATTCAAAAGAAGAACTAGATCTGCTCCAAGAGAGGAGGAATTTCAGGAATTACCATACCCTACTAGGTCTAGAAGGACCAACAGAAGGGGAGAATCATCATCATCCCATCCACCTCCATTATCTCCATCATCCCCATCTTCATCAGGTTCATCTGAGTTTGAGGACATTTCTATTCCACAACCTCAACCAGTCATAAATCAACCATTACCACCCCCACCTCCACCAATGGATTTCCTAGCTAATAACCCATCTCCATTGAGTTTCACTAATTACAATGTTATGCCCTAAAATCCTGAACACTTTTGTTCAAAATTCTATGTCAATGATTCCAATAGAACTATTGAGGAACACATCAGGATCTTTCAGACTGGCCTTAAGGATAGAGGGATAAACCATGAGGATGTAGCATGTATACTCTTTCCTTATTCATTGGGGGAGGATGCATTCTATTGGTACAATCATTTACTTGCTGGGTCTATCCAACATTGGACCGAGCTAGAGACTGCATTTTTGTAGAAGTTCCAGATTCCCATCAACCCTAATGAGCTCTATCTCAAATTTACTAATGTTAAGAGAGAGTTCAATGAGCCTATAGCATCCTTCAACAATAGGTTTCATCGTGCCTATACTAGACTATAGGCCCCTTATGCTGTTGATGAGCCCATGACTTTAGAAGTCTATTATGAGGGACTTGATAGTCTGACAGCTACCTTTATAAAGTGGAGTAATAACCCTCCTGATAATCTACTTGATGCATATGTAGAGGCTGTGAAGGGTAGAACTGCTTTAAGGTAACATTTGTCTGGGCCTTTACCCTCATTGGGACCCGTTGCTCATCCTGGACAAGTTCCAACTCTCATCCAGACTCTTGCCAACCATACTCCTGTTATGAATTCGATACCTCAGTTACCTTTGGTCCCTCACCCAGGACATCCTATGAGACAGATTTCATCTACAATTAGCTACTCTCAACAAAATGTGAATCAACCTCTACATATACAGCTGCAAGCTAGCTATCCCCCATACCTGCAAAATTCTAAAGTCTTGAACCAATCACTGAATGCCAATGCTGCAGTAGGATATTCTCAAAATAATGCAAGTCAGCCTCCATATAGTAATCCAAACAAAGAGAGATTGGATGAATTGTCTGAACAAATAAAGAAACTAAATATGTAGGTGACTTACTTGAGGAACCAGAACAGTCAGTTGCAAGCTGCTCAGAGAAATATGTAGTCCAATTAAAACAAAGAAAATCCACAAGGACAACACTTTGATAGAGGGCAACGTCATGAAAGAGGATACAACAATGAAAGAGGATATAACCAGGACAAATGTTACAACAATGAAAGAGGATACAACAACGATCGAGGATTTAATAATGACAGAGGGTATAATAATGATAGAATACAAAACTATGATAAAGGGAAATCCTCAGGCCAGAACTTTGATAGACAAAACAGTTAATCAATCAAGACAAAACAGGACTTGGAACATAGGGCCTAACAACAGAGTCCCCACCCAATTGGATCAATCGGTTAATCAACCTGTCAATTAGTCTGTCAATCATCTAGTTAATCAAGAAAAGCCTCCTAGTGGTGTATATCTAGCTAAGGCTGCTTTATCATGATAGTGTAGGCTCCACAAAATGAGTCAACATTCTGAGTTAGATTTTCTAGAATTCCAAACAGCAGCCTCAATCTTTCAGTACGAAGTGGAGAAAAATGCAGGTAGTTAGGAAATAGTACCATCTACTCCTTACGATTCACCAGTGTTGGTACTTAATCATGCTCCTTTTCCACAAAGTAAGGAGAATGTACTTGAAGAAGAATCTGACCAGTTGGAGGAAGAGGCAAACCAGGTATTCAATGGAGATGAAATGACACAGTTATTTGATGAGAATCTAGTGAATGATAATGGTCCTAGAGATGAAGAAGAGGCTTATGTTGAAGAAGTACAGACCTTCTAGAGACCTGTCAAGAAGTATGACTTAAGGGAATTGCCACATAGATGTCCATAGGCTGGAGGCCCCTTCACTACTTCCATTCCATCGAACAATTTCAACATGCCTCCAAACCCTAACGCTAGCAATAATCCATCACTAACTCAGGTGTCTAGGCAATATTTATCTCAAGATCCAGGGTATGTTGATGTGCCAAAGGGGATAATTGATTATGTGAACAAGGACAAAGTAATAGAATACCTAAAGGAGACCCCTTTTGACCTGAGTGAAGAACAATTGGCCCTGTATGTTGCTGAGAAACTTAGAAAATTAAAGGTAATCCTATCTGTATTTGAGTTATTAAGAGTTCCAACCATTAGGAATGCAGTCTTAGGATCTTATAATGAAAATTCCATATCACAAGATAAATTAGTTAGCGACAGTGTCAATAGAGCATCTAGTTCTCAATTAGTAGGAAGACAAAATTAGACTCATAATCAAGTCCATATGCCCCATGGGGATACTGGGAAAGAGAAGGAAAAATCTCAAGTTGCTCAAGTGGATACTCCCTTAACTCTATTCCAAGGGAAAACAGACACACCTCCATTCTTGATTTCTATTTGAATATTCAGTAAGAATTTACATAATTGTTTGCTAGATTATGGTGCTTCAACCAATGTTATTCCTTTCGGTGTATGTAGAGCTATGGGTATTACTCCTACTGACTCACAAAAGAAAGTCACACAATTGGATAAGACTGAAGTCAATGTTGTAGGGGAGTTAAATATGATTCATATGCAGATTGCTTCTGATCCTAGAATTCAACAGGTCATCAATATACAGGTGGCTGACATACCTGACGCTTATGGTCTAATCCTGGGAAGAGACTTTACCAGGGCTATGAATGGATATGTTTTGACTAATCACTCCCATATGTGGCTTCCCTAGAAGGGAGTGCCAAACCAGATTAGAATTGAAAGGGAACCCAGAATGAAGTACATTATCATAGAATATCAGAAAAACTCTACTAAAATTGTAGTATCAGAAGTAAGTATGGGTAACTATATGCTCGTAGCTCCTCTTGAGGAGCTTGATGTGGAGTAATTTCTTATGTTCTACACAACACCTGTTGACCTTACAGCAGAATCCAGTAGTACTGAAGCCCTGGTCGAACTAGTTGAAAATGATAATGATCTAGAAGATAGTCAGCTTGGTTTGCTAGATAATTTTCAAGAGTTCATTCAGAAGTGCATTGAAGACCAAGTTCAATTGGGAAGAGGAATGAACTTTGGGGAATTACTCTTGCCCAATTGGTGTGGGGTGAATAATGCTTCTCATTCAGAATTGGACTGTTGCTTATGCCAGGCTACAGTGCAACAAATACAGAAACGTATCAACCCCACTCCTGTAGTCAAAATTGATATCCAGAATGTCCAAGAGGATCCCAAAGGAAAAAGAGTAATGCCTTCTGAAAAACCATCCAACAACAACATTGCAAGTGATACAGCAAGGACGTCTGCAATTCTTGGTTGTTGGACTCTAAGATTCGATGGGTCCAAATCAAAGCAAGGAGCTGGGGATGGTTTTGAGCTAATTAGTCCAAGAGGTAAGACATTTTTTGCTGCTCATAGACTTCAATTTCACTGTACGAATAATGTAGCAGAATATGAGGCTTTGGTGCATGGACTGTTAATGGCGTTGAAGAAAAAGGTTAAGATCTTGCAATTTTTTGGAGATTCTGAGTTAGTAGTCAAGAAAGTTAGGAGACAATACTCTTGTCATGACAAGAGAATGACCAACTATAGACATAGAGTATGGGATCTTATTGAAGGATTTGATGCCTTCAACATTCAGTTGATTCCACGAAGTAAGAACCAGATAGCTGACTCCTTGGCCCAGGTAGCCAGTACATTACAACCTTTGTCTCTTTCTGGACTAAAGAAGTTTATTGTGGAATTGACCCCAATAACCTCAGTACCTGATAATGTCACCCACTTCTAGGTATTTGAAGATGACAAGCATATCTTTGATTTCATTACTAGTACTAATGTCTTTGCTTCTCAAATCATTGATGAAACTGAACTCCAAGAAGTAGAGATGGACTTGGAAGGGGTAATTAATCTAAAGACCAACACAATTCCCAGAGGGATGGTGCAATTAGAAAGGATATTTGATCTAGACAAGGTCAGGGAGCAAGAACAGGATACTAGGAAAGAGTCCATTAGTGGACAGTGTGACAAATATAATATGGGAACTGAGGATGATGCCAAAAATGTCTTTATTAGTAAAGTGTGCACTTCAGAAGAAAGAAAAGGAATCATCAATGCACTACATAGATATCCAGATGTGATAGCATGGAGTTATGAAGACTTAAAGACTTATGATACATCAATCATAACCCATACTATCCCTCTCAATCCAGAAGTAAAACCTTTCAGACAGAGGCAAAGGCCCATCAATGCTTTATTGGAACCCATAATACAGAAGGAAGTGCAAAAACTATTGTTTGCAAGAATAATATTTCCAGTCAGACACTCTACTTGGGTTGCAAACCTGGTTCCAGTGCAAAATAAAAATGGTGAAATCAGGCTATGTGTAGATTTCAGGAACGTAAACAGAGCATTAGAGAAAGATAATTATCCAGTACCCTCACTGGATGAAGTGCTCTAGATTGTCAATGGATATCAGATGATGCCTTTCTTGGATGGTTATTCAGGATACAACCAGGTCATGGTGCAGTATGAGGACAGGCACAAGACTACTTTCACCACCAAGTGGGGCACTTTTTCCTACAGGAGGATGCCCTTTGGCTTGATTAATGCTGGAGCCACATTCCAAAGAGCCACAGGCATTGCCTTTAAAGACATAATTTGTAAGTGCATAATAATTTATATGGATGATCTAACAGTCTTTTCCAATAAGAGAGGTGATCATATCTCATATTTGTGCAAAGTTTTTCAGAAATGTAGAGAGTTTGGGATATCTCTCAATCCAAAGAAATGAATCTTTGGAGTCACAGAGGGTAAATTTTTGGGGCATGTTCTCTCTGAGAAAGGAATTTCCATTGATCTAGAACGAATAGAAGCCATACTCAAAATCCCACCACCTGCTAGCAAGAAAGAAATGAAATCATTCTTTGGTAAGATCAACTTTGTGAGGAAGTTCATCACTAGGTTCGCAGAAATAGTCAAGCCACTGAATGCAATGTTGAAGCAGAAAGCCAAAGTTGAATGGAATATGGAAGCAAAGGAAGCATTTGCAGAGATAAAAAGGGCTATTGCTGAAGCTCCTGGTTTGGTAAGTCCAGACTATGCTAAACCATTCTATATATATTTGTTTGCCTCTGATCATTCCTATGCTACTATGTTAACTCAAAAATCGGATCAAGGAAATGAGCATAATTCATGAGTGCACCATTGAAGGATGCAGAGCTGAGATACCCAAGTCTGGAAAATCAGGCTTATGCCTTAGTCAGAGCTATAAAGAAATTTAGGCATTATATCCTCAAAAACAAAATCTTTGCAATAGTTCCTGATCCTGTAGTCAAGCTATTGTTGATGCAGAATGAGCTGGGAGAACGTAAAGCCAAGTGGGTAACTATGTTACAAGAATACGATATAGAAATTCAACCCATTAAGCTGGTAAAAGGGCAAGGACTTACAAAGACAATGGCAGAGACAAGCCCTGATCTTACAGCTCAGTACTACAATTTAGAGGATGTTTCTCTTGGCGAGTGGTATGATAATATTGTTCATTATCTCCTAACTAAGAGATGCCCTGATCATCTTCATGCAGTACAAAGAAGGGCATTGCGCTTAAAGAGTAATAGTTTCATGCTGAAAGGAGTTGTCCTATATAAGAAAAATCATGAGGGTGTGTACTTAAGGTGCCTAGGAAAGGCAGAGTCTGAAAGAGTGATGTTGGAATTTCACAACAGATATGGTACAGGCCATGGATCAGCACCTTCTACAACGAATTAGATTTTGAGAGCTGGTTACTATTGGCCTACACTGTTCAAAGATACACACAACCATGTCATAACTTGTCATGTATGTCAAACTGTGGTAGTTAGAGAGAAGTATGCAAAACTCCCACTCCAACCAGTCTTTGAGGTAAAACCTTTCGCACAGTGGGGGATGGACTTCATAGGTCCAGTCAATTCGCCTTCCTCTGCAGGTCATAGGTATATCCTTACTATCACTGATTATTTTACAAGATGGACTGAGGCCCTTTCTTGCAAGAAATGTACTTCAGAGGTGGTAATTAATTTCATCGAATCAAGTATCATTAACCGTTTTGGATGTCCTATATCTTTAGTTTGTGATAATGGTCCTGCATTTTCATTGTTGAAGTTTTCTAATTGGGCTTTTGATCATGGGATTATCTTTAAGTTTGCATCCAACTATTACCCTCAGGGTAATGGTTTGGCTGAGTCATCCAACAAAAATCTTCGAACTATTATCTGCAAACTATTAGAAAGAAATCTGAAGGATTGGCATACTCAACTTAGATTTTCTCTTTGGGAAGATCGTACAAGACATAAAACTTCCATAGGAATATCACCTTATCACCTAGTTTATGGATTAGAGCTTGTGTTTCCAATTCAGTTGAAAATCCCTACTTTGTAGTTCATTAATGAATATTATGATGAGGGAGATAAACGTGAGGCCATACTTGCTGAATTATTACACCTTGAGGAAAAAAGAGACGAAGCCCTAGAAAAATTTGCTAAACATCAAGGGGTAGTCAAGAGATGGTTTGATAAAAGAGCCAAGGTAAAATCTTTTAGGATTTTTGACTTGGTTCTCTACTGGGATAAATCCCATGACTGTAAGGGGGAGCATGGAAAATTTGATAAACTTTGGCTTGGCCCTTACCAGATTTTAGAAATTCTAGGAGATAATGCTTTCCATTTGAAAACTCTCACTGGAGAGGATATCCCACTGCCTGTCAATGGGCAGTATTTGAAGCATTATTTCCATTCTTGATCTATTCTCAACTCTTTTTCTGTATATAGTTAGGTTAGGTTTCCTTTCTATTTTGTTTGCTTGCTTTGCTTTGGTTAGATTAGATTTCCCTTTCCGTTTTGCTTTTGTTTGTCTTGGTTAGTGTAGGTTTGCTTTTGTTTTTTTTTGTTTCTTTGCTTTGTTCTTGCTTTGGAGGTTTTCCTATTTTTGCATGGATGTGTTGCACCTATATGGAAAATATATCATTACCTGGGACTGTTTTAAGTATTTTATTGGTGGACTTTAGTCTTGTATCTTGAAAGGATGGTTGAAGTCTTTGCTATTGCCAACAATCTCAATGTTTGATTTATAGAAGATGTGTCACTAGTTTTGATTTGGATTTGAAGTACTCTGAAATATTATATCTCTCATATATCTTAAGAATCTTGATGTTACTGTAGGTCCCTTGTAAGGTCTTGTCAGGTGAAAAATCTTATTTCTGCTTTAGCGCCACTGTGGTTCTCAGCTCTGAATGTGAACTTCAGTGTTCATAGGTTGAAATGAAAAGTGACACTGAAAGAATATCAAAAGAAAGAAAAGTGAAATACCAAAAATCAATAGAATGAATTCAACTTATCAGGGGTATCTGAATATCTCTATCGAGGCTCTAGACGCTTGGCTGGCAATAGAGCTATGTTCAGGAGAGTCACAACAATAACCTCGTCGGGGCTATAGACGCCTGACTGGCAATGAGGCTCTATCCAGGTTGATTTTGAAGTTAGAATATTTATATAGCCTGTTTGACTAAGCTTGGTTCTTGTAGTAGCTTAAGGAGGGAAATGAACTCATATGCACACACTTGGATTTTTGATTTATGGAAGGTTCGGTCTACCCTTTGGTTCTGACTCTTTAATCTTTGCATTTTGATTTATTTTTTTGATTATGGAGATTGAAACCAGAGATTCTGGGTTCTCGATTCCTGTTCGTCATTAATTGCTCTGGAGCATTTCCCAGCAGAGTTGCCATTTATTGTGCAATTTTCACACACACGCCCCGCTGAAAGCAGGGACCCTCTTTCGCTTTGGTTTTTGATGTCTTGTCCCTTTGATTTTGAGGTTTTGTCTTGCTTTGGCATGTGCTTAAATTTTATTTTGATTTCCTAAGTGATTTCCCTAAGTTATTGAAGATCTTTGATTTTGAGCTAAGTTCAAGTTTTCACTAAAGTTCAGGACTTTCCACCCTGGTCAGATTTTCCTGGATCTTGTTCGGACTCCAGCTGAGCACTCTGGTTCGGAGATTTTCAGTCTTTGCGGAATTCTGCATGGGCCAGATTTTTCCATATTCCATCCTGTCGTCGGGTTCCCAGATTTTCCTGGCTATCTTCTTGGCTACATTAAATGTTTTCATACAAGCTTTGAATGATGTATTTAATCAATCTTTGAGGTATTTTATGCCATTATGCTTATTGTTTGCCATCGATTGAGCTGAGGATTTTATTCTTGAGGGTATTTGATTTGATTTGAAGCGTTGAGTTTGCAGATTGTGGGTTTAGGCGGTGATTTCCTGTGCATTTTTTTGTTCTTCGCGAAGTGCCACTAAATTCACGTTTGTTATTTCTGAGACCGATTTTTTGCTTCATCAATGGTATGTATTCAATTTCCCTGCTTCTGATTGATGGAAGTTTGCATTGCTCTGGCATTTTGAGTTTATTAGGGTTTGAGTTCCTACATGTTTGAAGAGTTTGATGCTAGGGTTTCCATGCATTGCTTTATTTATCATCTCCCAAGTGAGTTCTAAGGTCGTTCGTTCATTTGCATTATAAAGTGTCTTGCTTGAGAGCCTCGAGTATTCCCTAGTAAGGCCTTAGCGATTAAAATGTTTGAATCCTGAGCTTGCTTGTGCGTCAATGGTAGATGTATATGGTTTGAAACCTAGGGAAATACCATTCCACCTTATTTCACCTTAAAACTGGCCTGGAATGCAAAGAAAATCTATGGAAGGTGCATACCTAACTCATCTCATGCCTAGATTCTTGAAATTTATGATCTATCCATTGGTCTGAGTGAAATTGCCACTTTGTGTCGCAATTTGGGTTTCGTCCTCAGTTCAGGATTTTGGGGCTCTGGAGGATTTTCCTGGAATCCACATACTTTCAAAATTTTGTCTCCTTCACAGATTTCCATCGGACCCAGATTTTCCCAGAATCCTTAGTTCCCCATTTTTTCTGATCTATGCCAAATGCCTTCTCCTTCGTGGAAATCCGTCTCACCGGGATTTTCCCGAAATCTAATGGAATATCATGGAATATGGAATAACATGATGTATTAATGAGTTACGGTACATTTTATGATTAATTCATGCTATCTTTAGATCTCACATGTTGTTTATTGATTAATAATGATCAGAGTTAATTGCTAATTGGTGTTTTCATGATTATTTCGTAGGAATCCGTCTGGCTCAAAATTTCTCGGAGTTCCTCCTGGCTTGGATTCTGTGGATGGTCCTAAAGCCTGAAATTCATTGTGATCATTTTGTATGAGATTTAATAACACCTTGATTATATTGGATTCATTTTAATGCTGATTTTGACAACTTAACTTTGGTTTTCTGTGGTTTTTACAATGTTCTCTTTGTTGGATGCAGGCTAAGTCTAGCAAGGTAGTGACTAGGTCTTCAATGTCTGAAGCAGAAAATATTAAAATGGACATCAAAAGCATAATTCTTGAGAGTAAGATTACATCAATCTGGTCAAAAGTAATAGATACGAATGTTGGCCTTTGGGACTACGAGGAGTACAAAGGAAGAATGGTAGTAGACGATCTTCCTGTGGTGTCTAGGGGAATGAGGGAGTCAGGCTTGTCACATGTGGCCAGTTTTCCTTCCTTTGTCCAGTGCTATGAACTTGTCCTCGAGTGTGCTAGACATTATGATCAGGACACACAAAGAATTATTGGTCCCCAAGGAAGAGTTGTGGAAAATTTGAATCCGGTTTCTATAGCCCAAAATTTTGATATTCCATATAGGTCTCATGTGGTGGAATTCAACATGGAGGCATCCAAGAAATATTATGAAGAGGAGACTGTGAAATCACAATAGCTTATCAATTCCTGGCTGGAGAAGTGCAAGTCTCATTATTCCAAGCTGCCCAAGCAAGTGTTTAGAGAAAAGTTCAAGAAATAATACTATGATGCCATCACATTGCTCAACAGGGTGGTTGGATTAAGGAATGCAGGTATGCTTGAGAATTGGATGTGCCACACTATTGTGAGGATGCAACATGAAAAAATCAACTATCATTGGGCTAGGGTGATTAGTAGGGTGATCCATGAGCAGCTATCCAATGTGTTACAAACTAAGACATTCACAATGACTTCATACTTGGTCTATGCACTTGCGAGATTTCACCCCTACAAAGAATTGAGCACAAGGGGAACCTTTGGGCAGGATGTCATCTATGAGGTTTACCCTCAATTGCACCTAGGAAGCTCTAGCTATAGGAGGGTGAATGATGCATTCACCATGCATATCACCAGATTACTTCAGGGTGCAGTGCATGTAAGAATTTTGGACCAAGCAAAGGAGCTCATCAAGAAGTATGGGGCATGGTTTATTCAGTTCCCAACTTTCTCATACATCTAGATTGATGGTTGCTAGAGGGCCCCTTTCAGACTTCCAAGGTACCCTACTGATCACATTTTTCTTTTGGAGGTCACTAGACAGATATGTGACTTTGATGCCATAGTTAAGAGGGACAAGCATAAAATTGGTTTTGATGGAGATTCCCATTAAGGATTGACATGGGGGAGGCTTGTCCTTCCATTGGTTCTATCCAAGCTTCTGAGGAGAAGGTGAGTGCTCTTGGTTTATCCTTCCATTCCAAGAGATGAAGGTTTGACATCACAGGTGAAGCCCAAAAGAGAGCCAGGAGAGAATACAACCATAAGGTTGAGTTAGAAGATTATTGGGCTAACTGTAGTGATGAATATGAGGTAAGGAAGAAGAAGTTTTCTTTCCTGCCAGTTGAATCAGTCCGACTATATAATGTGAAGGCAGTGCCTAATCAACTTAAGGATGATGGAAACCTGATTCAGGATCATGCTTATGAGGCAATAAAAGACAGGCCAATTGGTGATGTGGATTGGCTAAAAGAAGAAAAGACAAAACTAAAACAACTAATGGATCCAATCACCAAGTTCACTAGAATGTGGCTGAGGCATAAACTTTGGGAGTTAGAGAATGAAGGTGTGCAGTGCACCTATGAGTTGATGGGAGATTTGGACCCTCACTCCACTTCTGAGGAATCAACTAAGCAAGATCCTAAGGGAAAAGGTAAGCTGGATTCTCCATTCAAGATCAAGATAAAAGGTGTTCAAGAGGAGGAAGTCTAGGGAACAAAAAGGCAGAGAAAGCCAATTGCTAAGAAAAGGTCAAAGACTAAGAAGTCTGGGCAGAAGGAAACTGAAAAGAAAGGTTATGAGGTTGATGTTCCTGTGCCAAAAAGGAGAAGAGTCATAAGACTGTCACAGAAGGAAAGTTCCAAAGTAGGAGAAGAAGTTACCCCATCGGTGGTAAATATAGAAAGTTCAGAAGAGAAGGAACGAGTGTACACAAGGAGGTCTAGGACTCCTTCTCCCAAGGATAGTATGCCTAAAATAGACCTTCCTCTGGTTATTTCTCATGAGGAGCAGCATGATGATGTTCCTTCCGCCCATGAGGCTTAAAGAAAACCAAGTGAATCTGAGAAAGTTGAAGATCATCCAGATACTAAAGGGGAGGAATTTCATGAAGGTGACCTTTACAGTATAGAAGCTGAAGTAGAAAAGGTAATGCAGTCTCCCTTGGTTGCGTATGTAGAATCACCTGTTGGAACTGAAGAAGTTAAATCACCTCCAAGAGAAGAAGAGGTGGAAATTATTCCATCACCTAAGCACAAGGAGGAACATGCCGAGGAGAAGGAGAGCAAAACAGATGAGACTCTTAAGAAGCAGGGTTTGAGTGCAGAAGCACCTAAGGGTCAACAAGAAGAGGAGAAACAAGGTAAAGTGCAATTGGAATCTAGTGTCCCTGATTGGTTGGATAAGGAGATAAGAATACAATAGGTTGTTGTTGAAGACACCCCACCCAATTGGGATGAGCTACTAGCCAAGATTGGAAAGGATAAAGGTAAAAAGAAGGCTAGGGTGATTTCAAGGATTGAGAGGGATGAAGTTCATAACAGAGTTGTTCACATTGCCACCCCTGCTCCGGATAAGAATAGAGATGAGGTATCTACAAAGGATTATAATGTGCAGACTTTAAATTTGGGGCCCACTTCCATTGAACATGACATTGAGGATTATCAGGGTTCTAGTGCAGTTATCTTGGGCAGATTAAGGAAGAAAATAAAGACTATGCAGGAGCTAAAAAAGGAAAATGAGAATCTTAGGAAATGCTTGGAGGATCTAATGAAACCATTTCAATCCATTAACCCCTCAGTTTCTGCTGCGAATCCTTTACCTTAGGAGACTATCACTGAGCTGGAAAAGATGAAGGCTTCCACTCTTGCCACTGCAAATTGGCTGCAAGGGGTGCAGACCAAAGGAAATGAGGCCATTAAAGATATTTTATCCACAAGGAAGGATGCTATGAGGGTGGTTGATTGGTTGAAGGAGGTATTAGCTCAGGACAAAGAAGATACAGATCTCCTACTGCAGAAAACCAAAACTATCATGGTGTACACTAGGGATAAGCTAGTAAGTGATAAAATTCTTCCTTCTTCCGGAGCTGCTGAACGTTGGGAGTGGTTTGAAGCATTGTAGATCTAGAAAAAGGTTTTGAAGAATATTTACAAATAGAGGAGGCAGATTGATGATACCTTGGCTAGTGTTTACAATGGCTTCGTTGCTTTGTTTGAGATTATGACAGGGAGAAGGAAGATTGACCCCAAATATTTAAGTTTAGAATAGTTGAGAAAGTGGTGGCATGATGTTTATGCCCCAATTAATGGTGATTCCATTTCTGAGCACCAATTGGATGATGCAGCCACCTACATTGTTGTCATTGACAAATACCTAACTTATAACGTGGAGTGGGATAAGTCGATGAAACAATCCAGGGAAGAAATTGCATCAATTGAAAGGCGACTTAGGGTTTTGCCTTTGCCACCTGTGGCCGACTTGGATAGGGTGCTTTTGAAAGTTCATGAAATGTTGGATCAGAATAAAGACAAAGGGGAAGATAGTTAATGATTGGCTACATTGAGATTTGTGCTTCCCTATTATTTTTCCATGCATTGGTCCGAGCTGCATTGGAAATCCCAAGCTGACCTAGATGAAGTTCATGCATTTAATGCATATTTTATCTCATTTTGAATTTCTCTTGGCCGACATTTTTTGGGGGGTTCTATAAATATGGCATTTTTCCTCATTTGTAAGGGTTAAGAAATTTTAGACATAGATAGATACAGAGCTAGTTAGAGCAAATTTAAGTAGAGCAAGAGTTAGCAAGTAGTTGTTCTCAAGCAAATATTGTAACAAAAATTTGGAATTGTTGCTACAGTGGATAATTTGATACAAGTAATGACATTGTGATGTGGTGCCATACTTGTGTTCTCCTTATCTTGCGTGGTTCTTGTTATTCTATCTTTAGAATTACTTTGAGGAAAATTGATATTTAGATTAGATTAGATTTAATAATCTTTATGGTTTGATATTTGAAGTGTTGTAGCAATCCCTGGTCCATAATTTTCACAACCATCTGATTGTTAGTTGCTTTGCAAAGTTAGCCTAGACCTTTATATTCATTGTTCTTAGTTCAATTGTGAGGGTTTATTCATTTCAAATGCAATAGGGTTGTTTGAATGAATGTTCATGATTTGAAAATCTTAACACCTTAGAAGATTGCACTGTTTCTATAAGATTGTGGATCCATCCGGGTCAAAGAGAAATCAGTTTTGAGGGATTGGTCCATTTCGAGTGTTGATTATTGGATTAAATTTAGGATTGAAGTATCATGATATTGTTAGATCTGATTAATTGGGATTTAGTATTTTGCTTGTAGTAAGGTCCCATTGTGATTACCAACATTTTCACATTTATCACTAAGTTGTTTATGCATTGTCAAGACCTAACATTAGAGACCTTGGGGTTATCTCTTGAGGCTTGCTGATAGAGATTTACCTTTCAAGAGAGATAGGATATTATATTCTATCTGAGTTGTTGTTGTGCAAAAAACATCATCAACTTAACTCTACAAAATGATAATCATGAAATCTCGAGAAATCCAAGCAAGTCTAGAATTAACGAAACAGTGGTCATCAGAGGATCCAAAGAGCCATGGATTTCATGAAAGAGAAAAATTCAGATATTCCATTAGAATGTGGATTTCATGAAAGGCAAGGACTTCAGGAAATCCAAGCCCTTTGGTATTTAGTGATCAAGATCATAATTTGGGAATTCTTGACATTGCTGGATTACATAAAGAAACCACAATTCGGGGAATCCAAAGAGAAATGGATTTTGTGAGTAAGAATACTTCAGGAATTTTAGGAACACATGGACTTAGCGAAGGAATGCATGTCGAGTTTTCCAAACTCTTAATGATTTATCAATAATTCTAAATTTGGATAACCATACTACCAAATTTATCATTTACCAGGGTTCAACTCGTAATCACAAATCATAGCAAAAAATTAAATTGACAATGAACCCTAGCATATTATCCATAGATGATCATTCAATAATTTTGGTCTCATTCTCAAAAATAAAGCGACCTAGGGTTTTGGTGCAAGGGCACCAAATACATCTCTTGCAAGGTTGATTTTATTAATTTTTTGGTAGAATTTAGGTTGTTTTGAGTATTTCATGTTTAATAAGGTCATTTTAAACTATTTATCAATTTATTAGGCTTGTTGGAGTCATGTTGGTCAAAAGATGCAAATGTTGCAAAACTTGTCAAAAGTTTCTAGGTAAAAAATACAAAAAATGCTTAAAGTAGGAATACTAATGGTCGGTTGGAATTTAAAAGGTGGTTGGCCAGTTCAAATAGTTGGTTCTTTTGTTTTGATGTTAAAAAGGCCTCTCTCAAGTTGAGGCAAGAGCTAGAGACTTTTAATTTGGAAATCAAGCAATTAAAGTTCCCTATTTTCACTATAATTCTATGTTTTTAATAGAAATTCTATTTTCCCCAGGCCTGTACGGATCCGTACTGTATCATATTGGCTTGAATGATTTTGTTTTGGTTATGCATATGTTCTAATTTCATTTTTTACAAGTTTGGTTTAATTTCATAAAGAAATAAGTGTTTTATTTCTCATTTTTTGACTACGGGTCTATACATCAACTCTTAAGGTTTTGAAGGCATAAAAAGTGATTATGGCCCATTCCACTAACTATACCCTCTGTAACTAAGTGGAATGATCCCAACTAGGTAGGGTTTTGTGTTTAAATGGGTTTTGTGAGCGAGGGAGGTTGTTTGTGGGCTTGGGAATGATTCCCTAGTTGTGAAAAATTGTGTATTGTGAGTGAAATTTGGAGGTTTAAGGTAGGTAATAGTTGTAAGCCTTTGAGGAAGCAATTTATAAAGGTGCATTAATCATTTGAAGACATTTATAGATTTTATTGAGGTTTTTTTTGAGTGAGATAAGAGTGGGAAGGTGTATTTACAATAAACCCTCTCCAAAATAAGCATAAGGGAGGGTTTGGTGAATAGTTGACTTGGAGGGCTTTCTTTGTGTTAAAAATTGTTGATTTAGAAGTTTGGAGGTCTGATAAAGGACTGTCAATAGGTTTTTGGGATTGGAAAATAGTTTTGAGAGGATTTGTTTTGTAAATTAGGCCTAATTGGCCAAGTAAGACAAGGTAGAAGCCTCAGTTTGGAAGATTTGTTCCAAAAGAGTCCTATGAAGTTTTGAGATATGTTTAAGAAGAAAATAATGGGTGACTAAAATGATAGATGGATTGAGGGTTTGTCAAGAATTTTTCAAGTTAAGATGAATAAGTTAGGTTTGCAGACCTACAAGGCAAATAGTGGAGTTGTGAAGGAAATCACCCTAGTTAGGTTGTGTGGAATAAAATGAGACAACTTGAATTGTGTTGGTTTGTTAAAATACTCCTTACTTTGCATTAGTTGGTATCAGAGCTTAGGGATTAGATCTCTAGAAGTTGAAGAGTTGTAGTGAAAGATTGAAGGTTGAAAGGAAAGATGCCTCCAAAAGGAAAAACTATGGCTAAAGAAATGATTGAATTACAATATAAATCAAACCCAAAGAAGCATTAATGGAAATTTGTCATTCGTAGAGAGAAATAAATGATATGACAAGACATTCAAACTAGGTTTCAGGGAATCCACGAAGAGAAGGATTCTCTAGAAACAAGGATTTTAGAGAATTCAAGTAGGTTTGGATTTAGCAAAAAGAAGACTTTTAGAGATTTCAAGCGGACCTAGATTTAGCAAGAAAAACCTTTAGGTAATCCAGACACCCCTAGATTCCATGAAAAATAGAATTTTGAGGATTCCAAGGCCTCATGGAATCTTTGAACCTAGGTCAAACTTAGTCAATTTGATGCTCAAATGATACATTAAGGGCCCAAACCATCTTACCTCTAACATTATATCAAACATTAAATTCCCAAAAGGTAAGATAAGAAAAATTCAAAGGACCTATCCCTTAAGAGGAAAAGGAAGAACCTAAAATGAAAAGAAAAAGAGAGGGTCCCTACCTTCAGTGGGTTGTGTGTGTAAAAATAACACAACAAATGGAAACTCTGCTAGGGAAATGCTCTAGAGCATTTTGATGACAAACTGGAATCATGAACCCAAAATTTCTAGTTCTGATCGTCACATTAGGTCAATTGTTAAACTAAAGTGCCAAAACCACTGGATGAACTAACCCATCACATACTGAAAATCCAAGTGTGTGTAGATGTATTAATTTCACTCCTTAAGTAACCATAGAGACCCAAGCTTAGTCAAGTTAAGCTACATGAATGATTCTAACTTCAAAAGCAAACTAGATATTGCACTGTTGCCAGTCAAGTGTCCATATTCCCTATGAGGATATCATTGTGATTCTCTTGAACAGAGCACTACTGCCAGCAAAGCATCCATAGGCCCGGTGGAGTTATTCAAATCCTCCTAAAGATTGGAATTATTTTTTATTTTCAATATTTTTTTTCTCTTCTAATTTTTCTTTTCATTTCTTTCATTTTTTATCTTCAACCTATGAACAATGAAGCTCACACTTAGGGCTGAGAATCACAGTGGTGATCAAGTAGAAATCTAAGATTTTTCATTAACAAGACCTCACAAAGGAACCTAAAGCAACCTCAATATTCTTAAAATGTGTGAGAAGTATAAGATTTTTGTATATTCGGGGATTAAATCAGACCAATGACTTATCCTCTTTATACGTTCAGAACATGTGACACCAAATAGAGAACTTTCACCATCCATTCTAGAAAACATGATTAGAGTTTCTCAAGGAAAAACTAAAAATAATCCTAGATAATTGAAATGATTGTTGTGCACGTAAAAAAATCCAAAAATAACATAGGAAGAAACACAAAATCAAAAGCAAAATGAAAATCAAAGCAAGAAAAAAATGAACAAAAAGTGAACCCCAACCTATACTAACCCAAGCAAAAAGAAAGCAAACTGAAAGAATACCAAAGAAAACTAACCTACATAAAACACCTAACATTAACTAAGTATAGTGTTGAGTTGGAATAGCTCAAGCAAGGAAGGAATGCTTCAAATATTTCCCATTATCGGGCAATAGGACATCCTCTCTAGTAAGTCTTTAAACGAAATGCATTATCTCCCAAAATCTTAGATTTTTGGAAGGGACCAAGCCAAAGCTTATCTAATTTTCCATGTTCCCATTTCCTTTCATTGGATTTATCCCAATACAAGACCAAGTAAAAAATCCTTAAGGCCTTGATGGTTGATTTATGATCAAACCAATGTTTAACTATGCCTTGATCTTTAGCAAAGTTATCTAGGGCTTCATCTCTCTTCTTTTCCAAATGAAGAAGTTCAGCCAAGTGGGATTCAAGGTAGGAATTCTCAATTGTATAGGAAAAATAGGCTCTAGACCATAGACCAAGTGATATGGGGAAGTCCCTAGAGAAGCCTTTTGATGCATACAATCTTCCCAAAGAGAACCACAATTGAGTATGCCAATCCTTCAAGTTTTTGTTAAGCAATTTATAAATGACTGTTAATAGTTTCTTATTGGTGGACTCAACTAGGCTATTAGCACGGGGATAGTAATTTGAAGAAAACTTTAAAATAATCTTGTAATCAAAATCCCATCTAGAAAATTTCAATGATGCAAACGTAGGGCCATTGTCACAAAAAAATGCAAATGGACAACCAAAGTGTATAATGATATGATCTAAAAATTTAATAACTTCAGCTATACATTACTTACATGGGATTGCTTCCATCCACCTAGTGCAATAATCAGTAGTTGTTACATTGTATCTGTGTCCCATAGATGATGGTGGATTAATCATACCGATAATGTCTAGTCCCAATTTTGCAAAGGGATGCGCTTCAACCACTGATTGCAATAGAACAACCTTCTTATCCTTACTTGCAGTAGTCTGATAGGTGTGGTAGGATCGTACATGGGTGTGAAAATCCTTAGACAAAGTCGTCCAATAGTATCTAGCTCAGAGAATATGATTTGCAGTGGATGGAGCCGAACCATGGCTTGTCCCAAACTTATCATGAAACTTAGTCATTACACAAACTGCTTCCTCTTTCCCAAGACAATGAAGATAGATTCCCTCATGGTTTTTCTTATACAATATAGCTCCTTTTAGCATGTAACCACTACTCTTCAAACACAATGATATCCTCTACATGGTATTCAAATGTGATGGTCACTTTTGATTCAATAAGTAATACACCACAACATCGTACTAGTCATCTAGAGAAACATCTTCGAGGCTATACTAATGTGCAATGAGTTTTGGATTAGTCTCATCCATTGTTATGGTTAGTGATTGACCTCTTACAAGTTTCATGGGTTGTATTTCCATATCATATTCCTATAGCATTGTCACCCATTTAGCCCTTCTTTCACCCAACTCATTTTGCATCAATAAAAGCTTAATTGTTGGTTCTAGAATGATTGCAAACACCTTGTTTCACAAAATATAATGCCTAAACTTCTTGACACCACGAACTAGTGCATATGACTATTTCTCAACACTAGGATATCATAGCTCCACATCTTTCAAAGGAGACCTCATAAATGAAATAGGGTGCTCATCCCCTTGATTTGTTTTCTATGTCAACATACTAGCACATGAATGTTTTGAAGCAAATGAATATATGTAAAATGGCTTAGAATAATTTGGACTTACCAATACTAGATCCTCAACTATCACTCAATTTATTTCTTCAAAGGCTTGTTTCACACTAGAAGTCCACTCCACCTTAACATCTTGCTTTAACATTGCATTTAGAGGTTTAACAATTTCAACAAAACCAATAATGAATTTTTTGAAAAAGTTGATCTTACCAAAGAATGAATTCATTTCCTTCTTATTGGAAGATGTTTGAATTTACAATATGGCCTAGATATGCTCAAGGTCAATGGATATGCCATTTTCAGAAATAACATGCCCCAACAGCTTACCTTCGGTCACGCCAAAGATGCACTTTTTTAGATTCAAGGAGATGCCAAACTCTTCGCATTTCTAAAATAACCTATAGAGATATGAAATATGATCTCCTATATTCTTTGAAAACAAATTCAAGTAATGTATATGGATAATAATGCACTTTCCTATCAATTCCTTGAATGCTCTTTGGAATTTTTCTCTAGCATTAATTAAGCCAAATGACATTCTCCTATATGCAAAGGTTCCCCATTTAATTATAAAGGTCACTTTGTGTCTATCCTCATACTGAGCCATCACCTAATTGTAGCCTGAATATCCATCAAGAAAAGAAACCATCTGAGATCCATTAACAATTTGTAATACCTTGTCTAACAATGGCATTGGGTAGTTGTCTTTTGTAGATGCACTATTTAGATTTCTGAAATCTACACAGTTTGATTTCCCTATTTTTTTTGCATACTAGAACTAGATTTTCCACCTAAGTAGAGTGTCTAATAGGAAAGATAATATGGGTAGAAAAAAAATTCATTACCTCTTTTTGGATGATAGGCTCAAGTAATGCATTTATTGGTCTTTTTCTCTGCCTAAACGACTTTGCATCCGGCCTAAGCGGGATCGTATGTGTAATGATCGAAGTATTGTATGTTTTGAGATCCTCATATGTCCATGCTATAATATCTTGATATCGATGTAGCGCGTTGATTATACCTATCTTTTCCTCTAGAGTACAAAATTTACCAACAAAAACATTCTTTACTTCTTTTGCAGTACCCACATTGTGTGTATCACACTGATTATCTATTGAATCCTTCCTGGCTTGCTGATTCTAATCCCTTATTTTATCAAAATCAAATATTATTTCTAGATGGAACATTCCCCTTGGTATTTTTTTGGTCTTCAAATTAATAACCCCTACCATATCAAGTTCTGCTTATTCTGGTTCTACTTCATTAATAATATGTGAAGCAAAAACATCTCAACTAGTGATAAAATATAGAATATGCTTATCATCGTCAAACACTTGGAAATTAGTGATATTATTAGGAACTGATGGCGTTGGAGTGAGCTCAACTGTAAATTTCTTCAATCCAGATAATGACAAGGGCTCTAAAGTACTGGCTACTTGAGCCAATGTATCAACGGTCCAATTTTTATGATGGGGAAACAATTGAATGTTGAATACATCAAATCCCTTTATTAGATCCCATCCTCTATGCCTATAGTTCATCAATCTTCTATCATGGCATGAGTATTACCTCCTGACCTTCTTTATAACTACCTCTGAGTCTCCAAAAACTTGTAATTCCTTAAATTTCTTCCTCAAAACCATTAATAGTCCATGCACCAAATCTTTGTATTCGGCTATGTTATTTGTATAATGGAATTACAATCTATGTGCTACAAAAGATATCTTACCCATTGGAATAATCAATTCAAAGCTTACACCAACTCCTTGTTTTGATTAAGAACCACCAAAGTGCATAGTCCAGAACTTGGCGGAGCGTACACTTTTTGATTTCACTGCACATACATCATTTCTGGGCAAAGGATCATCTTCCATATTTTGCTGTTCACTTCTTATTTCATTTTGGATTTTCTGATTATCTATTTTGAATTTTACTAGACTAATTTTTTTCTTGATTTCATCAACAACCATCTAGCAAAGGAAACACTCAAACTCTAAATGGGATGCATCATGTACTATACACTAGAGCTAGGCAACAACAATTATTGAAAGTCCATCCTTCTTCTGAGACTAACTTGATCCTCAACATATTTCTTGATAAATTCTTGGAAACTTTCAAAAAGGCTTATATTATCATCAACTTGTGAGTCATCACCATCAGATTAATATCACTACCTTAGTACTATCAGGGAGTTGAGTTAAGTCTTTATGTGTATCATGAAACATCAAGACTTCCTCGATTTCCTCTATTTCATCTGTAGTTGCAACAAGGACATAATTTCCTAATTTAGTGTATATAAGTAATGCTTCATTTGTTCTATTATTGTATTCAATGATCATAAACTTCATTCTTGGATCTCACTCTATGTGAATTTGATTTGGAATTCCTTTCCATGGGAGCCACATGTGCGAGTGCTCTGTAGAGATATAACCATTAAGTGCTCTTGTGAACTCTCAGCCCAAAATCATCCCATATGTATTTGGGATATCAACCACCTGAATATTAATTATTTGTTGCACCCTTGGGTCTAATGCAACTTGCATTGGAATTATATTTAACTCTCCTACCACACTCACCTATGTCTTATCTAGTTGAGTGACTTTTTGTTTAGAGGGAGAAAGTAATTCCTAATGCCTTACAAACTAAAATGGCATAACATTCATGGATGCTCCAAAATCTAGTAAAAGAATTTGCAAATTCCTTCAAAATAATTGAATTGTAAGCAAGAAGGGAGGATTTTCAGGTTTTCCTAGAAATAGACTTATTAGAGTATCTACCTGGGCCACTTGAGTCTTATCCTTCTCCTTGCCTTTATCCTTGACTTGCATCTGAATTTTCCCCTTTGATGATTGCTTGATTGTATCTTTAGCCGGTTGTTGATTTTGAGCCTTTCCAACAACTTCTCTTATTACTGGATCATTCTCAACAATGGTGAAAGTAAACTTCTTTGTAGTTGTGTCTTGTGAAGACTTAGAAGGTACGTTCCCATTCAAAGATCTAAAAAAATCATTCCTAATTGTAGGCACTTTTAATAGTTCAAAAGCAGAAAGACCAACTTTTTCCTTCTTAAGCTCCTCAACAACATATTCTTCCATTTATTCAACATCAACTTCAAATTGGATACTTCTAGTTTGATCTACTTTTCTTCCCTTGATAAAATCAAACTATCCTCCTTTGGTGAGATCAAATTGTCCTCCTTTGGAAAAGTACTGTGTTGGAACCTTTGGAGAGGCAAGATTATTTCTTGCATTAGGATTTGGTGGTATATTGAGATTATTTGGGGGAATAGAAGTAGTAAATGGACCACCAACCTGTTTGTTTCATAAATTGTAAGGCACAGAACGCTAATGGAACATTTGACCTTCTTCTTCTTTACTCTCATCTTCATCCCTAGGACCATTATCGACAATGCCACCATCCCCAAATAACTAGGATAACATTTCTTCATTGTAGACATCCTTTGTTTTGATACCATCTTCAACAGACTACTCTTTAGGATGATTGTCTTCACTTTTAGGAAAAGGAGCATGGTTCAACACTAGGACTAAATCGTATGATTCTAATGGCACAATCTCATGTCCACCTAAACCATTAGTACTAGTAGCATGTTGGGCCTCCATTTGGAATATTGCAGCAACAACTTAGAATCCTGGATAGTCTAACTTAGAATGCTTATATGTTTGATGAGTCCCACACCATCCAGACAATGTAGCCTCAACTAGATATACTCCACTTGATGAATTTTTTGGATTTCTTGGTGGTTCCAATGGTGTTGGGACTCATCCATTATTAGGCCTTATGTTCTAGGTTTTTCTTTTCCTTGGAGCTTGCCTCCTTTCAAATTTTTTTCTTGAACCTTGTCCTCGTTCAAAATTTTGTCCAAAACCTTGCCCAAGATCATGGTTGTCTCAATTGTAATTAGCTTGAATATTCCTCTATGAACCTTGCAGTTGATTTTTCTAATTTCTTAGATAAGTGACCTCCTTAGTTAGCTTCTTCACCTATTCAAACAACTCATCTATCCTTTCCTTTTCTGTATTGTTCTATGCTAGGACAAAATTTTGTAAATAAACAAGGTGTGTTTCAGAAGAATTCTAGTATGAGGGCACCTCATACATTTGCAAGTATTATGGGGTCTTGGAACATTAAGGATATGTTGGTGGATTAGATTTTTTCAAATATCTAGGGACTGCTTGAGCTTCACTCAATCATGGATCTCGATGTGGGACCAATGGAAATTGAGGAATTTGATTCATTAAGGGTGTTTGAGTGGCTAAGGCTTGATTCAACCCTTGAATCTGTCCAAGATTAGCAGTGGGTCCTAATGAAGGAAAAGGTCTAGATAAATTTTGTCCTAAGTCAATACTAGCCTTGACTACCTTGCATATGTGTCCACTAGGGTTCTTGGAGATTGATGCATCCTTTTGACTAGTACAAAAGTAAGATTGTCTAAAGCAGAATAATAAACAACCATAGTAGATGCATCATCGACAACATATGAAGGTTGCAATCTAGTATAAGCACGATGGGATAGGTCTATTATTAAAAGAACCTATTCGCTCATTGACTTCCCTCCTAACTAACATGAATTTCTAATAAAAAATAGTAGGACTAGCAAGGATTTTAAATCTTTGCAAAAAATCCTCTTGCATATGATCCCAACTAGTAATTGACCCAGTAGGTAGGTGGATGTACCAGTAAAATGCCTCTTCGCCCAACGAGTAGGGAGAGAGATTGCAAGCCACATACTCATGCTCAATCTACATGTCCTTAAGAGCAATTTGGAAGATCTTGATGTGTTCTTCAACTGTCCTATGAGGATCATTGATATGAAATTTGGAGCAAAAGTTCTCAGGATTTTTAGGCATTTCATGGTAGTCATTGAATGACAAGGGTGATGGATTATTTTCCAACCAAGACATTGGTGGAGGTGGAGGTGGTAAAGGATAGGTTACAACAACCTGCGGCTAATATACAATAATTTGAGTGTGAATGAAAGGTGAAAATGAAGGTATAGGTGATGTAGATGATGGAGAAGGAAGAGTAGGTGGTTGAGTGGGTGGTATAGATGATGAAACTTCCCCTTTATTGGTTCTTCTAACCCTGGTATGGGTCTTTAACTCCTATAATTCTCCCTTATCTAGTGTAGATTTGGTAACTCTATAAAACCTCTAAGGAGAGAATGACCCAATCTAATCCATCTTTGTTCAAATAGCCCTCCTTCTAGCATCAATTATGTTGATGGTGTTTTCAACACTACAACAACATATAGACATAATTTAAGTATCCTATCTCTCTTGAAAGGTGATTCCTATCAGTAAACTTCAAGAAACAACCCCAAGATTTCTAATGTCAGGTCTTGACAATGCACAAACAACTCAACGATGATGTGATTTATTGGTAATCACAAGGGGAATTTATGGTAGAACAAAAGTTGAAACTCTGCGGTCAATAATGAGGGTTTTATAAGATCTGAAAATGAGTGCCAAGCCTAACAACAATTTTCCCAGATATGTGACCTAAAAAATTATACTTTCATCAAATATGGAAATTCAGTGATGCTTTCAATCCTAATCTAACAGTAATCTCAAAGAAATATCAAAAGATAAAAGGGTCTAGAGATATTTTTAATCTAAAACCTAAGAACAATCATGAAAATAATGTAGCATTCAAGATGGAACAATCTTCAATAACCAATACCCGCTTAACCAAGATAAAATCTACAGTATAAAAAAAATAGTGCAATCTCTAATGGTATGAAATATTTTTAGATTGTGAAGCATTCAAACATTTGTCCTGTTGGTTCCCAAATCAACAGATGCAATGAGTCCTAAAGAGTAGCCACTGTCTCATATTCAGACTCAAGGGGTTGATATGGCCAACGAACGAGAGAGTGAATAAAGTACCTCTTTCTCCCCTGCACTTTAGGCTCTATTAAACCTGGGAGAGTGATCCCAATAGTATATTTATAGATACTTGTGTGTTGAAGTACCAAATACACTATAAACATATGTTTCTCCTTTAGATGCTTAATAGACATAATACTATAAAGGCTTGGCTAACCTCTACAGTAATGCCTAATTTAAACATGAGAGATGTAACTCATTAAACTTCTCACACAAACAAACTAAGATTCATATTTGATTTAAAAGATGATCAGCTATTGTATTAACTAACACATCTAATATGAATAACACACTTAGATTAGTGCCTCATCCTTGGAATGGAGTCAACTCAAACACATACATAATCTGATAACAATTTTCACCTGACAATATATGAAGCCCTGAAATGTTGCATTACAACATTTCAACATCGTGTCTTAACATTTACTTTTTACTAGCATCATAGAACTCAATTCAATACAAACTTACAACCACATTCAAGTACCTACATTAATTCTTTGAATTAATAAAAAAGAATAGAGCCATACATCTATTTGAAAATGATAGAGACAAATAAGACAATCCTTGATTATATCATTCATAATCTGTAAAACTAGTACATAGGAGAGTAAAATAGTCTCAAACCTGAAACATTCAGCATTATTTTGTCAGTATTGTACTCAAAATTACATAAATATTGATAGACTTAGATCTTAGAACTTAACTCTAAAATGCTCTGTATTCACACTACAGTGTTATTTGTGTTACATTACAAAACAACCTCTACCTCAAAAATGGAGTAAGTACAACACTTAAGGAAAAATAAAAGCCTAATACATGGTGTATTATGATTCATTGATCTACAACTCCTTTGCTTGCTAAATACTCTTCATCCTTGCCCCTGTTTTCTTGCTCCTTACTCCACTTCCCTGTAACAAACAAATATTCCTCCTTTTGAAAACTCATCATTTATCATTACCTTGCTATAGAAAATATTGACTTGTGTGTTTACCATGCTTTTATTTGTAGCTCCAAACCTTTTATTTTCATAGTGTAAGCTTTTACATTTTGTCGAGTTGGAAGAAAAAAGATTTACCTATGCAACCTCTGTGAAATATATTATTTCACTACTTAGCAAATAAAATTTCAAATTTCACTTTTTCAAAACATTTACCGTGAGCTTTATATTTCCCCTTATATTTGAAAATTTCCTTTTAAATAATAAAAAGACTTCAAATCTTTTTTATGGGGCAATTTCTATTTACCTCATCCCCTAAAATATTTCACTTAAAATGAAACATTTTAAGCGGGCCCACCACCAGCTATTAGCACTTACCCAACAAGTTATCCAAGCCTCCATCGCGTATCGCGAATACATTTAGGAAATGAAAAAAAAAGTAGTGATACCCCGACTGAAGAGAAGAAAACTTCGTCTATCGCTAATGAAATGTGGAAAATTAGAAACAAACAACGATGCGCGATGGAGAAAGCACATCATCACACATTGTGAATGTATTTATGACACACTGTCTTCAAATAGTGATGAGTGAGATTGATCCTCAGCCCATCGCATCGTTTCACCATAAACCCTGATGTCTGTTAATTTCTTTGGCTTACCCTAAATCCTCTGCCATTCAAATGTTTAAAGAATTTCCTCAAAAAAATTTGATACATTTCCACTGAAAGCCCTAAGTGTTTCTTATGCAAGGTGAAAACAATTTCTGTGAGCAATATGATACACCTTCTCTCTGTATGCGCAACCCCTTACTTTGTAGTCCGCAAGCCTTCCTAGAGGATTTTTTACCATGCCTTCTAGATCCTTCCTTCATTTGCACACAGCTGCGTAGAGCTTTACATGAATCCTTCTATCCTCACTGCTCTGGTGGATTTCCATACCCTGTTCCATCGTTCCCAGTGGTTGCAACACAGAACTCTTGGCACTTGATTTATTAGGTGCATCCTTAAATAGTTTTCTCTGCCTTTGCATTTCATATTCTTGGAAAATAGTAACAATGCTCACTTCTTCTACAGTATCCCTCAAACTTTCTACAAATATGAGGTTGCGCACTTGAAGTTTCAATTTCCACGTGAGAGTTAAATATAATTTTTTTTAATCTGCTTCATTTGGCATGGCCTTTGACTGCTTCATTTGCCTCCATTTTCAGCGTCTTCAAAATGAGCTCCATCCATATTCCTTGTATCTGATTAGCTTGATGTAGCTTTATCGAATCAACCATGAGCAGTTGGGTTTATGCCAAGTTCAAATCGCAGTAACAGGACATTACAATGCATCCTCATAACGGGGAAACCCTAGAAAAATGCTAGCTTGTGCAATATGGTTTGTTTTTTCACTATCACGCAACTATTCAAACATCCCAGCAAGATTAAAAATTGTTCTGACTTTGTCTCATATCAAAATGATCCCCAATGCCCTCACATTTAAGCTTCATTTTCTTTCCATATAAAATGAATTTGAATTAGAAGGAAACACCAATATTGGATGGAAGCAAGTTTTGTAAAGAATGGATCCTTTTAGTGATTGCTGATGTAGCTCCTTTGTTCCGCCATGACAGATCTTTAAAGGATGCTTGGAACCCTAATGACCTTTGATAAATCACCTAACAATCTGTGTTATTTGAATATGGCTTCCTCTTCATCTTAGAAACTTGTAAAATTTAGTATTCTGAACCTGAGACCTTGTCAACAGTCAAACCTTTTGTGGGACAAATTTGCAATTTTGTGTTGTGGAAACCTTAAGATACAATCACTTTGATGAAGATTTCAGACCATTGATCTTAGAAGAAATTATAAACCCCTTATTTCCCTTGTGATGATTAAATACAACTGCAAAGGAATTCCATATGACTGCAAATTTGACCAAGCTTGTAGGTGAGGTGGCATCTGGAATTCAAATAAGACCTAACCATTTGTATCATCTTCCAATCCATATTTGCATTGCTAGCTCAAGGAAACTATGTGCAGAAGATAACTACACCAAATCTGTTCATCATCAGGCATTACCATTGGAAAAGTCATTTTGCACAAAATCCTTATATCCAGAAAATCTACCAGAAAGATCATTACTTAAGGAACCCATTATGTCACTGGCGCTTTGTATGTCTTCCAGCCGATTTTTCAATAATTTGTAGAAACATCTTGTAATGCAAATAATTTTTTCTTGTAAGTGATTGATATACATTCTACAATTTTGGCTCATATTTGATCAATGACTTGGTAGTCATGCTTGGTGGGAACTCCCAGTGATATGGGTAGATTTGATGACAAGCTTCTATTTCTTTACTTATCATGGTGGCAATCAACATATTCAAATTTGGGAGAATATTGTATGCCCCCATCCTTAAGTGTCACTTCATTCCCAGCCGATACTGAAAGTCTTGGAAATTTTGAATCATGTACTATGTTGGAAAGTCCCTCTCTCTATTTTAAAATTGTAGTTACTTGTCACACTCAACATTTTTCCCTTTTTAGATTATGAGAATAACCCCCTGTCCCCATGCAACTGCTTAAGTATGTTTTCTGCTTAAATTTAAATAGTTTAAGAGTTGGAAGTGTTCCCATGCAAAAAAAAATTATCCCAGGAAAAGATAATTTGGAATCTTTTTAAGCAGCCACTGCTTAAGAATTGAAAATAAGCTGTTGAAAAAAGAAGGGGGCTGGAAATAAGCAGCAGCTGCATAATTTCAAAGATGCCACATGGCTCCACTAATTTTTTCCCCTCCTTTTTAATATCTCTTTCTATTTTTTCTTTTCAATTTTTAATTGTAGAAATTATTATTAACTATTATAAATTCAAATTTATGTTGACTGCTTAAAAATAAGTAGCAAAACAAAATGTTCATGGGGCCACCAGCTAAACAATGGCTGCTTATCAAAATAAACAATGACTGCTAGCCAAAATAAGCAGAGCAGCTGCATGGGGACATGCCCTAAGCAATTATTGATCACTTAGGCCACAATTTTAGTCGGGTCCCTAGTGGGCTTGACTATTTTTTTTTTTGTTTCTGGACAACTGACCATTGGAAATACCCTGGAACCTTAACTAGACACATCTTGGATTTGAAAAACTAGGCGGGTTGTGATTTAGATTTGACTGTTGACATCTCCTGATTCTGACCAAAACCTTTTAGGTAGCCTTCGAAACTGGCTTCAAAAATTGACCAGATCACCTCCCCAAGCCTTAAAAGCTGACACTCTGGTAAAATGTTATACAAAGAATCCAAAGCATCAAACAAATGTTTATTATGATTCCTGAGGTGAAAAATATTAATCCTCGAAGTTGCCTTCTCAAACTTTTCTAGATATGCTGATTTTGAAACCCTGAAAAAGTCCATTTGGAATGGGATTTGAAGAAATGGAAAATGAAAAGCTGGAGGGCTACAAAATGGGAATGTGGTAGATAATTATATATGAAATCATAGGGAACATTCACTTTGATGTGAAGGTCATTGGGTCACAAAATAAAATTTCAAATGTGAGGCCACTTTCTGCAGATTTGCACAATTCAGTTTGCAAATCTAAACTTTTTGCAAACAAAATCAAGTTGGGAAACTTGACAAATGGATTCACAGGGCTATGCCAACTGACAAGGGGCTTCATTGAGGTGCAAAGAATCATGGAAAAATATTGGTGAAGCTTGACATTCAACAGGGGCGAAATTGTAACACCTCAAAGATGGCCTACTCAGGAAGTTTAAATAGCTACAAACATTAAACAAACTTTTGGACCTCCAGACAAGGGCATCAAAAAATTATTAAAACTAATCATGGGAAGCTGCAAATGGACATGTGGCATCCCCAATAGGTGTTCAACATTTACCCAAAGTGATTTTTCATGATAATCAAGAGGTACAAAATTATAGGCTCTCAAACTGAGCCATTTAGGCCTATTCTGCAAGGTACTTCTAAGTGCATTAGGAAATTTTTTACATGGGCCCTCAAAATTTAGCCAAATTTTGGAGGTCCCAACAGTGGCTCTGACTAGGGACGCATGCCCCTTGCGGGCAAGGGGAGATTCCATATCTATGGGAGAGCATACCAAGTGCCTTATCCATTGGGCATTCTAAACCACTCCTTTATGCAACATAGGAACTCATTTTTCAACCTTCATTTGGAGGCCCCAGACCCCCAAAAACAATCCTAACCTATGGGCTTGCCACGACCCAATTATCAGTTAGGTTGAGGATTGGCCAACACTTAAGTAGAGTTTTTACTACTTTACTTCTTCTCTTCGGGCTCTGTGAGACCTAGGGAGGGTAATCCCATACATACTCATAATATTTTACGCTTGGTCAAGAGTATTTCTTCACACAGATGCACTATCCCATGAAAATCACCTCATCAAAAGCTCGACAAACCTTAGATAGAAGTGTTACTTAATTTCAAGAAGTGCTCCTTCATACTTTAGAGTTAGGATGTTGTGATTTAAAGTATGTTGAATCATTCTTCATCTTAAATCCTAGGCCCAATTCAATACTAGCTCAACTGACCATAAGATAAACTAATGAGATAATTATTGCTTTATCTATGGAAGGAAATGAATTACAACTGGTAATCAATCGGTAATACAATTTTGATTGAAACTCAAAAATTAGCAGACCATTAGAGTGCCACTTTGTAACATCTAACTCACTATATCTACGGAATATCACTTCCTTACTAAATCCTATATGATTTTCTCACAAACCAATGAGGTCATTTAAACATTTAATCAATTCTTTGAACTAAAGCATAAAAAATTTCATACATTCTGTGCAAATGACAAAAGAAAAATGAAGCTGTCATTAACAATCTTCATTCATAACTTGGAAGAAAATATATAGGAGAGCAATATTCAGAAACTAGAATTCATTTTCATTTCTGGTATTTCATTGTAAAACATATTTAAGATTCATACACAATATAACTTTCATCATAGACTTGCTTTTGATATATCTTACTAGAGTATTTATTTACACTCTATTATGCTATTAGGGCTTAGTATCTACAGTGACCTTATCTAGACTCAAAATTCTGAACTCTCTCTTCTTTTCAGCCATAAAATCCCCTTTATATAAATAGGGGAGCAACAAGCACCAGACTAAATTACAATTTTAATTTCATTTGAGTTCATTTCAAAACCTAATTCCAACTAACCTCTCAAAGGACTCCCTAGGAGGTTTCATATGTAATCATTTCAGAACAGGGGAGACAAAAAAAATGTGTAGAATGTTAGTCGTCATTGTCACAACATCCTTTATTTGGAACAAAAAGGATTGAGTTCATATCATCTGGAAAACCTCAACATCAGAAAGGGAAAGAAAAATACAAACCATGGACACATGAAAACAAATACCTCCTATGCAACGACCATGGTGTCATCAAAAACTAAATTAGGAGGTGACCCTTATTTAGAGTCATCGACATCTAAAAATTCCCAACCACTCCCTAGTCCTTGTTGCAATTGAAGGTATTACCAGCACGTCATCATTAGAGCTATCATATGGCACCAGGGAATGGATGTACTGCCATAGTCTGAATCTATCTTAGCTTCAACATCTGAAGGAGTGTCGGAAAGCACAATAAGAGAATTCTACTTTCCCTGACTAGTCCGGTAGCTTTTTTCCTTCTTTTTGGCCTTCTTCACTGGCAACACCAGTTCATTACCTTTGAGATCAGTCACTTTCCCTGGAAGGGTCCTATTTCTCAAGTGGTAAGTACTCTGCAAAATTTTATTCTTTTCATGTCCTCTAGCCCTCCTTTTTCCCTTTGCAATTTCAGGGGAAACCATGGTTTCTTGTTCAGTTACCTCCTCATGGAATTTTGATATACTTATCCGACTAGACCTCCTAATAGGTGGAGTTGCCTCACCAGTTTTTCCCATCTTATTAGAGCTAACAAAATGACAATTAAAAGGTCTTTTGGTTCAACACCCCCAAGAAAAACACCCCAATCCCAGTGATAACGACCAATTCAAGCAATAAAAGTCCTATGTAGACCACATAACTCAATTTCATACCAACCCAACTAGGTCAAGAAAATTCTACTGTAAATAGACCAACAACCCTTCACACTTAGTCAATTGTGTAAACCCTTTATCTGAATCAAATGTAGGCAAAGTCTAGCAAGGCCAAGGTTACAAAGGGAAAAAAAACCGGACCATTCAAGGAGGAGCTAACCACCAGAGCAGAGAAAATGAAGTATGATTTTAAAGGAAGACTCTCAGAGTCTAAGATTGCTTCTCACTAGGCAGTAGTTGGAGATACCAATATGGGACATGTTGATTATGAAGACATCAAATGGATGATGTATTGCAATGCCCCAACAGAATTGGCCAGAATGTTGGTGAAGACGGGATTGACACAAGCTGTAGGATTTCCTCCATCAATGCAATTCCCAGAATTGATTGTGGAGTGTGCCAAACACTATGATTCAGATAGAATAGTAATAGTTGGTCCCCAAGGAAGAATAATGGAAAATTTGATAGAAGAATCCTTGGAAGAAGCATTTGATATTGCTGCTCACAAGAAGCTGGTGAAGTTTGGCATATACAGAACAAGGAAATTTTACAATGATGATCCTAATCAAGCACTAGAGATAATGAATGCTTTGTGGATTGACAAGCCCAGATCCCGGTACTCTAGGTTACCAAAGCAGTTACATAGAAGTGATTTCAAGTTGGAATATAGTGACATGATCACTCTCCTTAGTAGAGTGATGGGGTTAGAGAGAGCTACAATTTTTGAAGATTGGATGTTCTATGTGATAGCCCAAATTGAGAAGGGAGTCAACTATCATTGGGTAGGTTTGATAAGTGATAATTGGGAGAAGCAATTGAGAGCTATACATGAAACAAGGAGATTCACCATGAGTTCTTATGTGGTTTATATGTTGGAAAGGAATTATAAGTACAAAGGCCTAAATTACAAAGGTGTCATTGGTCAAGATAGAGTGTATGACATCTACCCTCATCTCCATCTGAATACTTTAAACTATAGGAGGGTAAATGATGCCTTTACTATGTATATTGCAAGAATTTTGCATGAAATATTACATATTAGGATTTTCAAATGATGTCATGGAGTTAATCGAGAGGTATAGGTATTGGTTCCTACAATTCCCAAAGTTTACATACATCTGAATCCAAGGTAGTCCCAAGGTACCATATAGATTCCCTAGGTATCCAACAAACAAGGTGGTATTGCTTGGACTGACAAAAAATTTGGTTACCTTTGATTTAGTTTTGAAAGGTATGTATAAGACTAGAGTTAGTGAGGAATTCCCCTTAGCTATCAATGGTTGGGAGGTTGCCCAAAAATTTCCAAAACTCAGAGTTTGAGATGACACACCTCCATCTATTCTTGCATTCTGCTAGAGATAATTTTGATCCATATGGAGTAGCCTAGAAGATGGCTAACAGAGATTATAGGAACATAGATGATATTGAAGACTACTAGGCCAATTGTAGAGATGAGTTTGAGGTATTCAAGAGAATTTTTCTAAACTTTCATTAAAAATGATAAGGTTATATAGATTGGTGCAAGTTCCTGATCAAATTGAGGATGGAGAAGAGGTCATACAATATAATGATTACATGCAATATCAAAATAAGCCCCTGCCTCCCATAGATTGGGTTGAAGAAGTAGTAGAATTGGATCAAATCAATGGCCCAATAATCAAGTATTTGAAGCAATGGGCCAAGAATAAAATGTTGAATTTGGAGGAAGATGGTATTAAACCAACTTATCAGCTTATGGGAGACTTGGAGTCTCAGTCCTCTTTAGAAGATGATTCAGAGAAAAAAAGGGAGGATATTCTTGCTACCTAAGAAGAGGAAGGGTCTGAAGAAGATCAACCATACATCATCAAGAGAATAACCAAAGGGAAATCTAAAGATAAGGCTAAGGCAGAGGAGTGCAAGAGACAACCAATGCCAAAGAAAATAAATCTTGTTATAAAAGTAGTCATTAAAGAGGCAGGAGAGGCTCAGCCTTCTAAGAGAAGACAATTAGTTAGAGGAGGGAATAAAGGTGCTTCTCCTTTGAAGAAACAACAAAAAGATAAATAAAGTGGGGAGAAGTCACAAGGCGCTAAAGAAACAATTGATGTGGAAAGTTATAGAGATAAAACCCAAGTGTATACTAGGAAGAATTCCCCTCGGACTAGGGTACCACTCCTAAATGTGGAAAGTTCAAAGAAGGCGATTGGAGAACTGGAGAAGGCTACCAATGTGCCACAATATGGTGAAGTCACAAGGGAGGGAACCACTGAAAACACTCCTCCTAAGTCACCTCCATAGGAACATCGCTCTAATAAAGAAGGGGAGATAACAAAAAATGTAGTAGAGGTCTCCAAAGAACAAGAGCTAGGTGATGAGGAGCCAAAGAATGCTAAGTTGGATTCCTTAGCAACTTGGGAGAGAAATTGGAGAAGAAATCTTTTGAAGAATAAAAGGATCCTAAAAAGGAGAAAGAAGTACATATTGAATCACCATCGAAGGAAGAATCTCCAAAATCAGACAAGGAAGATATGAATAAGGAGGAGGAACAATCAGAGAATCCAAAAATGGATAAGTCAGAAGACCTCCAAGGAAAAATAGTCCTCATATTGATCTCTGAGGAAAAAATAGTCCTCATATTGATGCAACTATGAAAGATTCAACTACTCTTGATTGGATGAGAGAAAGCTTGAAACCTAAGCCAGTGGTTACTGAAGAGATAATTCCAAACTAGAATAGTTTTCTGACAATCTTAGGAAGGACTAATGAGAAAAAGAAAGCAAGAGTAATCTCTAAGATTACAAAGGATGAATCTAATAATAGGGTGCTACATGTTTCTACTCCTATTGTTGAGAAGAATAAAGATGAAGCCACCCTTGCAAATTATAATTCTCAAACAATCAATTTAGGACCATCTACCAAGAAGCAAGCGATTGAGGATTTAAAGGATTCTATAGATGCATCCTTGAAGAGGTTGGACAAGGAGGTACAAGTAAAAGAAAAGCTGTGAAAATAGGTTGAAGAATTGAAAAAGTACATCCAACACCTTTTCAAACCTTTCTAGACTCAAGCTCAAATAGGTACATCCACCCAAGCCTGTATATTGTCTAAAGATTCTATAAATGAAGTGGAGAAGATGAAGACCTCTGTATAGATAGCACAACAATGGATAAATGGAGTTTATTGAAAGGGCCTTGTTTTGATTGAGGAAATTTTACATCTACATGAAAATACTTCTTCCTTTCAAGATATTGTACAACAAATAGTAGTAAAATGTAAAGCAATTGATGATAAATTCATGACAAGATTGGTAAAGGTAATTGAAAATCCTAAAGAGATTTGGTTAAATAAGACATTCTAGCCTCTGAGGATACAGATAAACCTAGAGAATGGATTAAGGATTTTACATTCAAGATGGAGGTCATGGATAAAGCATTGGAACAAATACCAGAGATGCAAAATAAGGTAGATGATATTCTTGCTAGATGTATTTTATTTTTGAATATAATAAATGGAAGGAAAATCAATAAAGAATACATAAAGATTGATCAATTAAAACAATGGAGGGAGGTATATTCCCAATTTGAGGATGGATCAATTACAAAAAATCATTTGGAAGATGTGGCCATGTACATCACTATTTTGCACAAGTATCAGGAGATGAAGAGCAATTGGCATAAGACTTTGAAGAAATATGAAGATGAATTAAGATCAATTAATTTGAGGTTGAAGTTTATTCCAATTCCAAGTCAGGCTAATCTCAATAAAGTGTTCCACAAATTTTAGGAAAAATAACCATATCATTCAAGGAAGCATGGAAGTAGAAAACTATGAATGTAAAAAGCATAACTAAACTAGAAAGCATGTAAATGATTAAAATAAGAAATATATAAATTGCTGAAGAAGTAAAGTTTGTAAAGAAACATTGATCTAATCAAAATATAACAATATAAAAAACTACCAGAAAATTATTTGACAGTCTTAAACAACTAAAAGAAGGTGCTCCGAAACTTTTGAAACTGAACTCAAAGACTATAGACTCGGCTACAACCTACAAGATTAGTCTTAACATAATTACACACATGAAAGTGAACTTCAATTCCAATTGTTATATATTAAATGAAAGTAAAAAATTAAAAGTAAGATACTTATCTATCTAATCTACAATCCTTCGAGTGGCCAAATCTTGGGTGCTCCTACACCTAGCTCAAATCACATGCACTGGTAATTCCAAATTACTTCATTCAAAGAACTCCATTCACATTATTCAATAACTCCAAAAGTTGTGAGAAAATCTCATTTTATTCATATGAAAAGTGTAACTTAGAAAACATAGTGGTAGCATAATGATATTCTTCTGTATACTATCGTTTTCAATAGTTACATATTTATATGAGAGCAGCTAACAAAATCCTACTTTTCAGTTGGTAAATTATTCAATTGATTTTCAACAACTAACAGAATTTAAAGTCCATGACATGAAATATTAAAGAGGCTCGACATAAGCCATAATGTCTTTAGAACTAAAAATAATAGAAACTATAAAAACTCGGTCCATCATGTATGCTCCTAAAGTTCCAATGCCCATTCACGTGTCTTCAATGGTGTTGAAGTCTGTGTTAAACATCTTTGATTGGGATGGTAACCGATTGTGGGAGTTGACCTATAGAATGCTCAAAAAATAAACCATTAAGTCAACAGAAATTAGCTTATTTTGACTAATTTCAAGAAATAAAGATTGTACACTTATTCACAAAAAGAAAGCAATTACTTATCGTAAAGAAAATTAATTGGAATGGTAAGATTGGCTGAGAGGTATAAGGTTAAGTATTCAATCCATTATATTGATGAGGTTATTTTTACCTCATCATTTCCTCCCCTCCTAAGCCTGAGCAGGTCCTCCCGCTCTTTGGTGTTCTCCCTACCCTTCATTTCCCTAGTTCTTATTCATTTCCTCGTACTTGGCACTAAGATCATACAAGTCATCTAGCTTTGTATCCAGTTCCTTTGGCTCCTTTAGAAATCCCTAATGAAATGTGACCCTTTGTACCCATCTTGCAAAATTGTTATCACGCTGATTTGTATTGATGTATGTTGTAGGGGTGGTGAAAGAAGTAGAGGTGGTCTATACCTCATGCCAATCCAGTTAACTTTTAACTACTCAAGGATATCTACCAAGGCTACTACCCTTTCGTAGGACCATTTAATATTAAGAGGTGAGATTACCTCTCTCTTCCTGAGATACATGGGAAGAGGGATATACCTTTCTTCACAGGCATGCCAGGATTCCCCTATCAACTTTGGTCCTTGATCTTGAAAGTGATTATGGAACACCCAAAGGTTATTATTATACTTTCTTTGTACATTCTCTCTCATTTGCAATCCAACAATATTCTTTGCATGTGCATACTCCCTTGACCGATCCTTCCAATGAAGCTGGTTACACATTGTGGAAAGGAATGATCTCAATTAAACTTCTCCCACAAATAAATTGACAAAGAAATCCGTATATTCTTCCAAGAGCAATTTATGGACAAAGAATTTACATAATAAATCCCGTTGATTAGGGGTAGACTCAATAAATATCTTAACAAATTCTTTATCATCGGGGTCATGTGGCTGATTATGGTGAATCCTAAGTAACTTCCACCTTAGGATTTGTTTATTGAGGAACATAGAGAACAACCTAGATGGTCTTCTACAAGCCAACAATAACTCATTTATTTCACAAGCATCCTATTTACCTTTATATGCTTTGTGAACTGATTCTTTAAGTAGTACTAACTCTTTTTTTAGCCTATTATTTTCAAATTCTACATCCCTTAAGAAGTAGCATCTCTCCATCCATTTCATCAATAATGGAGGGATACATACCTGAAACCATTCTAAAAAAATTGGTTTAGTTTGTGTCCCCTTGTATTCCATTATTGGCTTAGTATCACGTTCTTGTAAATCCTGCTCTAACTCCAAAATTCTACTCATAGAAGCATTAAGTTCAATTTCCTACCCATTTCTTTCTTCTTCAAAAGCATTAAACAATTGCATAAAATTATTTTTCAAACCTTGGATATGCTTGTCTTTCTCAGAAAGATCAACTATATGTTGCTTGTTTTGTTGATTTCATTGCTGGATTTGGTACTACAATTGTTCAATGACCCTATCCTTTTGCTCAATGACCCTATCTTTTTTCTCAATCTACATTGTCAATTTTGCAATCTCTTGATCCTTTTTATTTACAATTGCAGCATGTGCCTCAATTTCTTCTTGCTGCTGGGTGATATTTTCTTCATTACTTTGTAATTGAGATTTCAATTCAGCAATTTCTATTTTCAATTTGTCTAATTCCTCCTCTTTCTGACCAGATTCTACATCCCTTGTGTCCATAGAGAAAGATGGATTGGAAATTTCCATGTCAGTATGAGGTGCATTTTCCTCGGTATCAGGTACATTTTCAAAATTTTAAAGAAAAGGAGAGAGTCCCCCCATAGGTTCATCATCAATCTCCACAAAATGTGGTGACTGCACTTTTTCCTCTTTTTGCTCCTTTGGAGATGGTGTTTGTTGATGGTATTTTCTACACAACTCAGAAAAAATATGATATCCTATCTCTCTTGAAAGGTAAATCTCTATCAGCAAGCCTCAAGAGATAACCTCAAGGTCTCTAATGTCAGGTCTTGACAATGCAACAAACAATTTAGTAATGACATGAAAATGTTGGTAATTACAAGGGACCTTACAAAACAACTACTGGAGACCTCAAATACATCAAATCTTACAATATGTTGATTCTCTTAAACCTAAAACTAACCCATATTTTAAAAGAAATAACAAAAGATAAAGGGTTTAAAGAGATTTCTAAAACTAACTAATTCCTAAGACCAATTGTGTAAACAATCTAATATCCAAAGTGGACCAATCCTTGAAAACCAATTTCTGCTTAACCTAGATTAAACCTATAATCTCACAGAAACAGTGCAATATTCTAAGGAAATAAACATTTTTATATCATGGAGCATTCACACAAATCAAACTTTTTTTTAATTGAAATGAATAAATACCCACAATTGAACTCAACACACAAATTTTAGGCCTAGGCTAACTTTACACAACAACTTACAATCAACAAGCTGCTAAAAGTATGGACCAAGCACTAATAAATTTTGACTCAAAATCTGACAAAAGTTAATCAAAATTTCGACGAATTTTTGTAAGAATTATTTCGTAAATTTTTTGACAAAATTTTAAACATCAAAATTCTGACCCAGCATCCTCGGTTGGGTCAGAATTTCAACGTTTCAAATTTCGTTGGAAAATTGACGAAATAATTCTGACGAAAATTCGCCAAAATTTTGATGAACTTTTTTCAGATTTTGAGTCAAAATGTATCAATGAAGGATTGCTCAAACACGTCAAATCTCAAATCATTAACAAAATTGCATCACATCTAAATCCAAAATCTAACATGCAACCACAACTTTAAAGCAATTTCTCAAAGATCTGGAAAAACAAGAACCATGCAAGGTAAATAACACAAGAAAGAACACCAAAGATCAATGTCTTTACTTATATTGAATCACCCAAGTTTGCAACAATTCAAGTATCCACAATATTTCAACACTTTCTCTCATAAAATACTAACTCCTAGGTCTATTCTCACTATTCCACCTATGTCTAACCCCTACAAATGAAGCTTGAGCCTCAATTTATAGAAAATAACAATAGGTCTGGCCAATTTTTCTCCTTCCAATCATTATTTCCAAAACCGTAATGCAACTGTCATATATCTCCATTTCTCCTTGCAACTTCATTATCTTCAAATCTTTGGACAAGAGTTTTTTCCTATAATTCCACACTTCAATCTGTTCCATTACTTTAGCAATATCATTAGATGTGAAAAAATTCATTTTTCCTAATTCTTCCTTGGGTACCTGAAGGATCTTCTTTAGCTCTTCCATAGTTGCATCATCAAATTTGTTACAATCTGTAGCAAATTGGGAGGTCGTCAAGGAATTCATTTGCCTTAGCATGGATGCCAAAAATATTTTCAATTGATTCATCCCATCTCTTACTGACTTCCTGAAGCCATTCATGTGTATTGTGCACAAAGGATTTTAGCTTCTCTATCTCTGACACAACCTCCTTGGGAAACAACCCCTCTGGAATTGATGAACTACCATCAGTACAAGCCTGCAGAGGCTTCATTAGGTGTTGAACATATTTATAAACATCATTTAACTACTTTTGTAGCCTCTCCTTCTCCTCTGTTTCCTTATCAAGCCTTCTGAGAATGGCTTGTGACGACTCTTGAAACTCTTCCTTTTCTTGTTCTTTGGTTGTTGGACCTAGATTAATGGTTTGCAACTTATAATTAGTGGGTCTCACTTCATCTTTGAATTTATCTGTTGTAGGAACAACCACATGAATGGCTCTATTATTGAATTCATCTCTTTAAAACTTTGAAACAGTCCTAGCCCTTTTTCTTTGCTTGGGCTACCACCATTGTTCAAGTAACTTGTCCTAGCTAGGAGTTTCTTCTTGGAAAATTATTGGATTTTTATTGAGATTTTCTTTCAACCAATCTGGGACAGGATACTCAGTTTCTATCTCTTTATTTGGGCTATCAACCACATTCTCCTCAAGATTTTTCTCTATTTTTGGTTGATCTTCCTATCCATATTTGTCTTGGTGAGGACTATCAACAACCTCCTCTAGATTCTTCTCTGCCTTAGGAGGATCCTCTGGTTCATCAATTACCACCTTCTCTAGAGACTTAGATGGTTTTTCTAGAACTACCTCAGATTCCACATTCTTGCTCTCTGCTCCAGAAGTAGACTGCTTCATCTCATGTACAAACTTTCTCCACTCTCCACTTTCAGGAGTAGAAATTTCTTCATCTTCAGCTTCAAGATGCTCGGGATCATTTGTTATATTTCCTTCCTCATGGATTGTTTGCTCTAAAATTTTCCCATTATGAGGAGAAAGAGGAGGGGAATTATTTCTTGTAGTTGCTCTCTTTTCTCTATCATCAATAGGTGCCTCTTCATTCTAACACCTTCTCTTCTACAACTTTCATTTCTTTCACTGGAGATGCCTTATGCTTGGGGGAATTCCTTCTGACATAAGCTTGTGGCTTCTCCCTGGAACTCTCTACATTACCACTTTTCCCGAGGAAGGAGAATTAGTAGTAGCACTACCTTTTCTAGCCTTCACTTACTTTTTGTCTTTCCGTGACTAGTCTCCTCTTCCTAACCAGCTGTGAAGCCTCTCCCTCTACTTCAGTTGTAACATTAGTCTCGGGAACTTTCTTTGTCTTGGGAGATGGTTTCTCGCCTTGTTTATCCTATGTTTGGCTCCTAGTTTTTCTCTTTATTGACATAGGTCTTTCTCTTCCTCTTGAACATCCTCCTCATGAGGCTTAGAAGTATCATTACCTTTATCAACTTCAACCTCTTCATAAAATCGAGACTCCAAATCTCCCATCAAATCATAGGTGAATTTAGTACCATCAACATCCAACTCCAATACCTTGTGTTTTACCCAACAAAAGAGTATTTCCTCACAGGCTTAGTGACTTGGTCCAAATCTGTTATCTCTTCCTCTAACCAGTTGATTGGAGGTAATGGCTTGTTCCTGTATGGCTCAAAATCATGGTGTTGGAGTAGGTATACATCATCATCTTGCACTTGATCAGGAACCTCTGCAACTCTGTACAATCTGATTGGTTTCAAGGGCACCCTAGAGAACCTTCTCCTTATGGCTTCAAATTTATCTCAAAAATTGGCCTAGTAGTGCTCAATGTGGTCCTTATGCCTAAATGTTCTGTTAGCTTGTTTCTTGGCCTTTCCATAAGGATCAAACTTATTTCTATTAGTATGAGAATATAACTCAAACTATGCCATCTCCTCAGAATGTTGAGCACTCTGAATAGAAGGAAATGCCTGCAAAGTTCCCATTCTCAATGGGAATTCTTCTCCCAATCCTTTCTTGTGCAGTTCTTATTGTAAGATCTCCTCAAAGCCTACCATTTGCCTTGTCAATTCTAGCATTAGGAGCTTATTGTTTGGATACCTTGGTAGTCTGAGTGGAACAACAAGAGATCCTTGTACTCAGATGTATGTGAACCTTTGAAATTGAATAAACCACTGACCATATTGTTTGATTAAGTCCATGGCATCAGAAGAAACTATGATATGGAGAGAATCCTGCAACAACCTAGGAATATACATAAAGAATGCATCATAGGCTCTCCTATAATTAGTTTTTTTATGCTGCAACTATGGGTATATGTCCCATATCTTGTATTTTCCTACAATCCCTTTGCAACTGAGACCTTTATACTTAGTCTTGCTTGCCAACATGTAGACAAGATATGAAGTCATGGTGAATCTATTGGTCTCTTGTACACTTCTCAGTTGAGCATCCAATTTGTTGCTTATGATTCTTGCCCAATGATAATGTTTTCCAACCATAATTTGTGTGATGGGGTAAAACATCCAATTGTGGAAAATATGTGCTTCTTCTAGTCCCATTACTCTTCCTAGGAGATTGATAATATCATGATACTCCATCTTGAAATCACTCCTATGAAATTGTTTGGGAAGCTTAGAGTAGTGTGATTTTGGATTCAATATCTAGGAGTTATTCATGATCTCCAAAGCTCTATTGGGGTCTTCATCATAAAACTTTATTGCCTCCTCAATGTTAATCTCCTCAATACACTTGTGGTGTTAGGCAATATTAAACACCCCTAGAATGGATTCTCTAGTAAGATTTTCCATGACCCTGCCTTGTGGCCCAATTATAGTTCTTGTTTTGGAGTCAGTGTTTTGCACATTCCAAGACCAACTCAGGATAGAGTTGTGTGGGAGGAAACCCTTCTGCTTGAGCCAACCCAGTGTGAGTGCAAATTTGGGCAAGCTGAGATGGTGCATTTCCATACATGCTTTGCTGAAATTCATCATAATCTACATGTGCCATCTTTTTTTCTGCAATGTTTGACCAAGCAGAAGCAACCTTGGATTCTGGCCATATGCCTTTGAAATCATACTTCATGCTTTCTGCTCTTCTTCTGACCTCCTCTTGTACTAAAGCAACTTTTGATTTAGATGCCTTGTCTAGGCTTAATTGTGCCTACATCTATTAGAAACAACCATACTTACCAAATGGAAAGTAACAATATAACACATTATATTAATTCCATGAAGCACCAATGTATGTTATAGTAATGCCATTGAATCAAAATTATAATATAAACTCTAATGGTAATGCAAGGAAGACAATTCAATTTAGAGGATCCTGTTGTCAGATTGTGCAAGACATGCAAGTGAAACTCAATCAACTCTCCATAAAATGACCTTATAAACCCCTTATGCAAAGTTGTCTACCATCAGTTGAAATTTAGAAGCAAAGTGCAAGAGGTCGGGTAATCCGAGCAAGCTTGAATTCCCTGAAGATCTACCAATTGAGCCTATTTTGAACTTCCTACGTGAGGTATACTTATAAAATGAGGTTAATTGTTATAATAAATGAATATAGGAGCTAACAACTTCAAAAAATTAGTGCAAGTCACATTCATCTAGGCTTGATTGATCACACAAATTAGATGCTCGAGAATTATGGACATTCGGGTATTTCTAGATGGCTTGGATTCACCGAATGAAAATGTGGCGTTGAATAATTACTTAAGACTTCTATTACTTTAGGATTTTAGGATTTCAAAAGGGAGCCAAATCCAAAAAATATGAGGGGGCTCATATTTTTTGAGTGGATTAAGGCTTGGATAATCCGAGCTACCTCATAATTTATGAACATTTCACTCAAATGCACGATTTCACTAAGTGTTTGATTTTCTGAATTGTTAAACGATTAAACCTTTACTCCCTTGAACTTGAATTGACAAAAGTTATCAATGAATCAGATCCAACATATTGCATAATGATCAATAGATATCACTCGACCCTTCTTTCATCAAATGCATCACTTGAAACTAGGGTTTGGGGAGTTTTAGGGTTTTAAACCAACTCGGAGACAGGGTGATACTAAAAAATCCAACATCAAACATGCAAAAATAATCAAGAGGAAATATTTAAATACATTTAATCACACCAAATCACCCCCATCTACTTGAGAGACATTCAATAAAAAAACTCTATCAAGTGCACTTTGAACAACAGAAACACCCCAATGGTGGAGCATGGAATGAGAAAATGTAAACTTCTAACATGATAATTGAAGACCCGTTTGCAATAAATTGACAATCAAGAACATGAATCACTCAAAAGAAAATGAAAAAACCAACCTTCAAACACTGTACAGGAAGAAATGGATATATGATGGAGACCTGTGATCGAGATCCTTAACCCTAGAGTGATTGAATGGAAAGCACAACTCGACCTCTTGGCTTCAGCAAATAGAGGGAAAAACAAGCACTCAATGTTTCAACTCTTCATCGAATAGAATGACGAAAATGAATAGCCCATTACAAATATATCCCCCTTCGTGCCATAAATTCTTGTCATTAAATGCATGAAAAGACACCTTAAAACCCCGGGTATGGGAAGGAGTCTTAGACTCAAAAAATTTGAGGGGTCTTGGATTTTTTGGTTGAAATAAGAATTGGGTAATCCGAATTACCTTAGATTTCCTGAACTATCCCCATACTTAGTCAATTTTACCCCTCACTTAGAATTTTGGATTGGAATCTTCCTTCAAAGAGCAAGTATGCCATCACAATGTTGTAAAAGGCATCTCAAATGCAAATTGATCATCGAGCAACACGGGTGGAACAAGACCATGACCAAGAGACCTATCCCTTAAGGGGAAAAAGGTTAGGACCCTAAGGCAAACAAATAAACCAAACAAGCAAAAGAGGGTCCCTACCTTTGGTAGGTCATGTGTGCGAATATTTTACAACAAATAGTGACTCATGCTGGGGAAATGCTCCAAATCATTACGATGACAAACTGGAATCATGAACCCAAAATCTATGGTTATGGTCCTATTATTGGGTCAACTATAAATAGAGTTTCAAAGCCATGGGAAGGAAAGCCTTCCTGTGCCAAAGTCAAAGTGTGTGCAAATGTGTTCATTCCCCTCCCTTAGCTGCTATAGGAACCAAGCTCAGTCTAATTAGGATATGTAAATATTCTAACTCCAAAACAAACCTTGATAGAGCCTCACTACCAGTCAAGTGTCCATAGCCTCGATGAGGTTATCGCTATGGCCCTCTCAAACATATCTCTACTGTCGGTCGGGCGTCCATAGCCCCAATAGAGATACTTGGATACTCATGATAAGGTGAATATTCACTTTTTGATTTGCAATATTCTCTTTTCTTTTTCTTTTGATATTCTTTTGAGATCATTTAAACTTTCCTTTTCACCCTGTAAGCAATGAAGCTCACACTCAGGGCTGAAAACCACAGTGGTGTTGAAGCAAAAATAGGATTTTCCACTTCACCAGACTTCACAAGGAACCTTCAACAACCTAAGGATTCTTAAGATACATATATAAGTGTAAGACCCAAGCACGCTCCAAATCTAACCTAATTGAGTGACTCATCCACTTCAAGCATTTAGCACATGTGACAGAGTAAAGGATTTCCACCAACTGACTCTGGAAGGGTGATTAGAGTTTGTAAAAGAAATACCTGAAATAGTCACAGATAATATAATGATAGTTGTGTAAGTACAACATGCCCAAAGGAGAATAGGGGAACCCAAAACCGAAGAAGAAAATCAAAAGAAAACCAGAACCCAAACCAAAGCAAACCTACACTAACCAAAAAAAGAAAACAGAAGAAACCAAAACAAAAACAAAAACAAAGCAAAGAGAAAACCAAAAGAAAACAACCCCCTAAACTAACTATGCACAAGGAAGAGTTGTAAATAGCTTAGGCTAAGAAGTAATGCTTTAGATACTGCCCATTGACAGGCAATGGGACATCCTACCCAGTGAGTGTTTTCAAGCGAAAAGCATTATCTCCCAATATCTCTAAAATTTGGAAGGGGCCAAGCCAAAGCTTATCAAAATTTCCATTTTCTCCATTTTTATCATGTGCCTTATCCCAATATAAGATCAGATTTCTCTAATGCCTCATCTCTTTTCTCTTCAAGTTGTAGAAGCTCAGCCAGATGAGCCTCATGTCTATCCCCCTCATCATAATAATCATTAATGAATTGCAGAGTGGGGATTTTTCAGTTGGATTGGGAAGACTAGTTCAAGACCATACACAAGTTGGTGAGGAGAGGTTCCTACAGAGGCTTTGTGTCTAGTACGATTTTCCCAGAGAGAAAATCTAAGTTGGGTATGCCAATCTTTGGGATTTCTCTCTAACAATTTGCAGATGACTGTTAAAAGATTCTTGTTTATAGACTCAACCAAACCATTTCCTCATGGGTAATAGTTAGAAGAAAATTTAATGATGATACCATGATCAAAATCCCATGCAAAAAACTTTAACGAACCAAAATTAGGACCATTATCACAAAATAAAGCATTAGGACAACCAAAACGATTGATAATATCTGATTCTAGAAAATTGATTACTACCTTGGAAGTACATTGCTTACAAGAAAGAGCTTCAGTCCACCTAGTAAAGTAATCAATTACATTGAGAATGTACCTGTGACCTGCAGAGGAAGGTGGGTTAATTGGACCAATAAAATCCAATCCCCACTGCCTGAATTGTTTTACCTCAATGACCGACTAAAGTGGAAGTGATGAATGCTTCTCCTTACTTGCTGCAATTTGACATACATGGTAGGTTCTTACATGATTGTGTGCATACTTGAACAAAGTGGGCCAATAATACCCTACCCTCAAGATCTGATTTGCAGTAGCTGGTCCAGAACCATGGCCTGTGCCATACTTTTCATGGAATTCTATCATCACTCGTGTAGCCTCTTTTCTTCCAAGACAATGAAGGTAAATTCCTTCATGATTATTCTTATATAGGATAGCTCCTTTTAACATATAGTTGTCACTCTTCAAACGTAACACTCTCCACTGTACCATGTTGAGATGGCCAAGACACCTTTGATTGAACAAATAATACACAATGTCATCATACCATTCATTGGGAGAGACATCTTGAAGATGGTATTACTGGGCTATGAGATCAGGACCAATCTCAACCATTGTCTTAGTCAATCCCTATCCTCTCAGAAGCTTCATGGGCTATATTTCGATATCATATTCTTGTAACATTATAACCCATTTTCCCGATCATTCTCCCAATTCATTTTGCATCAATAGGAGCTTGATTGTTGGATTTGGCACTATTGCAAAAACCTTATTTCTCAAGATGTAGTTCTTGAACTTCTTCACACCTCTGACCAAAGCATAAGCTTGTTTTTCTACACTGGGATATCTCAATTCTGCATATTTCAATAGAGCACTCATGAAGGCTATAGGGTGCTCACTTCCTTGGTCATTTTTTTGAGTTAACATACCAACACAAGAATAATCAGATGCGAATGAGTATATATATAAAGGATTGGAGTAATCAAGGCTCACCAATATTGGGGAATTAGCTATTTCCCTCTTTATTTTTGCAAAATGCTCCTTTGCTTTAGCACTCCACTCAACCTTTACATCCTGCTTCAACATTGCATTTAGAGGTTTAACTATTTCTACAAATACAATAATGAACTTTATGAAAAAGTTGATTTTCCCAAAGAAGGATTTCATCTCCTTTTTATTGGCTGAGGTTGGATCTTCAGTATTGCCTCTATTCATTCTGGATCAATAGATATGCCTTCTTTTGAGATAACATGTCCTAGCAACTTCCCTTCAGTGACTCCAAAGATGCACTTCTTAGGATTGAGTGAAATACCAAATTCTCTACACCTTTGAAATACTTTACACAAGTCTGCAATATGATCCCCTCATTTCTTGAAAAAATAGTTAAATGATCCATATAGATAATGATGCACTTACCAATGATATCCTTGAAGGAAATTTCCATAGCCCTCTAGAAGGTTTCCCTTGCATTGATTAACCCAAAAGGAATTCTCCTGTAAGCAAAGTTACCCCACTTCGTTGTGAAGGCAGTCTTGTGTCTATCCTCGTATTGCACCATAACCTAATTATACCCTAAGTATCCATCTAGAAAGGGCATCATCTGAGATCCATTAACTATTTGTAACACTTCATCCAATGATGGGACAGGGTAGTTGTCCTTTTTTGAGGCATGATTAAGATTTTTGAAATCAACACATAGTCTATTTTCTCCATTTTTCTTCCTTACTGGAACCAAATTAGCAACCCAAGTGGAATGTCTAGGACTGGAAATATGATACGAGAAGATAATAACTTTTGTACCTCCTAAATAATTGGTTCCAGCAACCCAAATTGATTGGTCTCTATCTTTGTCTAAATGGCTTGGCACCTGGCTTGAGAGGAATTGTGTGTGTGATGATCGAAGTATAATACATTTTCAGATCTTCATAACTTTAGGCTATAACATCTTGATATGTATGGAGTGCATCTATTATTCCCTTCTTTTCTTCTGAAGTACAAATATTTCCAATGAAAATGTTCTTAACATTGTCTGAAGTCCCCATATTATATGTATCACACTGAATGATAATGGACTCCTTCTTAGCTCGTTGTTCTTGATCTTTTATCCTATGCAAATAAAAAATCCTCTCCAGCTATACCATCCCTCTTGGAATGGTGTTGATTTTCAGATTGATAACTCCTAGATCCATTTCTACCTCCTGGGGTTCCACCTCATCTATAATATGAGAAGTAAACAAATCAGAGCTTTTAATGAAATCAATAATATGCTTGTCATCCTCAAACACCTAAAAAATTAGTTACGTTATTAGGCATTGAGGGTACTGGAGTGAGCTCCACAGTAAACTTCTTCAAACCTGAAAGTGACAAGGGCTGCAATGTGCTTGCTGCCTATGCCGGGGCATCTGCAGTTTGATTCTTGCTACGAGGTATTAGTTGGATGTTAAAAGCATCAAACTCCTCAATAAGATCCCAAACTCTATGTTTGTAATTAGTCATCCTTCTGTCATGGCATGAATACTACCTTTTGACTTGCCTAACTACTAGCTCAAAATCTCCAAAGACTTGCAAAATTTTAACTTTCTTTCTTAATACCATCAATAATCCATGAATCACAGATTCATATTCAACTACATTATTAGTACAATGGAATTGAAGTCTGTGAGCAGAAAAAAAGGTTTTAACTCTAGGACTGATCAACTCAAACCCAGCTCTAACACCCTGCTTAGACTTGGATCCATCAAATCTGAGTGTCCAACAACCAACAATGCTTGATCCTTTTGAACACTTTGTATATTTATCCTGATAGTTGGAGATGGATTGATGCAGTTTTGTATTTGCTCCATTGTTGTTTGGAAAAGGAAACACTCCAATTCCGAATGAGAGGCATTATGGACCCTGCACCAATTTGGGAGAAGTAATTCTTCAAAGTTCATGTCTCTAACTAACTGAATTTGGTCTTCTATGAATTTATGAATAAACTCTTGAAAGCTATCCAACAAGCTAAGCTGACCATCTTCTTGATCGTCACCTTCCTCTATCGGTTCTACCAATGCTCCAGTGCTTTTGGATTATGATGGGATCTTATTAGGTATGCTCTACAACATGAATATTTCATCTATTCCTAGTTCTAGAGGAGGATCTGCCAATACATAATTCCCCAAACTAACCTCTGATACTAATATCTCATTTGAAGTATTCTATTATTTACTGATTACATACTTCATCCTTGGTTCCCTCTCGATCCTCATCTGGCTTGGTACTCCTTTCTAGGGAAGCCACATGTGAGAATGATTAGTTGACACATATCTGTTTAATTCCTTAGTGAAATATTTTCCTAGGATCAAACCATACATATTAGGAATATATGCCACTTGAATGTTGATGACTTGTTGAATCCTAGGGTCTGATGCAATTTGCATAGGAATCATATTTAGTTCTCCTACCACATTCACCTCTGTTTTATCCAACTAAGTGACCTTTCATTGAGATGCCATAGGAGTAACACCTAGGGCTCTACAGACAATAAATAGCATCACATTTATGGAGGCTCCTAAGTCTAAAAGGTAGTTGTGTAAATTTTTTCCAAAGAGGAAGACAAAAATTAGAAAAGGAGTTTCAACCTTGCCTTGAAATAGACTCAATTGAGTGTCAGCTTGTGCAGCTTGATTCCTATCCTTTTCTTTCCCTTTATCTCTAGATTTTCTTTGACTTTTATCTTTTGGTGTCTATGAACTAGGGATCTTCCCAACTACTTCATTAACTACCCTATCTTGAGGAACCACATGAGTTTTAAAAGTTCCTAAGACTGCATTTCTAATAACAAGAACCCTTAATAATTCAAAAGTAGAAAGACTTACTTTTAATTTCTTGAGCTCCTCAGCTACATATTCACCCAATTGCTCCATGTTCATATCAGCATGGGTGTCCTTAGGATGATCTACCAAATTCTCCTTGCCTTCATTGATATTCTTTCCTTTAGAGGAATCAAACTATCCTCCTTTTGAAAAATACTATGTGGGCACATCAGGATAGGATGGATTATTACTGGCATGTGGGTCAGGTGATGTGGTGAAGTTATTTGGAGGAATTGATGTACTGAATGGATCCCTAGCTTTCCTACTCCTTAAATCATACTTTCTGGTGTTTTGTTGGAACATTTGGACCTTTCAATGCTAGTTTCTTCCTCAGCTAAAGGACCATTGTCATTCTCACTACCTTCATTAAAAAATTATGAAATCTCATCTTCATTCAATACTTGTTCTACCTTGTCATCTGGTTTACTTGATTCTTGCTCTGGTCCATTCTCTTAACTTCATAGGAAAGGAGCATGATTCAACACCAAGAATGAAGAATCATTGTGGCCAGATGGTACCAATTCTTGATTGCTGGAATTATTTTCAACCTCATATTGAAAGATGGATGCAGTAGTCTAGAACTCAGGGCAATCCAGCTCAGAATGTTTATTTGTCTTGTGAAGTCTACACCATCTTGACAAAGCTACCTCAGCTAAATACACACCACTTGACGATTTTTCTTGATTAGCTGGCTGGTCTAATGGGGTAGGAACACCTCCATTATTTTCCCTTGTATTCCACATTCTATTTTGCCTTGGCAGTTGTCTCCTATCAAATCCTTGTCCTCCTAACTATCCTCTATCAAAATTATATCCAGATGACTACCCTCTATCAAAATTCTATCCATATCCTTGCATTGAATCCCTATTTTACCTATTGTAGTTAGTCTGCATATTCCTTTGGGCAGCCTGAAGTTGACTATTTTGGTTCCTTAGATAAGTTACTTCCATATTCAACTTCTTAACTTGTTTTGTCAACTCATCCAATCTCTCTTTGTCAGGATTACTATAAGATGTTGATCCTGCATTGTTATGAGAATATCTTGGTGGTGTCCCTAGGCTGAGTGACTGATTCAGTACCTCATAATTCTACAGATAAGTGGGGAAATTATATTGTTGTTGAGGATTGAGGGGTTGATTGAAATTTTGAGGATAACTAGGCATTGGTGGAGCTTGATTCATTGGAGGAACAAGATGTGGGACCAATGGAAATTGTGGTACTAGATTCATGATAGGTTTATGGTTAGTTAAAGCCTAATTAAATGATTGAATTTGTCCAAGGTGACCATCTGGTCCCAAAGATGGAAAAGGTCCTGACAAATGTTGCCTCAAGTATGTACTAACCTTGACTGCTTCCATATAAGCACCAAGCAAAGTGTTAGGAGGATTAGGTCTCCATTTAAGGAAGTTAGTAGTAAGGCTGTCAAGGGATTCATAGTAAACTTCCAAGGTAGTAGCATCATCCACATCATAGGGAGCTTGTAGCCTAGTGTATGCACAATGAAATCTATTATTGAATGAACCTATTAGCTCAATAACTTCCCTCTTAACCTTAGTGAACTGTAGATATAGTTCATTAGCACTAATAGGAATTTTCAACTTCTACAGAAATGCATTCTCAAGTTCAGTCCATTTATGAATTGACCTAGCAGGCAAATGGTTATACTAGTAAAAGGCATCCTCTCCTAGGGAATATAGGAAAATACTACATGCAACATCTTCGTGATTGATCCCTCTATCCCTAAGATAAGTCTGGAAAATCTTAATGTGCTCCTTTGTAGTCCTATTAGGGTCATTATATGAAACTTAGAGTAGAAATGTTCAGGATTCTTTGGCATGACATTCTAGTTATTAAAGGATAAGGGTGATGGGTTATTTTCCAAGAAAGCCATTGGTGGTGGTAGAGGTTGATTAATAGCTAGTTGGGGTTGCTAAATCAGAATGGCCTCAGAATTAGATAATGATGGACTTGATGGAGGTGAAGATGACAGAGAGGATGAAAATGGTGGAGTAGATGATAATTCTCCCCTTCTCTTGGCCCATCTTGACCTACTAGGGGCTTGCAACTCTTGAAAATATTCCTCCCCTAGTGTAGATATGGTTCTTCTTTGAAATTTCTGAGAAATTGTATTTAAGAAATGCTCTGACTTGCTTATTCAGGCCCTCCTTTTAGCATCAATCTGTTGATGGTGTTTTTTGCACAACTCAGACAAAATATGATATCATATCTCTCTTGAAAGGTAAATCTATATCATCAAGCCTTAAGAGATAACATTAAGGTCTCTAATGTCAGGTCTTGACAATGAAACAAACAAATTAGTGATGATGTGAAAATATTGGTAATCACAAGGGACCTTATAAAACAACTACTGGAGACCTCAAATACATCAAATCTTGTAATATGTTGATGCTCTTAAACCTAAAACTAACCCAAATTTTAAAAGAAATAACAAAAGATAAAGGGTTTAGAGAGATTTCTAAAACTAAATAATTCCTAAGATCAATTGTGTAAACAATCTAATATCCAAAGTGGACCAATCCTTCAAAACCAATTTTTTCTTAACCTAGATTAAACTGACAATCTCAAAGAAACAGTGCAATCTTCTAAGGAAATAAAGATTTTTAGATCATGGAACATTCACACAAATCATTTTTTTTTTTTGTAATTGGAACAACTACATGAATGACTCTGTTATTGAATTCATCTCTTTAAAAATTTGAAACAGTCCTAGCCCTTTTTCTCTACTTGGGCTATCCCCATTGTTCAAGTAACTTGTCCTCGCTAGGAGTTTCTTCTTAGACAATTATTGGGTTTTTATTGAGCTTTTCTTTCAACCAATATGTAATAGGTTGCTCAGTTTCTATCTCTTTATTTGGGCTATCAACCACATTCTCCTCAACATTTTTCTCTATTTTTGGTTGATCTTCCTGTCCATCTTTGTCTTGGTGAGGATTTTTAGCAACCTCCTTTAGATTCTTCTCTGCCTCAGGATGATCCTCTGGTTCATCAGTTACCACCTTCTCTAGAGACTTAGATGGTTTTTCCAGAACTACCTCATATTCCACATTCTCACTCTCTCCTCTAGAAGTAGTCTGCTTCATCTCTTGTACAAACTTTCTCCACTCTCCACTTTCAGGAGTAGAAATTTCTTCATCCTAAGCTTCAGGATACTTAGGATCATTTGATATATTTCCTTCCTCGTGGACTGCTTCCTCTAAAAAATTTACATTATGAGGAAAAAGAGGAGGGGAATTATTTCCTGTAGCTACTCTCTTTTCTCTATCATCAATAGGTGCCTCTTCATTATGTACCTTCTCTTCTACAACTTTCATTTATTTCACTGGAAATTCCTTATGCTTGGGGGAATTCCTTCTGACATAAACTTGTGGCTTCTCCCCAGAACTCTCTACATCTACCACTTTGGCCGAGGAAGGAGCATCAGTAGGACTACCTTTTCTAGCCTTCGCTGCCTTTTGTCTTTCTGTGACTAGTCTCCTCTTCTTGACCAGTTGTGAAGCCTCTCCCTCTACTTCAGTTGTAACATTAGCCTCAGGAACCTTCTTTTTATTAGGAGATGGTTTCTCCCCTTGTTTAGCCTGTGTCTAGCTCCTAGTTTTTCTCTTTATTGACACAGGTCTTTCTTCCTCTTGAACATCCTCCTCATGAGGCTTAGAAGTATCATTACCTTTATCAAATTCAACCTCTTCTTTAGATTGGGACTCCAAATATCCCATCAAATCATAGGTGAATTTATTACCATGAACTTGCAACTCCAATACCTTTTTTTTTACACACAAGCTAGAGTATTTCCTCACTAGCTCAGTGAATTGGTCCAAACATGTTATCTCTTCCTCTGACCAGTTGATTGGAGGAAATGGCTTGTTCTTGTATGGCTCAAAATCATGGTATTGGAGTAGTTCTACATCATCATCTTGCACCTAATTAGGCACCTCTACAACTCTGTACAATCTGATTGATTTTAGGGGAAACCTAGAGAACCTTCTCCTTATGGCTTCAAATTTATCTTGACAATTGGCCCAATAGTCCTCAACGTGGTCCTTATGCTTGAATGTTCTGTTAGCTTGTTTTTGGGTCATGCCATAAAGATCAAACTAATTTATGTTAGTATGAGAATATAACTAAAATTGTGTCATCTCCTTCTCATAATGTTTAGTGCTCTAAATATGAAATTCCTCCAAAGTTCCCATTCTCAAAGGGAATTTTGATCCCAATCCTTTCTTGTGCAGTTCTTGTTGTAAGATCTCAAAGCCTACCATTTGGCTTGTCAATTCTAGCATTGGTAACTTATTGGTTGGATACCTTGGTAGTCTGAGTGGAACAATAGGAGATCCTTGTACCCAGATGTATGTGAACCTTTGAAATCAAATAAAACATTGACCATATTGTTTGATTAATTCCATGACATCAAAAGAAACTCTAATATGGAGAGAATCCTACAACAACTTAGGAATATATATAAAGAATGGATCATTGGCTCTCATGTAATTAGTTGTTTGATGTTGCAGTTGTGGGTATATGTACCATATCCTATCTTTTCCTACAATCCCTTTGCAACTAAGACCTTTATACTTAGTCTTGCTTTCCAATATGTAGACAAGATATGAAGTCATGGTGAATCTATTGGTCTCTTGTACACTTCTCAGTTGGGCATCCAAGTCGTTGCTTATGGTTCTTGCCCAATGATAATGTTTTCCATCCATAATTTGTGTGATGGGGTAAAACATCCAATTTTGGAAAATATGTGCTTCTTCTAGTCCCATTACTCTTCCTAGGAGAGTGATAATATCATGATAATCCATCTTGAAATCACTCATATGCAATTGTTTGGGAAGCTAAGAGTAGTGTGGTTTTGGCTTCAATATCTAGGAGTTATTCATGATCTCCAAAGCTCTATTGGGGTCTTCATCATAAAAATTTATTGCCTCCCCAATGTTAATATCCTCAATAAGCTTGTGATGTGAGGCAATATTAAACACCCCTATAATGGATTCTTTAGTAAAATTTTCCATGACCATGCCTTGTGGCCCAATTATAATTCTTGTTCTGGAGTCATAGTGTTTTGCACATTCCAAGACCAACTCAAGACAAAGTTGTGTGGGAGTAAACCCTATTGTTTGAGCCAACCCAGTGTGAGTGAGAATTTGGGCAAGCTGAATTGGTGCATTTCCATACATCCTCTGTTGAAAGTCATCGTAATCCACATGTCCCATGTTTGTGTTTGCAATCTTGGATTCTAGCCATATGCCTTTGAAGTCGTACTTCATCCATTCTGCTCTTCTTCTATCCTCCTCTTGTACTAAAGCATCTTTTGATTTAGATGCCTTGTTCGGGCTTAATTCTTCCTGCATCTGTTAGAAATGACTATAATTACCAAATGGAAAGTGTTAGAGTAATAAGTTATTTCACTTAATTAATCTAATCATATTGGTTAATTAATTATAGCACTTATCGCTTTAGTTACTTAAACTAAACTTAGGCACACTAATAATTATTTATTTATTAATTATTAAGTGTGCACACTAGGGTTTCCTTTTAGGGTTATGCATACATTACTTTTATAAAGTAATTCATCTCTTGTATTTACTCAATTCTTGAATACAATTCATTTGCACATTTTCATGCAAATTACTCTGGCTCTTTCTGTTTTTCTCTTGTGGAAGGTATTTTCTAGTTTGCATGTCTGATCTTGGATTCTAACATGGTATCAGAGCCTTGATTTGCAACCCCATCTCAATTTTTTGGAGAAATTCATTACATAACACGTTTGGGGTTCCTCGAGGGTTTCATACCTTGAACTTATTTATGAAGTTTTTTGGATCAGACGGGCATCTCCATTGGATTTAGAGTGCTGGAAAAAATCACAATTGATTTTTATTTCATCAAAAATTTATCAAGGGTTTGATGCAAGTCATTTTTATTGGAGCAATTTTTCATTTTTGCTTCAGAAATCTAGCTTCCACTAAGTTGTATGAAAAATAATTTTTGGGTTTTGTAGTCAGGGTCGAAATCTCAACTCAGTATCTTTTCGATTTTGCATATCTTGCATAGATCTAGAGAAAATTGATTTACAAAAAGTGGCGCGAACCATTTTTTCTACTACCTGAAGGTTAAAAAAAAAATATACATATCTTCTACTTGTTGGATCAAAAAACGATTTCTAGGTTTTATTGCTAGCATCAAAATATTTTTGGGTTTTTGTTATTGTCTACAAACAATGAGTAGATTTTGCAAAAATCAAATTAGAAGAAGGGCGCGTCATTTTTTCTACTACCTGAAGGTTATATTTTTTATTTATTTTTAATCTTCTGCTTGTTGGATCAAAAAATGATTTCTGGGTTTTGTTGTTAGCATCAAAATATTTCTAGGTTTTTGTTATTGTCTACAAACAATGAGTAAATTTTGAAGAAATCAAATCAAAATTAAACATATTTTTGCTAGAAAACGTGTTTCCAGTAAGCTAAATTCAACGTTTGGCTATGGTGTCATTTTTTCGTAAATGAGATACCATTGGAAAGCTAGTTCTGAACTCGATCCTATGGTGAAAGTATTTTTTCTAAATTTTTCTCCAATTTTATTTTGTAGGTATTTGAACTCAGATGAAGCATTTTTCGCTTCAGAGGGCATATATTTTGACTTGGTTATCCTTTTTTCGCCATTCTCCCAGCATCATAATGTTGGTTCAGTCCTCTACACAGATCTAAGGTCATTTTTAATCATGGAGGTAGATGTGAACATTGGTTTGTGCATGCACTCAAATTTCTTGTTTTCATGCACTAGGTTTGCATTTTCTCTTTAATTTATGCATGTTTTGCATTCTCTCCTTTTACAATCATGGGTATTGTACTAAATGAACTTATATAAAGCTCCATCTGGGGGGTTTCTTGCATAATAATCTGATTAGAGTGTAGTTTCACTTTGATCTCATCTTCATATTGATGACAACTCGCATGAGTTGTATCTGAATTATGTAGTTTCTTTTGGCCACATCTTGCTTATAGCTTGACACATTTTGGTTCGCATTGGTGCACATCTCAGATTGAGAGCTTATGGTTAATGATCCTGAATCACATCAGATTCACATCGGGTCACATCTTAGTTTGAGGGCCATTCATTTTGGGTAAGTGCACCAAGATGGTTCCCAAAAAGGGGGCTTAAGTGGCCACTTTTTTTTTGAAATCAGGAAATGCTGACCTTGGACGTGAAATTGAGGATAGTTACACTCAAAATTTTGAGATGGAACAAAAACAAGATCAAAGTGCTCCGAGTCTACTTTCTAAACTACTAATTTATTTTGAAAATGGTTGAAATTAAGAGGTTCAAAAGAGGGATATACAGAAATTGGTGTTGTTTTTGTCAGAAAAACATAACATAACAACTCTTGTACAACCTGAGCATGGTGAAATTTTTTGTAGTATTTTTAAAATTGCTAAGGTCAGAAGTTAGCTAATAGCATCTAGTTGGTGCATAATTTTTCTGATAATTTTTTAATGAATATTTGATTTTTTACTAATTTTCTAAGTGGGCACTTCCTAAAAAGCAGAATTTTGGCCATGCTCCCCCTACAAATTTTTGAAAATAATTGATGTTTTTCTTCTTCTTTTTTTAAAAATTTGTAGAATGGAGTCTATTTTCTAAAAATGTAATTTATTTGAAATTTTGATGAACGGTTAATTTATAACAAAAAAAACACTAAACACTGCTTTTTGGTAAAAAACAGACATACAAACAAAAGAAATTATGGATGAAAGGCTTAACATTTTCGAAAAGTGAAAAAAATTACATTGTTGGATAGCTAAGAGAGAACCTAACATTACCCATGTTTTCGATTTTGTCAATATTGAACTAGATGCAATCTTGATGGTGACCACGAACCCGATTATGTGAAAAATTATAGAATTTGCAAAAACATGTCTCTGGCCTTGTTGGGAATGCCCTCCAAGCCTTTGGGTTGGTATTCCAAGGCAAATAATTTCAATTTTTTCTTTTTTTTTTAATGTGAAATAATGCATGTGCATTATAACGCGCTCGCATTTTTAAAAAAAAATTCATAAGTGGCCAGAAAATTGGTACCCAACTTCATGCACCCGCCTTTTTGTGGTTAATGTTCTAGAATCTTCATGGTACTTTCTCCTATGGATCAGTTTTAGTCATAGTTTGGCATAGGCATCGAGATACACATAGCTTCCAGATTCTTTCATCATATCATTCCCTCTTATGGGGGTATCATTTATTCATCTATTGTTGCTTCATAGATTCCAGGGTTGTTCTAGTTTGTGAGATTTCTAGTGTTCCTTGGCATCGGGTTTGCTATTGGATTGTCATGATTCCACCTGAGTCCTTCAGTGAATCTCATATGGTTTCTTGTAAACAGAGGTATCTTTCCTTGCTTCCCAGATTTAAGATTTCAGTGTTACTTCGCTAGTGTTCTTCCAGTGCTTCTTTGCAACAGGTCATCTCATTGAGGGGGGGGGCATTTGTCCCAATGGCTTTCTCCTCTTTCTCATTCATTGCATTTGTACATGGGTACCTGATCAAGCCTTATTGTTGGGACCCATCTTTGCTTTCATGCATCTTTTCCTTAGTGTTTTAGCTAATTCCCAAGTTCATCTTAAGGGGGGTGTTAGAATAATAAATTATTTCACTTAATTAATCTAATCATATTGGTTAATTAATTAAGTCACTTATCACTTTAGTTACTTAAGCTAAACTTAGGCACATTAATAATTCATTATTTATTAATGATTAAGTGTGAACATTAGGGTTTCCTTTTAGGGTTATGCATACATTTCTTTTATAAAGCAATTCATCTCTTGTATTTACTTAATTCCTGAATACAATTCATTTGCACATCTTCATGCAAATTGCTCTGACTCTTTCTATTTTTCTCTTGTGAAAGGTATTTTATGGTTTGCATGTCTGATCTTGGATTCTAATCGAAAGTAACAATATAACACATTATATTAATTCCATGAAGCACCAATGTATGTAATAATAATGCCATTGAATCAAAATGATAATATAAACTCCAATGGTAATGCAAGATATACAATTCAATTTAGAGGATCCTGTTGTCAGATTGTGCAAGAAATGCAAGTGAAACTCAATCAATACTCCATAAAATGAACTAATAAACCCCTTATGCAAACTTTTCTGTCATCAGTATTGAAATTTAGAAGCAAAGTGCAAGAGGTCAGGTAATTTGAGCAAGCTTGAATTCCATGAAGATCTACCAATTGAGCCTATTTTGACCTGCCTTCACAAGGTATACTTATAAAATGAGTTTACTTGTTATAATGAAACATATATAGGAGTTGAACACTTCAAAAACTTAGTGCAAGTCACATTCATCTAGGTTTGATTGATCACACAAATCAAATGCTCGAGAATCCTAGACATTCAAGTATTTCTAGATGGATTGGATTCACCGAATGCAAACATGGCGTCGACTAAGTACTTAAGACTTATATCACTTTGGTATTTTAAGATTTCAAAAGGGAGCCAACTCTGGAAAATCTGAGGGGGCTCAGATTTTTTGAGCGGATTAAGGCTTGGATAATCTGAGCTACCTTAGAATTTTTGAACATTTCACTCAAATGCATGATTTTACGAAGTGTTCAATTTTCCCAATTGTTAAACGATCAAACCTTTACTCCCTTGAACTTGAATTGAGGAAATCTCTCAATGAATCAAATCCAACATATTGCATAATGATCAAAAGATATCACTCAACCCTTCTTTCATCAAATGCATGACCTAAAACTAGGTTTTGGGGAGTTTTAGGGTTTTAAACCAACTTGGAGACAGGGTGATACTAAAAAATCCAACATCAATTATGCAAACATAATCTAGAGGAAATATTTAAAGATATTCAATTACACGAAATCACCCCCATCTACCTAAGATACATTCAATAAAAAAACCCTATCGAGTGCACTTTGAACAACAAAAAGGCCCCAATAGCAGAGCATGGAACAATAAAATGTAAAATTCTAACCTGATAATCGAAGACCTGTTTGCAATAAATTGATAATCAAGAACAAGAATCACTAAACAAAAACTAAAAAAACCAACCTTAGAACGCTGCACATGAAGAAATGGATATATGATGGAGACCTGCGACTGAGATCCTTAACCCTAGAGTGATTGAATGGAAAGCACAACTTGACCTCTTGGCTTTAGCAAATAGAGGGAAAAGCAAGCACTCAATGTTTCAACTCTTCATCAAATAGAATGACCAAAATGAATATCCCATTTCAAATATATTCCCCCTTTGCACCATAAATTCTTTTCATTAAATGCATGAAAAGATGCCTTAAAACCCCAAGTATGCGAAGGAGGCTTAGACTCATAAAATCTGAGGGGGCTTAGATTTTTCAGCTAGAATAAGGCTCGGGTAATTCGAGCTACCTCAGATTTCCTGAATTGTCCCCATACTTAGTCAATTTTACCCCTCACTTAGAATTTTGGATTGGAATCATCCTTTAAAGAGAAAGTAAGTCATCACAATGTTGCGAAAGGCATCTCAAATACAAATTGATCATCAAGCACCACAGGTGGAACAAGACCAAGACTGAGAGACCTATCCCTTAAGGGGAAAAAGGGTCAGGACCCTAAGGCAAACAAAGAAACCAAATAGGAAAAAGAGGATCCCTGCCTCCGGCGGGGCATGTGTGCGAATACTTCACAAAAAAATTCTCTTTTCCTCATCCTTAGGGGATTGATCAACCTACTTTTCTATTTCACTTATTTCCTCACTACTAGGCTAACTTTTAGTTTCCACTACCCTTGTTCGAGTCTTGGCCTTTTTATTTTTGGAAGTACTTCCTATATCACAGGGTTCGATTTCACTGGATTTTGTAGAAAACTTGTTACTTCTTCGTAGAGGAGGGGTTGTTTGAAAAGTGAATTTATTCCACTTCTTCCTCTTTTGAGGAGGCCCTTTGTCTTCTCCAGAGTGCACAATTTCCACATCCCCTGACTATCCTAGGGTTTCTAACACATTCGACAAAGTTTCCGGCGCATCTCCACTAGGAGTCATTGAGGTTTGTTGGGATTTAGGAGCACCTAAGGCCTTAGAGGAGGGTTCTCCTAAATATTATTCTTTTTGTTTAGAGGAATCACCCTCCTCAAGTGGTCTTTCAAACTCCACTTTTTCAAATTTTCATAGAAAATTTTGCGACTTCTTTTCTGGCTTTTTGCGAAAATGATAGTTGCATATCAATTGTATAAGGCCGTGATTTTTGAGGGGCCCTATCCCAGCTTTATATTTTTCCATCATGGAGATAACTGGATGGCACAAAAGGTTGGTAAATTAACCCTAAGAGAAGGGTCCTCAATTCCATGGTGCAAATGAATTAGTAGACGAAAAGGGGGTCCCACTACCATAGTTATTTTTCCTTCATAGGTGAAATATTTTATTATCTAGGCTACGATAGTTCTTCAGGGTTCTAGAATGGACATTCTATGGAAACCTTTGTTATGTCCCTTGGTACTTATGGCGATAATGGGTTGAGGCTCCCCCTCCATATGAAATAACTCTACCAGTCTTTGATAGGTAACATTAGTAGTTTCATTCAAATCAATTCCTCTATTTCCAAGACCAGAAAGATGAGCAATGATTTTTGGACTTACCTGAAAATGCTTTCCATGCACCATGGTCTGTCCATCTGCAAAATCCGTGATGAATTATTTTACCAGCTACTCTATATATCCCTCAATTTTTTTTCATGAATTCCAAACACCCAAATTTTTGAAATAGACCTGCAATATTACTTAATGCCAACAATTAAGCTGCTGAGGTTAGTTTAGACTTCTTCTTGGCTCCCTCAATTTTTCCTTCCCTTGTTGCTCTACCAAATTTTGCGGAGCTCTGTAATACTTTCCTTGCTTCAATTAACTGAATTGCATATGAAAAGGGACACAATTTTGATATAGCCAATGGAAGAGGAATTAACCACCTTAAATGAGTCCTTACTGAGTATTCATGACAATTTTTTATGAGAAATTAAGCAACCATTTCCTTACTTTTAGCAATTGTGCGATGACACAAGTTTCAAAATTGAGAGGGAATGGTTCATGCCAATTAATTAGTCTTTATTCAAAATAATTACAAACTTTAAATAAATAAATACATACACACCTTATGTCTTGTCATTAAATCAAACATCGCTTACCTTTGGTGACATAATCAAATAGCTACATGATTTGGTGAGGGTGGCGATGGAGAATTATGACATGGATGGGACGGTTTAAATGATGGTAAAAATTGTTATGAAAAAAAGGGTTGTCATAATAATTTCATTTATTATGGAAATATTTGATATGATATGGAAAAATGAAAATTAGGGAGTGGATCTCGAGGTGGTAGGAAAATTAAATGATGGGCATGTGCATGACTTTGGAAAAATCAAAATACCAAAAATAGAGTTTACAAAAAATTGGGGCATTGCCGAAAAATACAGTTGGGGTGGAAGGAGAAAAAGTTCTAGAGAATCATGGAGAGATGCTATTGGAACGCAACAAAAATATTGAATATTCTAGAGCATCAGTGAAGGATGCTACCAGAACAATGACCAAGAATTTCAGAGCATCATCAAAAGATGCAGCCAGAGCAGCAACCGAAAATTTCGGGAACATCATCGAAAGATGCAGCTAAAGCAGCAACCAAAAATTTCTAGAGCATCATTGAAAGACGCAGCCGAAGCAGCAACCAAAAATTTTTGAAGCATTTTTGAACAAGTTCTGGAGCATCACTGAAAGATGCCACCGGAAGGAAAAAATAGTAGAATACTGAAGCATTGCCAAAAGATGCAACCAGTTTAAGGAAGAAGAATATGAAATTTTGGCCTTTGGCTTCCCAAAGCATCATTGAGTGATACATCAAACTGTAGGATCAAAAAAAGGAATGAAAAAAGTCAATTGTACAAGTTCTGGAGCATAGCAACAAGTTATAGAGCATTGTAACAACTGAGTCAACAATTTTTGGAGCATCGCAATAGGGTGAGCCGTAATTTGTGTTTACCAAAAATGAAGTCCTGCAAAATATAGAAATTTTTTAGCCAAATCCAAATGATGAAGTTGATGAAGAAATTGAAAGAAACATTTTGAAATGAAGTAAATTCACACACTTTTTTTTGACATTTATTATGGGAAAAACTATATTGACTCTACCATAGCAGATTCAATGCACTGAATATGTCCTTGCATTTCTACCATTTTTGTAAATTCTTCTCTATTAATGGGCTTATGGTAGATGTATAATTGATGTACATTAACTAGGAGAGTTTAGGTATCACCATCAATGGGTTTCAGCTAAATCAAACCATTGGAAAATACCTTAGAAATTTCATATGGTTCGAGCCAATGCATTCTGAGCTTTCCCTATTGATCCTTGTATCTGGAATCAAACAATAATGCCCAATCCCCATTATGGAATTCTCTCTCCTTGATATGTTTATCATGCCATACCTAGTACTGTTGTTGCACTAGTTCAGTTTGATGGACGACATCCAAACAGAGTTCATCCAATTCACTAAGTTGTAAAAATTTCTCTATTTGGGCTCATTTAAGATCTATACCCAACTCCATGGATGTCCTAAGAGTTTAGAGTTCAAATTCAATGGGAAAGAGAGGTTTCTTCCAAAAAATAACTCGTATGGACTATACCCAGTAGTTTATTTCTAGGTGGTGTTATAAGCCCAAATGGCTTCAGGTAGTTTTTAAGCCCAGTCTTTTCTTCCTTATGAAATTATTTTTGTTAAAATATTTTCCAATTCCCTGTTAGTGACTTCGACCTGTCCATTCGCTTGAGGGTGGTAGGGCGAGGACTTCTTGTTACTCACCTGGAAATGATCTATGAAGGCTAACAAAAATTTAGACATAAACTGGGGGCCTTGATTTGTGACAATTGTCTTAGGAGCTCTGAATCTGAGGAAGATTCTATTGTAAAGGAAATCTACTACTTGTTCCTCCCTAGCAATGTGTTGGGCTTGCAATTCTTCCCAATTAGTCAGGTAGTCAGTACAGACCAAATTGCACTCTTTTCCTTATGAAGGATGGTCTATAGAGCCAATAAAATCCAATCCCCATTTTTCAAATGGTTCAAGGACTACCTGAGGCTATAGGGGAATTTCATTAGATGTAGTTGGTCTTCCTACCTTTTGACATTCATCACTTTTGTGAACATATTTCTTGATGTCCTTATGCATAGAAGGCCAGTAGTACCCTGCTCCCAATATCTTGTGAGTTATCCTTTTAGTAGAATAATGCCCTCTAGAAGGATCATCATGACAGGCTCTAAGGATACTATAGGTCTCATCTTCCCTAACACGTCATAGCACCATATCAGGTTCACATAGAAATAGGATCCCATTAATCCATTTTAAGGGGGCACTTTCTCTAACAAGGCGTTTCTTCTATTTTGATGAAAAATGAGGTGGTACTTCTACAGTAGCCAAGTAGTTTGTAATATCGGCAAACCAAGGTGTTTTAGTAGAGATGGTGAAAAAAAATTCATCTGGGAACTCATCCTATATTAGAGCACAATCACCATCATGTTTAATCCATGATAAGAAATCCACAACTACATTGTACTTCCCTGGTTTGTCAATAATTGTTACGTTGAATTCTTGGAGAAGTAACCACCTAGTTATCCTTGCATTTACTATAGGTTTATTCATGAGGTACTTGAAGGCTAAGTGATCTGTGTATATGGTGACTTTGTATCCCGTGATATAATGCCAAAATTTCTTGATTGCGTGAACTACAACCAAGAATTCTTTCTCCATTATGGTATAATTCCTTTCTATTGGAGTCAAATTCTTACTGATGAAATATACGATATATTTTCCCCCATTCTCATCTTCTTGTCCTAGAACCGCTCCAATGGCATCATCAAATGCATCGACATAGATATGGAACAAAAGGTTCCAGTTAGGTCCATGAAGGATAGGAGCACAAATGAGTTTCTCCTTGATGATTTCAAATGATGACTGACACTTAGGTGTCTGGATGAACTCTACATTCTTTTGAAGAAGGGAAAACATAGGGGCTGCAATTTTGCTAAAATTTATATGAATCTTCGATAGTATCCAACATGACCTAAGAAACTTCTAGCATCAGTCTGGGTTTTTGGGGTCTCAAGTTGTTGTATTACTTCAATTTTATTAGGATCGACCTTAATCCCTTTAGCTGAAATATGGTGTCCCAGAACTATTCCTTGTTCTACCATTATCAGAAATTTCTCATGGCTTAGAGACAAACAATTATCCTCACATCGCTTCAACACCTTGTCTAAATTTTGGAGCCTCATCAAAGGTTGAACCATATATAATGAAATCATCCATATAAACTTTCACACACTCATTCACCAACCCAACAAATATAGCTAGGATAGCTCTTTGGAGCATTGCAAGAGCATTACATAGCCCAAAAGGAAGAACCTGATATGCAAATGTACCCTAAGGGTAGGTAAGGGTCATCTTATCTTGGCCTTCTGTTGCTACCTATATCTGGTTGTAACCACTAAATCCATTCAAAAAAGAAAAATATTTCCTCCCAACAAAGTTATCCAGCACTTGGTCTACAAATGGTAGAGGGAAATAATCTCTATGTGTTTCTTTGTGAAGTTCCCTATAGTCTACACACACTCTCCACTTTTTCATTTTTTTTGGAACCAAAACCAAAGGTGACACCCATTTGCTGTCAAAAATCGGATAAATAAACCCTACTTGTAAGAGTTTCTCAATTCTAGTTTTAACGTTATCTTTCAAAGAAGGATTGAGTCTCTGTTGTGGTTGGTGGACAATTCAAACATCCTTAGTATAGATATGATGAGTATACACATTGGGGTGTATTCCTCTCATATCTATATAGTCCCAAGTGAAATATTTAGATCTATTCACCAAGGTGTCAAAAAAATTGTGTTCTTCTGACTCAGTCAACCAACTGTTAATGTTCAATGCTTTTACTGGAAGCAAATAATGGTTTAAACTCCTAGATAGTTGGATGTGACAGTATAGATGGGCCTTAGAAGGGTGTTAAGAGGATAGCTATGAGGTATGGTTTTATGAAGCCTGAAATTTTTTGCAAAGAAATGGTGCATTTTTGGAACTCAGTTTATCAAAGGACAAGGCAATCCTATGAAACTAGAATTATCAAATTTTGTGTGATCTATGTTGATTGGGTGCCCTTGGATCTCTTCTACATTTGTCATCTCCTCACCACTTGAATCCATAGTAAGAATTTCCATGTTGTTTTCCAATTCATCCTCTAATTCTTCACCATGTTGTTTGATGACTACCATGGCCAGTGAATCCAAATTTTCCTGTCTGTTAAACCTTTCTGGTTCATCAACCCATACTTTATTGTGTTCGACAGGCTTGGTAGGAGGATACAAAAACAAATTTTTGATATTAGGTCCATGCGAAATGGTCATTCCTCCATCTCTACAGTCAATTTTGGCTACAACAGTAGCCAACCATGGTCATCCAAGAATTATTGGATAATTATCTTTAGGTGCGAGGGACTCAATTATCTTAAAATATACTAGATATTCCCATCCATCCACCTTAACAAGAAAATGTTCAATGACACCCTGGGGAATAGCTATGGATTGATTTTCCATATGGAAGACTATAGTTATGGGATGTAAATCAGTAAGTCCCAACTTTTCCATCACATTAACAGTCATTGCATTAATGGATGCTCCAAGGTCCACCAAAGAATTAGGTATTACCACCTCATTAACTGTTACTATTATAAGTGGATTACCTAGATCATCATATTTTAGAGCAGTGGTCTCCCCATCGAACAAGTCAGCTAGAAAATTGTTTATGTGGACAATATTTGTTCATTTTGGTTTCCTCCCTAGAGTTTAGATACACAACTATTTGATCAACTAGTTCAACTCACGAATCTCCTTGATCACTTGTAGCAAATGGAATTCAATCTACAACTATTTAATTTCTTGTATCAATGCAATTTCAGTAGATGTGGTCATTTCTGAAGTATCTTTCACAGTGATTGGTTTTAGACACTTTGGAAATGGTGCTTTGATTTTGTCTTTAGGAGTGGAATCCTTCAAATTTTCAATTGGAGATTGAACTCCCTCCTCCTGAGGTAGGTTGAAAGCTCTAGCTGAAGATGGTGGGTCAGACTTGTTTTAAGTAGCTTCTAGGGCTTGTTCTATGGATGTGGGTGTTGCTGTAGTTTTCTCAATAGACTTCTTAATAGGTTCATCCAGAATTTCTTTAATAGTCAGCTACAAAAGTGTTTTTCTAGACCTCAATTGCAAGTTTCCATAGTATATTATGTTAAGTCCAATGACATTGTCGTATTCAATGGAATACACTGGAGTATTCAGACAATTTTTCTTTGGGTTCAAAATGGGTTGTGTTGGAAGTGGTGGTTGGTTAACTTGTTCATTTTGTTGAGTACTCTGGGGAGGTGGTAAAAGATTCTATTGTTGAGTAGGCATCCTTCTAGGGCCAATATAAAACTAATGTTGAGGTTGATTCCATTGAGGAATGGGATTCTGAGGGTACCACTACTATTGAGGCTGGTTAGGCAACTGAGGATTTCCCCAAGATTTATTTTCCCATTCAAGTGGTCCCCAAGGATAAGTTCCCCAGTTAGGTCGTATGGGAGGTGGTGCTTAATGACATGGTGCTGCCCATAGATTATTGTTCCATTTGGGTTGAGGTCTCCAGTGAGGGTTTGAATTCTAGCCATAGGAAAAGTTCCCTCTAGTTCTTTGATTTACAATGTTGACTTCTTCCTCAACCTGGGGTGTTATTTTCTTAGAATTTTTGATCACATTCAAAAGCTCACACTGATCAGTGGGGTGATTTTTTTCACAAACTTGACAAACATCAAATTTTTCAACTTTTTCTAAAGGGAATTCCCTTAGCAAATGTTTATTTTGGCACTTGGGGCAATAAATGGAAAAAGTCTTAGGATTTCATGTTTTAGCCTATATGTCGTCTAACGTGGTGTTAAGCTGAACAAGAATGTCAATATTGAAGTTGTCTAGCTCTTCATGTAGGTCTCCTATTTCAGTGGAATCTTTCAAGAAGGTGGACTTCCAGATACCTCCTCGAGTACGACAAAAATTCTAACATAATTCAGTAATATCATCAAGCCCTAGTTGGGACACATCTCCTTTTCCCATTAAATCCAAGCTCCTTCGAGCTTCCTCATTGAGACCTTTAAGGAATAGGGTCTTCAGAATATCAAGATTTATGACTTCACCACATCATTTAGATAAGAAGAAAAACCTATCTAGGTAATCCTCTAGACTTTCGTCCTCATTTTTCCTTATTTTGAACAATTCTTCTTTCCTGCCACTGATCCTACAAAAAATTTGGTATTTCTCCAAAAGGTAGACTCTATTCCATCCCAGGAGGTTATCGACTGAGAAGCCAATCCCATAAACCAACACATGGCTGAGTCTTTCAGAGTGGAGGGGAAAAGCTTTAGTTTTTAATTATCACTCCTGTAGTCATATGTCTAACACAAGACTTTAAACTCAAATAGAAACTGGTCAGGGTCCTCAGTAGATAAACCTTGAAAGGTTGGCAAGAAGGCTGGTGAGATATTTTTCATTGTCATATCATCATTTGCATCAATAGCAATAGGATAGGTGAATGTGCATGGTGGTGGAAGGTTATTTTTGTTGGAAACATTTCTACGGTCACCCATGATGTTGAAGGGAATGTGATCCTCTTCAAAAAATTTCTCAGTTTGGTTAATTTCTGGAGTTTTCAAAGGAATACACTCCTATACAACTATGTTTTCTCTTTCTGGGGTATGTGGGAAGGTCTCAAGTTGACCCTGCTCGATGAATTCCTCAGTAAGTTCTTGATCTGAGTTTCCTTCCTCCCTACTTGTGGTTGGTACATCGATTGGGGGGGTTTTGGTATGAATCTCCCATGGGGGCCTCGTTTCTCGACCATGCAAAAAAAGAAGCCAAAGGACTATTTTTGTTCCTAAAAGAGGTATTCAAGATATCTCCTACTAACACTAGAAAAAGAATGTCCCCGACAATTGCGCCGAGAAGTGATAGGTTGTCGGTAGGTCCTAACACTTTAGTTGATAAACACATTAATATATCGACCAGGTAGTGTCCAAAGGCTATATGCAATAGAAGCCATCTTGAATATCTCCCTTGGGTTTCCTAGATTTTGGACAGTTGAAATAAAACTCTAAACTAAGAGGCCACTAAGCTTAGAAACTAGGAAATCATCTATCTACAAAGCTTGAAATAACTAAACTAGGAAGAAGAAAACTATGAATCTAAAAAGCATAACAACTAAACTATAAAGCATGGAAATGATTAAACTAAGAAACATTTGTATAAATTGCTGAAGAAGTAAAGCTTGTAAAGAAACTAGGAAACATTGATCTAATCAAAAGATAACAATCTAAACAACTAGCAAAAAATGATTTAATAGTCTGAAACAACTGAAAGAAGGTGCTCCAGAACTTCAGACACTAAACTCAAAGATTAAAACCTCAGCTACAACCTGCAAGATTAGTCTTAATAGAATTACACACATGAAAGTGAACTTCAATTCCAATTGTTATCTACTAAATGAAGGTACAAAATTAAAAGTAAGATACTTATCTATCTAATCTACAACCCCTCGAGTGGCCAGCTCTTAGGTGCTCCTATTCCTAGCTCATATCACATGCACTAGTAATTCCAAATTACTTCATTCAAATAACTCCATTTAAATTATTCAATAACTCCAAAAGTGGCTGGAAACACTCATTTTATTCATATGAAAAGTGTAACATAGAAAACATAGTGGCAACACAACGATATTCTTCTATATATTATTGTTTTCAACAGTTACATATTTATTTGAGAGAAGCTAACAAAATCCTACTTTTCAGTTGGTAAAGTCTTCAACTGATTGTCAACAACTAACAGAATTTAAAGCCATGACATGAAATATTAAAGAGGCTCAAAATGAGCCATAAAGTCTTTAGAATTGAAAATAACAGAAACTATAAAAACTCATTCCATCATGTATGCTTTGAAAGTTCCGATGCCCATTCACTTGTATTCAATGGTGTTGAAGTCTGCGTCAAACCTCTTTGACTAGGATGGTAACCGATTGTGGGAGTTGACCTATGGAATGCTCAAAAACTAAACCATCAAGTCAACACAAATTAGCTTATTTTGACTAATTTCAATAAATAAAGATTGTACACAGATTCACAAAAAGAAAGCAATTACTTATCCTAAAGACAATTAATTGGTAGGGTAAGATTGGTTGAAAGGTATAAGGTTAAGTATTTAGTCCATTATATTGATGAGGTTATTTTTACCTCATCAACAATAATGAATATTTCAGAACATGAATTGAATTAAAACCACATCACATATCAGAAGCCATTCAAAATAGAAGTGCAAATCCATATGAAATAGGTCATAAGCTCAAAGAGCAACTCGAATGATAGTCTAGGGTGAAATAAATGTTCAAATTAACATTAAATTCACTAGAAAAACCAAATTGAGGGGCGGGGGGTAGACCCTACCTTGTGATTTGAATGAAAAAAACAAAGCACATGAACTATACCTTGAAAGTCCTCGATAATGATCAATGAAATCCACATGCACAATCCTTAATACCCTAGCTCTAATATACTCAAGCACTTAAAATCTCCTCAAACACAAAAACTCATCAAATAGAAAAAGAAAAATGACACCCAAAAGACACTAAATCACAATATAAATCAAACCCAAAGAAGCATTAATGGTAATTAATTGTTCATAGAGAGCAATAAATGATATGACAATCTTGACATTTGTACTAGGTTTTGGGGAATCCACAGAAGCAAGGATTCTCCAAAAATAAGGATTTTGAAGAATCCAAGTAGGTTTGGATTTACCAAAAATAAGACTTTTGGGGATTCCAAGTAGACCTGGATTTAGTGAGAAAAACCTCCAGGTAATCCAAACACCACTGGATTCCATGAAAAATAGAATTTTGGGGATTCCAAGGCCTCATGGAATCCTCGAACCCATACCAAACTTAGTCAATTTTATGCTCAAATGATACCTAAAGGGCCCAAACTATCTTACCTCTAACATTATATCAAACATTAAATGCCCAAAAGGTAATATAAGAAAAATTCAAAGGACCTATCCCTTAAGGGCATAAAGGCAGAACTTAAAATGAAAAGCAAAAGAGAGGGTCCCCGCCTTTAGTGGCATGTGCGTGTGTGAAAAAAACACAATAGAGTCAAACATTCACTTCTATAGAGTTACATGATTGGACTGAATGGGAGAAGGACAAGAAACTTGAGAGTCATTGTCAGCCTCAAGAAGAGGGGAAATGAAAATCTCTAGAGGAGGCATTGTCTCCATCACAAGGATGGTACAATCCAAGGTGGAACAAGATTGAAAAGAAAAAAGAAGAATTTTTCCAACCATCGATTTGAAATGAGGTTGCTTTCCAAGTTACGTTTCAATGGAGGTTGTGGGATACTTGCAATAGAAGTGGAAGAGGGAGAAGGAGATGAAGCCATGGAGGACATAACCTTGGTAAAATTCATGTCAACAGGATACAAGAAAGGAGGAAGATTGGGAAGAGAGATGATAAGAAGCGGCTCTATAGAAGGAGAAATAAACACTTGCACCATTTTGGGGTGAGGTTCATCTAGACCCGATGATGAAGCTAGAAGCAACATAGAGGTGATGGGAATGAAGCAGAACGAGAAGCATTGAAAAGAGAAAGACAAGAAATGGAAGTAGTAGAAGCAGAAAGAGAAGGCTCATCCTCGATCTTTTGTGAAGCTCCATGCTCCTTAGCCAAGGTGTGTTGATGGTTCTTACATTATCACACAAGTTGGTTAAGACAACTATGGGTCAGAGGCTCCTTGTCCATGGGAGGAGCAGCTTCCAGAATCATTGTCAATGGAAGGGAAGGGTCCTAATGATGAATAGTATCAAAAGGCACAAATACAGGAAGAGAATGACCATCAGGGATAACTTTAAGAAACCCCCCCTTGGTGAAGGTGTAAAATCCTATAAAATCTTGGCTAAGTGCTGTAATTTTCCTTGAGAATCTTTCCTTTTATTTACAAAAATATTAATTTTCCTAGTGAATCTATGCACATTATTAAAAAATTTGTAAAATCCTAGCAAATCTTAATGAATAATTGGTAAAAATAATAATCATAGTGGAAAATCCTAGTGAATAATCACTAAAAAGATTAATTACAATGGCGAATCTCTCCTTTAAAAATTTTCATAGTTAGTTGGCACAGTTCCCCCATATCTTTTTTGGTTTTTGTAATATTAAAGTAGGGGCCTAGGGGTGGCAACCATTGGCGAGATCAAGGGGCAGCGCCCCTTGCAGGGGTCAAAGGGGAAGAGCCCCCTTGTGGGGGTTGAGGGGGAAAATGCATTGGAACACACATGGATTAAGTATTTTTTTTAAATATTATGTTAAAAATAAGACTAAATGAAAAGTGAAATTGTTACCATTGATTAGATTTTTAATCAGATGGCTACAAGTTGATTCCACAACCTATATGCACATGCCTTTTAAAAGGCTTGTTGAGGCCCAAAATTTGTCTTGGGCCACACGAATAAATCTAATCATGTGGCCCAAAAAAAATTTCAGGCCTCAACAAGCCTTTTAAAAGGCACATGCATATAGGTCACATAATCAACCTCAACAATTTGATTAAAAAGTTAATCGATGATTCGATGGAAATAAATAAAAGCCCTATTCAAGGCTAAAATATCCCTAAAATTAAATGGTAATTTATTATTAGTGGCGATATTGCCCCAAAATTAATGGTAGGAATATAATATTACTGGCAAAATATAATTAATATTTGTAATTACTGTATAAACTACTGGCGAATAAGTTCCAATGATGCATCATTTACATGGTGAATCCATTCGATTTATTAGTTTAAAAAAATAATGCATAGGAAAATTGATCAAGACGAAATTAATTTTTTGTAAAAACCTAGTGATTCAACCTCCTTTTTAGCTTGTACTATTCGCCATTTTTGGAGATCCTGATTTCAATTATTTTCCAATTGGTGAAGATTAGCCACTAAAGTTTTCCTTGACAACCATCTCTGTTGGTATGTGGTGTGATCGTGCAAATACTATACACTTGTAATTTATCCTCACTGGGGTTCGGGTTTTCTCGTTAACACATCAAGGTTTTCTTGCTAACACGTCAAGGTTTTCCCGTCAACACGTCAAATGAAAAAAGATGACTTTGTAAAACCCTAATTGTAGAAGCTTCCAAAAAGCTTGTTATAAGCAGTTGGGATGTAAGTTCTGGTGTGTGTGATTCATGATATCTTAATCTATTTTACACTAGATAATAAAACCATTGGGTGGCTGAGTTTCTATGGATGCAACCCATATTGGGTGAACCATGTTAAATTTCTATGTTGATCTCTTTTGTAGTATTCTTCATTGTTATTTCTAGGTTATTTAATCTTCATATAATTGTTAAGGTTTATTTCTCCAATCTTCCTAAATCCTAACAACTGGTATCAGAGTCGTGTGTATCTCAGTTGATTGGCAAAAAACCTCTAGATTTGAGTGGGAGCAATGGAAGAAGGAAAATTCAAGGTTGAGAAGTTCAATGACCAGAATTATCAATTATGGAAGATGCAAATGGAAGATTATTTGGATCAAAAGGATCTATGGTGGCCATTGCGAGGAAAAGAAAAGAAAGAAGCTACAATGTCTGATGAAGAATGGGAGATTCTAGATAGAAAGGCACTAGGAACCATTCGGTTGTGCTCAACACCATCTATGGTGTTGAATATAATAAGAGAAAAGACAACAGAGGATCTGATGGAACCTTTGGATAAATTGTATTAAAAACCTTCAGCCTCAAATAAGGTATTTCTCATGAAGCATTTTTTTAATCTAAAAATTATTGAAGGTGGATCTATGATAGATTGTTTAAATGAGTTTAATACGATTACCAGTTAGTTAAATTCTGTAAAAGTGAATTTTGATGAAGAGGTGAGGGATCTTTTGGTTTTATGTTCTTTGCCAAAAGGATGGACTAGCTTGGTAATGGATGTAAGTAACTTTGTCTTTGGTTCAAATATATTGAAATTTGATGATGTTGTTGGTGTTATCCTTAGCGAGGAAATGCGATAGAAAAACACATGTGAAACTTCAATATTAGGTAATGCTTTGACCGTAGAGAATAGGGGAATAAAAAAGGAGAGAGGAAAAATCCCAACAAATCATGGGAAGTCACAAGGGAAGTTGAAGAAAGACAAATCTAAATTTAGAGGAAGAATGGATTGATGGCACTATGGAAAGTTGGGACACTTGAAGAAGGATTGTTGGTCTCAAAAGGGAAAACAAGGAGATGGACAACATAAGCTAATGTTGCAAGTAATAAACTATAGGATGCCTTAATTCTGTGTTTAGATAATGCTAATGATTCCTAGGTAATAGATTCAGGGGCTTCATTTCATGCCACACTGCATAGGAAATATTTTGTAGATTATGATCAAGGTGATTTTGGATAGGTATATTTGGGTGATGATGAACCCTATTAGATTGTTGGAAAAGGAAAGATAAAAATTAGGTATTTGAAACTTTTAAAAAGTGGAAAGCTTTGGTTGAGAATGAGATAAGAAAAAAGTTGAAGTGTCTCAGATTTGGTAATGGAGGCGAGTATTGTAGCAAATAATTTGAAAATTACTATTCATACAATGGAATCCATAGGTAGAAAATAGTTCTTGGAACCCCACAATAAAATGGCATGTTTGAGAGGATGAATAGGACCATTATGGAGTGTGCAAGGAGCATGAGATTGCATGCTAGACTACCCTTACAATTTTGGGAAAATGTTGTACATACCATTGTTTATTCAATAAACAGGGGACCTTCAAATCCTTTGGATGGTGGCATTCTAAAGGAGACATGGATGGGTAAAAAGGTAAACTATTCATTTATGAAAACCTTTGGTTGTTAATTTTTTTTCCATGTTGATAATGAAAATAGAACCAAGCTTGAGGCTAAGTCTAAAAAATATACCTTCATTGGATATGAAGTAGATGAATTTGGTTATCGGTTATGGGATTATGAAAATCATAAAATCATTAGGAGTAGAGATGTTATATTCAATGAGAAGGTCATGTATAAGGATTAGTTATAGGAAAAGAAGCATGAACATACCAAAAAGGAATTTTTGTACTAGATGAGATTTTAGAAAATAAAATGCCGGTGGTACCTAATGCTCAACAAAAAGAAGTTATCCCACAGACTCCTACAAGTGTTAGATGTTCTACAGGATAACTAGACCTCCCAAAAAAATTTCTCCATTATTATATTCTATATTATTAACTAATTCTAGTGAACCTGAAGGTTATGAAGAAGCAATGTAGGTAGATACCAAAAAGAAGTGGGAGCTAGGCATGAAAGAGGAAATGGATTCCTTGCTATAGAATCATACTTGGGACTTAGTCCAATTACCTATAGGTAAAAGAGCATTGCAAAATAAATGGGTTTACATTTTGAAGGAAGAAGATGGAGGCAATAAAATATATAAGGCCAGACTCGTGGTAAAAGGGTTTTGCATAGAAAAAGGTATAGATTTTGACAAAATATTTTCTCTAGTTGTAAAGATGACTTCTATTAGAACTATTCTAAGTCTTGTGGTTGTAGAAGACTTACATATTGAGTAGCTAGATGTGAAAACAACATTTCTCCATGGGGATTTGGAAGAGGAAATATACATGCAACAACCATAGGGATATGAGGTCACGAGTAAGGAGGAATTTGTTTGCAGGTTAAAGAAAAGTTTTTATGGATTGAAGCAAGCACCTTAGTAATGGTATTTGAAATTTGATAGTTTTATGGATAAACAAGGTTACAAAATATGTCATTCTAATTATTGTGTTTATTTTAAGAAATTAGGTAATGGCAACTATATTATCCTGTTACTTTATGTTGATGACATGCTTGTTGTTAGGTCTAACATGCAACATATTAATGAAATTAAGCAAAAATTAGTGAATTAATTTTCTATGAAGGATTTGGGTACATCAAAATAAATCCTTGGTATGAGGACCACATGGGACAGGACAAACATAAAATTATTTTTGTCTCAAAGTGAGTATGTAGAGAAGGTGTTGAAAAGGTTTAACATGTAGAATGAAAAAGTAGTTAGTACACATTTTCCTAGTCATTTTAAGTTGACTAAGGAGATGTGTCCAAAGAAACAAGAGGAGGAAGACAAAATGTCTAAGATACCATATGCATTAGTAGTTGGTAGCTTGATGTATGTAATGGTATGCACAAGGCCAAATATTGCACATGCAGTGGGAGTCATGAGTAGATATATGAGCAATTCTAGTATGGAACATTGGAATGCGGTAAATGGATTATCTAATATTTAAGAGGTACTACTTCAAAGAAACTATGTTTTTGAGGAACAAATTCTGCTCTAAAATGATATGTTGACTTTGATCTGGCGGGTGATATTGATAGCAGGAGGAGTACTATAGGGTATGTTTTTACTATAAGAGGTACTACAGTCAGTTAGATTTCAAGGCTGCAAAGGTTGTTGCACTTTCAACCACTGAAGCTGAGTATGTTGCTACTATGGAAGCTAGCAAGGAGATGATTTGGTTACAATATTTTTTGGAGGAATTGGGACAATGACAAGAAGATATCCATTTGTACACTCATAGCCAGAGTGCCATTCATCTTGCTAAGAATTGAGCTCTGCATTCAAAAAATAAACACATATAGATCAGATACCACTTCATCTAATCAGTTTTGGAGGATGGATAGTTGAAGTTGGAGAAAATTCACATGTGAGAATCCTGCAGATACGTTCACAAAGGCAGTTACATGGGAGAAATTGATTTCCTCATAAGTTTTCATTGGCCTTCACGACTGATAAAGGTGAATATAAGAAACCAACCAGACCTATAATCCAGTGGGAGCTACACCTTCAGTGGTGTCATCTAGGACCAGTCTCCAAGTGGGAGATTGTTTGGCGTGGAGCCTGATTAGTCTCCAAGTGGGAGATTGTTTGGTGTGGAGCCTGAGTAGTCTCCAAGTGGGAGATTGTTGGTATGTGGTGACTAATCATGCAAATATTATACACTCGTAATGTATCCTCACTGGGGTTCAGGTTTTCCCGTTAACACGTCAAGTTTTTCCTACTAACATGTCAAGGTTTTCCCGTCAGCACGTAAAATGAAAAAAATGACTTTGTAAAACCCTAATTCTAGAAGCTTCCAAAAAGCTTATTATAGGTGGTTGGGATGTAAGTTGTGACGTGTGTGATTCATGAGATTGTAATCTATTTTACACTAGATAAGAAAATCACCAGGTGAATGAGTTTTTGTGGATGTAGCCCATATTGGGTGAACCACATTAAATTTCTTTGTTGATCTCTTTTTTGTTATTCTTCATGGTTATTTATGGGTTATTTAATTTGCATATAATTGTTAATTTTTATTGCTCCAATCTTCCTAATTCCTAACAATCTCAATAGCGGGCCCCTTTTCTTTATCTACCTTAGGGGAAGGTAGAGCAATAGGGGGAGACCTCAGAGGCCAATATGTAGGAATAAATCCATGGGATGCTTCCCCTTACCATATACGGTGGGTTAGAGGACAATGGGTAGGTTTGGGAGCTAGAAGACTCGAGGCTTGGAATTCCACAATGTGGGTGCCTTTCCCTTTCCTATGCCAAGCATAGTAAAAGGAACAAAGAACACCACTAAAGGGAAGATGCAAAAGAAGCATAAGGCATAGGGGTAAGTTTTTTCTTGTCCTTAGCCTTTGGAGGGGTAGAGGGAAAAAGAAAACAATTTTGCATGCAAAGAATCCTTCAAAGAGATGGCATGAGCTAAAGACGAGAAACCAGTTTTAGGCATCAATCCCCTAGTTTTATACCTAAAGTAAGCCTTGTATAACAATTCTCCTCTAGGTGGAAAAGGTCCAATTAGAGCGGGTAAAAAGTGATCAAGGAGAACCCTATTGGAAAAACAAGGATAGACAACTGAGAGGGGGATGAATAAGTTGTCACAAAAATTTAAACTTTTTCTAACTTAACTTATCCTTAATCTCAAAACTGATGAATGAACAATTAACCATAAGCAATTAACACATCAGAGAGACAAAGGACACCAATTTTTTTTATGTGGAAACCCTATTAGGGGAAAAACCATGGTGGATGTTATTCCACAAGATTATACCCTGCTAAAAGTATAATGAAGAACAATAAGAGAAATGCACATGCATTCAGGCACACTGCCTAGAGCTCACTACTCAATTACAAAAGGGGCTCACTTCCCAACAAAGTTGGATTAAAAATCCGAAGGGTATGAACTAAGAAAATAGCTTCTACTCAAACCTGATTACAATTCCAATTAAGCTCAACACTTCTTCACACTTCACACAATATTCTTCCCACTCTACTCAGTAATGATATTCAAACATACACACATAGGAGCACATGAAGCATACTTTCCACCAATCACACAATCACTCTTATATATCTACTACATGAGATTCCATCACAACTTCATCAGCCAAGAAAATCACTGTCATACCTTAACTCACACAAAACTTCACGCGGACCTCTGAAACTTCTGGTAGATGATCTAGTCATACTCAACAATAAACCCTTTAATCCACATTAGCTAATATTTTACGTAAAGAACAAAATGCCTTTATGACCTGCGCAATTCCACTAGGAACCTGGAACACTATTCCTTATAATTTTCTCAATATCCTCGAAATATACAATAATATATACACCAAATGCTAATAGTGTTGACATCAATGATAACTACACTACTGAATTTGACTCCATTTTCTGAAAAAATTTCGTCGGTTGTTCGACAAACATTTGTTGGAAAATTGACGAATTGACAAAAGAATTTTCGTTGCCATCTTTTCATTGAAATTTTGACGACAAATTAAACATCAAAATAACAATGCAGATTCATCTGTCGTCAGCATCATAAAATGACTTAGATGTTTGTCGAAATATTGATGACAACTTGATGTATCCACCGAAAAATTATAACCAAAATGCAATTGTAATGGCTCTTCTGAAGTGTCGAAACAACACCAAAAGTTCATCGCCATTTTGATAAAATGGGCAAGGAATTACGATGAAGCCTTCGTCACAGCTATAGAAACTTCGTCGATGGCCTTCATCAAAATTGCGATGAAACAATGCAATTTTTTTATAAAAAATATTCGTTGAAATGTACCATGGTGAAGACTCGTGGCGATGACCACCGAATCCAACCCATCAGTGAGAGATCAATCATCGACATATGATAGAAAACTCACTCCAATAGTCCATGTCTTGTTGATGAATTTTGTCAGCAAGACAAATCCAATGTCACACTGATCTGACCTCTTAAGGAGTTTTAAATAGACCTACACCATGTCATCGCAGAGACGCTTCGTGATGACCACCAAAGCCAACCCATCGGTGAGAGATCAATCATCAGCACAAGATAGAAAACTCACTCTGATAGTCCATGTCTTGTCGATGACTTTCGTTGGCAAGACAGATCCAATGTCACACCAATCTAACCTCTTCAAGAGTTTTGAACACTGATGGTTATCAGCAAGACATTCTGAGGGTCTCGCCGATTAAACAAGTGTCTAAGAGAAAGTAAATAGATGAAACCTATTAATTTTATTATTTTGGGGTTCTTTAAATCATAGAATAGATACCATCTTCTTATGTATAATGTATTTATATTCAGATTTGAATTGAGACCAATTGTCATTGCGCATTCCATTTTACTTGCACAAAGTATTCTATAAGAAATATATTGATAATGCCAAATGATTTATGGTGTTGTACAACTCTACCTATCATCACAGTTCTGTTGTTTCCCCCCTAGAGAATCCTACAAAGACAAGTTTACAATACCAAGTCAAATAATATGAAAAAGACTTACTTCCATACAAATTAAATGATTATTCTCACAATGGCAATTGTCTAATCACAACAACAATTCCATGAAAGGTTATCCATGCTTCATAAGAGATGACTGATCATACATACAAACTAAAAGATGCATAGAAAAAGTAGTACACTTGAGAACAACCAAGGGCTAACAAGGGAAGGAGTTATGAAACATCTGGATTGAAGAGAAAATGTGTAGGGAAAATGCTGAGCAGTGTCAAGAGAACAAAGCTTTTAGAACATATTCTTGACCGAATCAAGCTCTTGAACAACTTAAATAAAATTAAAATACTAACACATACATGAGACATGTAATGGACTTCCAATATCTGCTATATTTTTCATTAATGTAGAGGTAGGTAAAGGATAAATAATTATAATTGTAACACTATTCATAGTCCAGTAAATTATGTTCATAATTTGTGTTCAATGGACCTCAGTTTTATCATTATACTACCCATCTAATACCATATTTTAATCCAGAGTTCAACTATCTCAAATCTAAAGAAGCACCTTTAATTAACCATTTAAAGTACTATATAATAAGGTAAGACTTTTACTTGAGAAAGATTGGGTACACTTGTAGGATTAAATTTCTCGCAATCATCAAGATTTATTGGCACACAGATACAACCTGCAACATATGAAGTAATGGATGACCACAAGTTAGTGAAATGGTCCTTAATATGTGACTGGTTTGCAAATTGATTGGTAGAAAATAAGGTTACAAACAGATCTACATAAAAAATTATGAGGACAATCTACTGTAATCATCAAAATAGATGAAAAGTGCAAAGGAAAGAGTCAAGCTACATCTCTAGAGCCTAAAAAAACACATGCAAGAAACATAAAAAAAAAGAACAAACCATTTTTTGGATGAATACAAAATGGTGCCTTCAGCAAGTGATTCATATGCTTTCACACCTGACAAGACATTAAGAATATTTTAGTCTTCCTTTGTGAAATTAACTACTTACAGAAAAACCCAGAAAGCAATATTATATACCTCCATGTCTAGCCATGGGTAGGTATAAGAAAAAAAAATTCCTCAATGCAATGCCGAAAAATATCAATGTGTGTGTAGGTTTGTATTACTCAAAATATCATTTCACTACCTAAGGAAAAATACCAAAGTGATGTTTTAAATTTCAATCTTCACATAGGCTCCCTTATTGCTACACATGCATATACAAGCATTATTCGAGCTCTAAACTATTCAACTATTAAGGATTTAATTAGCTATAAGATGGAAAGTTGTTGTTTAGACATAATCCATCATCTTTTACATATCTTTATTCACTCCTAGCGCTTTAGATAAATTTGTGTAAATGAGACATAAATGTGAATCTTCTATGACAAAGAAAATTCTTAAAAGGAGGGGGGAGAGAGCAAAGGGTAGGGGGAAAGAGAATGCTTGAATGTATAGCAAAGTATAACATTTTCATCATTATAACAATGAAACAAATCTTAAGTTTGAAGCATTAATATCATTTAGAACATTTATGATCAAGAATGAATGTAAGTAGAGAAATTTTTGCATACCTGCAAATGGTACAAAATTTCATGGTTAAGTGGAAGCCTCCCATCAATAGCAAGATCCAAATATCCGCATATGTATCTCAATCAAGCCTCTAAACCTTTCAGAGCTATCAATTTTTCCACTAACCTGTTATGCACAAAAGTCAAATTTTAGAGTTATGTCACCACTAAAAACAAAAGAAACAGAGCTTTGAAACCAAATCCACACACAACACAATGTGGTATTCATACAAATCCATACAAACAAACTAAACTCATAACATTGGAATGGAAACAACTTCAAATTATGATGCAGAGCATGGATTCAAGGTATAAAGAATCATTTTTCTACCACCATAGTGAAAAGTTAGCACTTTCTTTCATGTTTGCATATTGGTTTGATGCTTCAAATGATGCATTTAGTATACTGAAAAGTGCATTACCATATTGAGCTTCTCTTTTTTTTGAGAATAGTATAATATTCTCTACTTAATAAGGCTAACCACATGACGGTGGAAGCTCATTCCCCCCCCCTTCTCACATCACTCTCAATTCCCCATACCCTATCATATAATATTAATCATTTATTCATCCATTAATAACATATAACATTCATTCATTAACATATAACATTCATTAATTAACATATTCACATTCATTCATTAACATATAATATTCATTCTTTCAATTTTTACATATTATCAAAAATATGGTTGTCATGATTTGATTACAATCAATTTTTTTAAATTTTTTCTTTTTTAAATCTAAAAAAATATGAAGTGGAGTATCATTTTCTAAATCATCTGTCCCCCCTTTAGTTGTTCTACCCTCTACTCGTGATCTTAATGTACACCTAGTTGTCTGCTCATGACGTGGACACCACTGCAAAGGGGGGTCTTCTGCAATAACAAAGAAATGTTAAATTGATATGTTTTATTATTATTGTTACAAGTATTTCATTAATTAAAAGAACATTAGAGTGGTTCTCTTTATCTGATGGGTCCACATCATGTTCCTAAACTTCTGTTATAGACCATGCTCAACATGCTAAACAATCTCTAAATCCTGATCTAGAGTTCAAACATGAAAGGTTATATTAATTAATACACCAATTGAAATTAAATATGTTTAAAAGAACATTAGAGTGGTCCTCTTTACCTGATGGGGCCACATCATGTTCCTGATCTTCTCTATCTTGATCATGCTCAACACGTTGATCACGCTATACATGATCTAAAGTTGAAACATGAAAGGTTACATTAATTAATACACCAATTTCAATTAAATATGTTTAAAAGAACTTTAGAGTGGTCCTCTTTACCTGATGGGGCCACATCATGTTCCTGATCTTCTCTAGCTTGATCATGCTCAACATGTTGATCATGCTCTACATGCTCTAAAGTACTGGGATGCACACCATGACCTTCATCTCTGCAAGTTGTGCTCCACCCTCACCAGGCTGCATTCCAATGTCATGTGTAGTATTATCATTGCTTGAATGTTTAAAACAAATAGGCATGTAATTACTTTATGGTGGAAATTAATATTGAATAGATTGCACAAGTATTTAATTTTAAATAAACTTTATTGAGTTTATTTATCTGCGTGTTAGATGCAGTGGAAGATTGTGTTTGCCTAGTCAAGACTCTTAGGCATTCAGCCATGGCTCCATAGCCTTGCTGGAAGACAATCTTCAGGTCCTCTTTTGTGGGAACTCTGTTGAATTCAGAGCCCTACATTTTTGCATAAGATCATGAATTTTGCTTCTATGGTGTGATAAAACTAAAATTATTTTCAATTTATTATTTAGATACAATATTTCATTTATTGATACTTACAATTCGTGCAACTAATTTTACATAACCACTAGAGCCAAGTTTGTGCTGCCCATATTTTTCTAGTCTTTCCTTTGTTTCCTTTGATGTGTCGGGCAACCTATGAAAAGTTTGAAATACATTAGATTATGTAAAAAGAAAGAGTAATTAGTATATAATTACATTTTTGATAGTATCACATACCTTCCTTGGCCCGGTGGTGTCTTTCCTTTTTTCTTTTTAGCCTTCTCCTTTCTATCTGACACTAGGTCCTTCCACTCCCTCTCCAGAATCATGGGGGGATGCTCGTACTTTTTGTTCTTCTATAAATGTGACCTATATTGGTCCCTCACATAATTTAGATAGGTACCATATTTCTTAAGGACCTTGGTTTGGTTGAATGTTTTATCACCGAACATCACAACTAAATGGTTAATGAGCTCATCTTTTAAATCTTGATTTTGGGCATTCCACCGTGTATGCATGGTGGGCCCGAAGAGCTCCAATGTAATATCACTTAGATGTTTATAAAAAACATCATTTCCTATAAAATGATCATGGGATCAATAGTCTAAAAAGAGCGATCAATAAGTAAATTTCAATTGGATTATATATAATAATAATTAAATTTTTTTAAAGTACCTAGGACCTTCTCTATCTTTATGGGAACGAAATCCTCGGTCACCACAAATGTGACCGGCAATGTTCCCGTACTAGTAATACAGGAAGATCCAAGAAATGCTACTAAAATATCACTAGCACTAGTGGCCTCTGCATCCCCAGGTACATGTCCTAACGCATGTTCTAGCATGTGTTCGCTACCAGAGGGTGCACTAACAGATGCCTGCATGGTATGTGTTACTGAAATTTCAGACAATAATATAGGCATGGATGATGGGGTCAAATGATGTGATGTATGTGTAAGAAGATCGGGATGGATGCTTGTACAAACCCCTACTCCTCAGGTAGCACTTGTAGTACCCTAGTCATGGCCAAGAGCATCATGAGGACATAAAAAATCCTATAAAAACAACACATATTTTAGTTCATGACATAAAAGAATACAAAATATAAAACCATGAATGAACTTATGTTATAATTAAAGACCTCATGAAAACTTACTTGCAAGTTTTGTGATCTCTCAATCAATATTTTAACCCTCTCTTATCTCATCTGTTTGAGGCACTATGAATAACAACTTAAGGATTTCTTCATTGCATTTTTTTTGGGTCTTCCTTATCATATCGAGAGGGTTTATTGAATAAGCGATGTCATCATCACATAATATTGACTGCACCTCCCTATGGATGCTCTCGTCTACTACTGGTGCCTTTCCTCGATCAGTTGACTGCAACAAGAATATTAAAAAGATTATCGAAATTAACCCAATAAACTTATGAAAAAAACATAATAATAAAACATTTTGCTTGTATCTAATTTTTACAATTACAATGAGGTAAACCTGTTGGGTAGAAGTGCATGGAGATACATCATGATTTGTGCTCTAGGCCAGAGCCTTCTCTGTACGATCAATGTCCTGTTGTGACAAAAATTAAATATAAAAAAACATTACCGAAATGAAAACAATAGACTTACAAAAAAAAACATAAGAATAAAATGGTATATTGGAGTCATTAATTAGAGGTTGGGTAAAATGGTACATAGTACATACCACCTCTATAGTAACTATGTAACTAAGTGATTCAAATTGTAATTGATTAGCAACTCTTCCCCTACAATTATTGATTTTATCGCACATACGAATACACGGTTTCCCTCGCGCGCCTCGAATATGCAGTTGGGTTGCTTATTTGTTGACCTAGGTCATGTACTATTTATAAACCCAACAATATTCCCTGATGCTTTTGGCCTTCTGTCAATGTACATAGCCACTCATTTATTTTGATCCTTATCTTTTAGCTTTATATAATTTGCTGACAGTGCATACCTACGCATACTTCGTGTATATCGAACTAGTTACATCCAATCTTTGTAACTGTAACAGGGTCTAACATACTCCTTCAATTTAGTAACTTTGTCATAATAGACCTTTATGCTGTCCATGCAAAATAGGCCCAAACCATGTAATGATGATGGTGCTATGCGATATATCCTCTCGTTGACACAAAAATCAGTGTTTATTAGGGGAAGTTCCTTGGGTACCCATTGTTTCCATAGATGTTTATACCTTAAGGGAACCTCGATGTCGCCTATGCTCTCATCATCATAAGAACATGACCCCCCTTCAGCAAGAAAAAATTCCACGCGTTTATAGATTTTTCTTCTAATCTTTTGACCTCTAGTTGATCTCCCTCTTTTAGACATACTACATGTCTCACTTTCCTCTTCTCTTCTTGAATTTCCCTCGCTCGAGGAAGACAGATATGAAAAATACCTATTTCGTGGTACCTGCACTCCTAAGGATTTTGGATGAAGTTCTTTCATAGTGATGTGATCCCAAGGTTACATTATGATTAATCTATCATTTCATCGCTATAATTTCATAGGTTATAAGGTAATCAAGTCTTGATAGATTGCAAGTTATTGTTACTACCGTCCAAATGTGTCCATCACAAATCAAATCTACTTAACATTTTAACTCCCAAACTTTGTAACAAGTGTTAAATGTGACTATGGTCCACCAGTTACATAACCAAGGCCTCAAATGCATTCTCTAATTGTAATCAAAGGACATTTTATCTTCATTCAAGTAAATAAACTTGAAGGGAAACACCACCAAGTGATTTATTGGAAAACTTCATGACTAAAAATAGCATAAAATTTACATTTAATTTCCATATGTCTAAGTGGTTAACAGGGATGGAGTGTGTACTAGGCCTGGTTAAGTCATCATAAGTTTATGCTTTGGCAATAATTTTTTTTTCAGTCATCTTAAATCTTCCTATGTCTAATTGCTAGGAGACTTTTGGTATGTTTTAAGTTAGGATGATTGATGAAAGAGCCCAAGAGCCTTTCTCCATGGTATCCAAGTACACATAGTAGCAGTCTTCTTTTATACGGTTGGACATGATTTAAAGAACTTAGCTAGGAATTATTCATTTAACCTAAGGTTTTCTCATAATGCCATCATTGGAAAAGTATGATCAAATTCTTCTATTATGAATAATTGGTCTATGTGCCTCTAGTAATCACTATAAATGTTTGTAAGGATAAAATGACTAAAACCATCAGGTAAGAGAGAATCAATTTTTAGTTCTTCAAAGATTATATTCGTCTATTCATAATTTTTAAGGGTTGTGTGTGGAGGAGGTTATCACTACCAAGAAGGGAGGAGACCTTTCCTTGTGATGGAACTTCAAAATTTTTCTCTTTGTGCTCCATTTTTATCTTGCCTTATGTCTCTGGTCATCTATGGTGTTTGGGAAAAGCCTAAGGTTGGGGTTTTACCTTTGTCTTCATGTAAATCTCTAGTGTTTATCTTACACGTTGGGTGGGATCTTTTGGGCCGTTACTTTTTGGGGAGGGTTTTAAAACAACTTAAGCCCCATTGTTTCATCTAGGCTAGGCCCCTTTTGATTTATTGTTTTATTTCCTTCGCTTGACTTTATTATTTCATAAGTCTTGGATGGTCCCGTGCTCCCTTGTTTAAAAAACAACTTATGCCATTGTTTATCATTGGCCTAGTGATTTCCCCTTGTTCTTTTAATAAATGTTTTATATTTTGTAGAGGAACAAGTTTTTGTGACCATAGATCAATTATAATTTGATCTCAATTGTTCCCCACCATCCTATGATGACCCCACCACACTATTTTGGTTGATCATGATATCACGGGCGAGCACCACATGTCTCATTTAATGAAGCTGAAGAGATGATAGAAATACTTTGCTACATTTATCTGGTTTTAATACATTATGTAGCGGGTTACTAAAGCATTTATGAGATGCACGTGTTTCAAATCAACTAAGATGTTATAATCGTGGTAGGAAAGGTGCTTGATGGTTAATGAAAAAGCTGATGACTGTGTTGAACGAACAAGATTATCAATGGTTGAGATCCATGGTTTCCCGCCATCGCGTGATTAGGAGTTGCGAGGGTCTTTATCGATTGCGATATCATGGGCGAGTGCCACATGGATTTCCTTGGCAACGCATAGTATGGTTGGCCCTTATTGCCATGATGGAGATTGTGTCAGTTTTTTTTTAAGGCAGCCATTTGATCATCCGACCAAAGTGAAGGATCGACAACTAGTATTTGAATCTGCATCAAATGTGATTACAAGGTTCTATTCTATAATTTCATATTTCTATTTAGCCCTCATAGAGAACTAAAAACTCAAGATTACAGCTACCCTCCTAGAGAACTAAGTGTTGAAGAGAGCCAAGATATAGACACCAGACAAATGGCATATAGGTCATTTGTAGCTGACAATGAATTTTGATATACAGAGACTCAGATGCATGTATTTTGATGGAGTAAATGAAGATATCTAAGTTACAGATTAATATTTTGGTATCAACTGTTTGTTAAATTTATGCAGTTATTTGATTATCTCCATTCTGATGCTTCTCTATTGTTTAAATTGATATAACAAGTTTATACTCAGTTTATCATTGTACAAATTTTTTATATATGTGTGATCTAGTTATTTGGTTCTCTAAAGTAGGGATTAAAATCTTTTAATCAATCACAAAAATTGGGAAGTGTTACTTGGATTAATCAGAAGAATCACATAACTAGAATTTCCATTCTATCTCAAGAAGAGTTTGTCAATTATTCACTTGCATGTTTACACAAGTTGTAAACAATTTATGTGCCTGACAATTTGAATTATTGCCATTATTAAAATCCACATTTGTAGATATTCATGAGACTCCATATACCCAATAAGGCACTAGTCTCCCTTGTATTCTTTTATAATTTTCATTATTCTTATTTATTTTACACTTACATTTACAAATACACATACATATGCATTTACTGTTTTCATTTATTTCTCATGTAGTTTAATAGTTTGATCGATTTCATAGTATGTGTTGAAGATTTTAGAATTTCAATTACATTAATTTATGCATATGTTGTATCTATAACACTACAAAACCATATGCTCTTTTTATTTACACTTGCATTTTGAATTACACATTTATATACATAGATATAGATTTCTTTAATGATATGTTGCATTTATTGTTCTAGGAGAGCATCCAGTAATTGCACTTACATTTACATTTAAAAATACATACATACATACATACATATGTGTGTGTGTGTGTGTGTGTGTGTGTGTTTGTGTGTGTGTGTGTGCATGTGTGTGTGTATGTATATCATTTATATTCAGTGTTCAGAAACAACCCATTAGGTATGTACATGGATAAAAATTCATAAAATTAGATCTCCCATACATATTTTGTTGAAACCTAGGCTTGAACCTCTCATTTCACATGCTTTTCTTCACAAAAATCTTGACGACTGTTAGAAACCAAGATTTAAAATGCAAAATAGAAAAGGCCTTCCACAAAAGAGAAAAACAAAAAAGTAGAGCTATTGCAAAAAGATGTGCAACATAATATTATTTAGGAATTCAATAATTACATGATAATGATTTTCTTTATAAAATCAAAGATGCATAACCCTAATCTTATCTTGAGCAACAAGATAGCTCAACAAGATAAGGATGACAACTAATTAACCTAGGAATTAAATAATTACCTAAGTAAAGTTATGCAAGTGTAATTAAATATTAATTACATCAACACCCCCCATAAGTGCAACTTAGGGAGACTAACAAAGCATGCACCTAAAACTAAGATGAATGCAAGAAAGCATGAATGGGTCCCGACAACTAGGCCTGATCAGGTACCCAAGTACAAATGCAATATGAGGTAGAGAAGGAAAACCCAGTGGGACAAAACCCCCCTACAATGAGATGACTACTGCAGAGAAGCACTGGAAGAACACTGGAACCACTATCCGACAAGAAAGGAAAGATACCTCTATCTACAAGAAACCAAAACCGGAATCATAATAATGTGACAACAGACTTGATGCCATGGAACACTAGAAAACTCACAAACTGGAACAACCTTGGAATCTATGAAGCAATAGTAGATGAAATGATGACATAATCTGGAAGCCATGTATCTCGATGCCGATGCCAAACTGTGATTGAAACTCTTCCATGGGAAGGAGTACCAAAAAATACTCTAGAGCATTAACCATAAAAACATGGTCCTCAAACTGAGAAGAATCTGAACCAATGAGGATCAAGAAACATAATCTCTCAACTGAAGTGAACCGATGAATCCGATATGTGTCAAGCTATAGCAAAAATGTGGCCAAAAGAAACTAGGAAACCAAATAACCCATGCGAGCTGCCAACAAATCAAAATGGATATGGAGATCAAAGTGCATGCACACTCTAATTAGATTATTATGCAAGAAACCCCCCTGATGGAACTTTATCTCAGTTCATTTATTACAATAACCCAATGATTCTAAAAGGAGAGCATACTAAACATGCATAAACAAAAAATAACATGATGTGGTACTGAAATGAAGTGCAAATATTCAAGTTTCACCTTTCCAACTGCCAAAACATCCAAGTAATATCCAAAACACCCATCGGGACAAATTTGGAATAATGATAAACTTGGGACAGATACAGAAAAAAGTGCATGGACATCAAGATAGAGCTCCTCAATACCATTCCAACGCCTCAAAGAAGACGAAAATTGAAGATCGTGGCAAAAATTTATGAGCTCAGAAGCCCAAAATGAACATTTGACACCAAATAGAAAAAATAGAAAATAAACAGAAAAATAACCTACACCACTGGAAAGTGCTCGGAACCCGCTTTCTAGCGATATCTTGTTTGCCCGATTTCGATACCGTATGCCCAAGTTATGATCAAAATAAAAAAATTGCTCCTCTAGAAAAAATCAGGGCTAGGAGAGGCAAAGAGGTGCCATACGAATGATGATGTCATGCTGATGTTAGCACTTCACTATGTTAAATTTGACGGCCATCTGGCTGTCAGAGCAAAAAATTGGCCCCCTTGCAAAAAATTTGATGGCCGTCAGAACCTGCAATTGTCGAAATATTCTGGGGTCCTAAGGAATCTTCGCCGGAGTTTTGGAGGGAATATTCCCTAAGAGAGCTTGCTGCCGGTTGTAGGGTTGTCACCGGATTCCAGCTGATGGGCTGCCAAAGGTCATGTGGTCGTTGGCAAAGAATGGAACACCGCAGAAGAAGCCGCCGACGATTGAGAAAAAAGTCGACAGCTCAATACGCTTCCGCCGGTGAGATGCAGTGTCGGGAGGAAGGGTACAAGAGGGTCTCGCAGGCCCTGCCATGGTAGGGTACTTGCAGTACCCTACAATTAATCCACCCATTTAAAAAAAAAAATCGCCACAACTTTTAAAAGTTGTTTAATATATATTTTTTTCAAGGATTTTTAAAAAAAATCTGCGGAGGAAAAAAATACAATTTTTTGACTAAATGTTTTTGAATACCTCAATCTACGTGCAGATGGTCATACGGGGCCGAATGGACAATTTTTTTTCCTCACGAACAACCAACATTAAATATAGGTGCATTATATGTCATTTTTCATCCCTCAGACGCTTTGGATCTGATGGCGAGGTCCGATCTGCTTGAAAACGCACCAGAAGCTTCGCAACTCCTAGATCTAACAAATTTTCAAACCCTCATAACTCTGGCATAAAATGTTAGATTCAGGCTAAATAAAAGTCAATCTTAACTTTTTCGATAGCCCTGGACTCGAAAATGAGCTCATATTTCCTCCAACGTGCACTGAAAGTGTCCATGCAAGAGCACCCAAATAGAGAGACAAACTTGAGGTATGAAAACCCTCAAGGAATCCCGAATGAACCCTGTAATGATTTTCTCAAAAAATATGAGAAGCGGCTGCAAATCAAGGCTCTGATACCATATTAGAAACCAAGATCTGAAATGCAAACCAGAAAAGGCCTTCCACATAAGAGAAAAACAAAAAAGCAGAGCTATTGCAAAAAGATGTGCAACATAATATTTTTTAGGAATTTAATAATTACATGATAATGATTTTCTTTATAAAAGAAAAGATGCATAACCCTAATCTTATCTTGAACAACAAGATAGTTCAACAAGATAAGGATGACAACTAATTAACCTAGGAATTAAATAATTACCTAAGTAAAGTTATACAAGTGTAATTAAATATTAATTACACCAATGTTCAAAAACAACCCATTAGGTTTGCACATGGATAAAAATTCATAAAATTAGATCTCCCATACATATTTTGTTGAAACCTAGGCTTGAACCTCTCATTTCACATGCTTTTCTTCACAAAACTCTTGAGGACAACAGCTATACCTTCTTTATTTCTCATCCTACACCCTATTCATGCATCCTATAGTTACAATAGTATCCATGGGGCCTCTTACATAAGATAGAGTAATCACAAAAAGTGGAAGAGCCCCTTTATATTATGTTTGGACTACAAAACCCTAAAAAATAGGGTAACCGGGTTGTATGCAAAGAAATTAAGCTTTCTAACTCAAATCAACGCCTTAAGCCCTCAAATCAGATTCAAATCAAAGCTAACACATATATTCATGACTTGAAATTGATTTCACATCAAAATATGGCTGCATGTGACTGTACAGTGCTGCATAATAGGAAAAATACATAAATTTTGAAGAAAAACATAGATTTTTGAATGTCAAGAGCTTGTATTTTAAATCCTCAACCATCAACAACCATTACAATGATCACTTTAGGCCTTAACATGTCAACCACTAAACAACCACCTCTACAATTGACTTTTTAATCTTTTATGATCACATGAAACATAAAACACACTAATTTCAAGGCTGTTAACATCACTATTAAAATGTTTTAATTTTTTGACCTTTCAAACATTAAAAAGTACATCATTAAATTAATTATGCAATGACATAAAAATTAAAAACATCATGAATTAATTATGTAACCACGTAAGTCAAATATATTTCTATCAAGAAATTAATATCAAATAGATAATATAATCACATAACTCATACATTTCAATGTCATTGATCTTCTTCTTCATCCAACTCTTTGTCTGTATCATCCGATCCAGATTAGACATTGTAAGGATTGGTCATCATCAATATCAGTTTCGATAATGTTATAATCCACATGGATATCATCTTCATGAACATTAAATCCTACATCATCATGATCTAGTTCCTCCTCTTTGACATCTTTGTCAGGGACATCATCAACTAACTATTGATCCTGGTCATCATCTACATCATCTTCTAGTTCTTTGGTATCTTCTTCTTCCACCACATTATACTTTACCAACCTTCCTCTTGGATCATGTCTAACAAAAAATGACCAACCCGGTTTACCTAGAACCTCTGAGTAAAATACCTGCTCACATTGGCTTGGAAAAACATAGGGCTCATTTCTAGCTCGCTTGATCGACCTTGTATTAACCATGATAAATCCATTATCATGTTCAATAATAATTCTCTCAAGATCATTTTCATCAATCGTAGCCTATACCATAAGACAACGAACAGAGTTAATTTGAAGGATTTAAAGTCACACTCAAGTATATCATCCAAAATCCCATAGTATTGATTTTTTGAGACTTCTGGATGTATGTCGCTTCTAGATGAAACATTAGTCACCTGAAAGACTATAGTTATACCAGAATCACAAGTCTTCTTCATGTCATCCAATATTTTGATTCAAAATTTATGACCATTGCACCACATAGCCTTGTGGTGTTTCACCTGCAATATGTCAAACATGTAAAAATTATTGCAATATCATTAGTTGATAAACATATTTATTCTTGGCTGAATGTATGCAAAGAAAAAAATCTCAACATATATATACATCAATATAATTGAAAATAATTAAATAATATGGGTGATTAATATATTTATAATACCTTTTATCTCTTAAACCATATGCTAAATCAATTTCCCTTTGTGTAACATTGGAATCTCCATTACAATGAAATTTTTTAACCAATGAAGCCACACCTTCCCATGTTAATGTGACCAGATTGTTGACATCGTTCAATCCATACTGTCATCCAATCAAGATTGTGTGTGACGTACAATTTAGTGCATCCCACTCTCAACCAATTGTATAAAAAAAATGAAATTCACAAACGACGTATAATTAGTTAAATACCATAGTATACAACCTTAATTTATAATTGATGTATATTGAAGATTAAAAATTAAATAAGTATAATATATATAAAACCATATGTAAAATGTATTCCAATTAATCTCCATGACCATCTTATAATTACCTCTCACTTTCCTCAATCTACCTTTCCCCATCAAGTACTCCCCTTCAAATTTGTTAATGGAGTTGGGATCTCAAATGAGATCTACATGGATCTTTGCTGCAAACTTAGGAAGATATTCACTAATGTACACCATGGTCTAGTATACCATATATCCCTCCACCATAGAACCCTTAGGATGTGCTCTTTGTCTAACCAAAGCCTTCAAAAATTCAAGTGCCTCTCAATTATTCAAATTGACCTTGTGTGTACAGGTCCACACAATTCAATCTCCTCAACTTGGTGTATGAGGTAGTGTTCTTGTGCATTGAAAAATGTTGAAGGTAGACACTTTTTCATTTCACACATTAGATGAAGAATTTTTCTCTTCCAATAATTTATATCTTCTTTATGGATTTCTTTAGATGACATCCATCTACAAGTGATTCAAGGCACAAATATATTAACAAGATTTAACAAAAATATATAATATATTACATAACAAGTAAAACAAATGATAATTATAAGATGTATACAACAAATTGAACAAATATCGCTACTTACCTCATGTATTTTCCAAGATCAGATATAACTTGCTTGACATTGTTGTCGAAGTTATCTGGGAGAGATAGATGTAGAATGTACTGTGCAACAATTATAAAATAGTCTTTTCATTATTTTTCCAAAAGTAGTAAACATAATACACTGAAAAGTACATGCATTATACAAGTGTATATAATATACTAGAATAATTACCTTAATGAAGGTATGCCAATCATGCGTTTTCATCCCTGACCCAAATTCACCTTTCTTTGTTATTATATTGTTTATGTTCCTAGCAAATCTTGTGGGAAATTGAAATTTTTTATGACTTCTTTTATAGCATTGCTTTGCTGCTCCGTTAATAACCAAGGAAGGGCACTTATATTAATTTGGTCTCCATCACTATTTAATTGAATGGCATTTTTCATTGCATAATTGGCTTCCTAAATGTCACTACAAATTTTGACAATTTTTTCTTTGTCATGCCTTCCATCCAATATTTTCATAACGTTTCTATTATATTCTTTCCGATATGCATTGTATCAAACAAATGCACAATTTGTAGCTGTTCATAGTAGGGAAACCTACTAAATTGTCTGGGATAACTTTTCAATCCCTGTGGAAGCCAACCATTAATGCCTTGACGACCTTCATGAAGCATATAAGTTAAACAAATTAACAATGACAATCATTGTCAATTACAACATGAGTAAACACAACACAATATAAAAATATAAATTCAAAACACATCATATATGATAGATACACAATTTGATCCAATGTATAACCTTGACGATTAATTCTATTATATTCCAAGTTTCATAGGCGAGGTGTCATTTTTCGTGGTTTTTATGTAGTATTTTCTTTCCCATTGAAAAGATGTTTTTCAGTAGTTCGATACTTATGATTTCTATGGAGGAAGTGCCTATACACATCAAACACCTGCTTTCCTAAACTTGTTGAATGATGAGATTTCATCTTTAGACCACAAATTGGACATGCAAAATTTCCCTTTGTTTGAAGACCTGCAAGATCATATATAATTGGATTAAATATGTCAATTTTTATAATTATATATAATGAATAGATTATTTTAAAAACATGCATGATATCTACTTCATAAAATTAAATATTGTTAAAGAACAGTCAAACGTTATAACATACCACAAAAATGTGTTAGCCCTAAGGCATCATGAATTGACCATACAAGCATTGCATGGAATTGAAATTCTCTTTGTCCTATTGGTCTAGACACGTCATAAATAGTGACGCCATTCCATAACTTTAGTAACTCGTCGATAAGAGGCTCAATATATACATTCATATCTTTAACTTGGTACTTACCTAGTTGAATGAACATAAACATTACATAATTATTATAACCATTTTACTGCAATATATATAAATTAATGTACATGACTACTGAATGAAAAAAATATAAGTCATTATGCAACAAATAAGACAAATGATATGCTACAATGTTAAAGAAAATTGATGTAAACAAATACCTGGAACAATCATTGACAACATTATGTGCTCCCTCTTTATTGACATCCATGGAGGAATGTTATTGTTACTAACAAAAACAGGCCACAACGAGTAAATAGATCTCAGCTCTCTAAATGGATTGACACCATCCGCTCCCAATGAAAACCTGAGATTATGACGTTCTTTAAATTTTGGCAATTTTTCCTACATGTCCCTAAATGTATAACCATCCATAGGAATTTGAAGAATGTCATCTTCACTTCTATTATGTGCATGGTAATCCATAAATTGCACTAAGATTTCACACCTAAATAATCGTTGCATATGTGGAATAATGAGAATATAACGAAGAACCTTGCGAGGCACCTTTTTTGTTTGTTGATCTATTCGATATCTACTGATATGAAATTCTGGGCATTCTGTTGCAAATTCATGTTGTTTATGATATATAATATGATCATTGAGACATGCATCTATTTCTTGATACTCCATTCCGATATCTTTCATAATGCCAGATAAATCTCGGTATGAGCGAGGTAAAATATTTGATGGTGGTAACAAAAATTCACCAATCAATATATAACAAAAAATAATTTGTTAATATAAAGAATATTAATGGTACGTATTTCATCATTTATTTACTAGTGATGAGCTAACAACAATTAAAATAGATGAAAAAATATGACATAAACGACATACCTTAACATCCGTGAGATTGCTATGTTTGATAAACCATTCATAACCTTCAAGTTCAACAACAACAATACAACAGAGAGAAGATTTGTTTAGGAGTATTCATAAAGGGGCTTGGATGCCTTCTCAAGTACAGGTAAATCATGAACATCATCAAAGTCATCTCGAACATCATGATCAGCTCTGCCACTAAATGTGTCATGGATCAATGTATTTGTACCATCATCTTCAACTATGTTTTTTGGCGCATGATCATCTTCTTCCATAGGATTATTAACTTCATCTTCGATATTCACAGCTCCATGTTCGTCTACTTGCGAAACCAAATTCTCTAGGCCGTGATAATCCATATCATGTGCCCTAGGGTGCCCCACCTTTATAATAATGATAGAAACAAATAAACCATGATCATGATCAAGTAATTATATATATATAATGTTAAAACGATATAAACATTTACAAATTCAATCAATATAAACACATATAATGAACAACTTACTAATGGAGGATAATCATGCCCCCCTTCAACGTGACCATGCTACCTACAATGTTTCTCAGCTGTTGTGATTAAAAGTCGTCTCATCTTTAATCCCTTGCAATTATTGCAAGGACAATAACATTTCCCATCACCCTTTCTTTTCAATCTAGCCCACAATCTATCAAGTGTCTCTTCATTTTGTTTTGGACTAATATTACCTAAGATGATTTTTCTTTACCAAGCTTGACTATTTAGATCTTCAAAAAATATCAAGCTCACACTCCAATATTTTTTATTCATACAAAATCTAATAATTCTGATATTTTACACCAAAAAAATTTGGCATGCAACCACCCCTACAAAAGAGAAGATAGTCTAAAGTTAATGACCCCAAAAAAACACTTTAAAATGCTAATTCCAAAACTTATTAAATTATGATATTACTATGATTTGACCCATTCCTAAGGAGCAACAAGTCAGAATCATCATTGCTAATGTCAATATCGATTTATCCTTTTAGTTAAAGATGCAATGTGTCACTTCTTATGATGAGCTCATCCCTAGGGCCCTCAACATTGAGAGAACCTAATCGCACAAGGAAGCACACACTAGTAGAATTTGAAAAATATATGACTAGGTGACTAAAACTTTGTCACAACAACTAAAAATGACTAAATTCTGCTCATTTTTTGCAACTCAACTATAAATGAGTAAAAAAATTACTAGTTTGGTCCTTGATTAAAAATGATTTAGTCACACAAATAAAAATGACTAAATAGTTAGTCATTTATTTAGTCACAATCCATTTGAATAAATCATTTAAGGAATCAAGAATATAGCTCGCCAAAATACTCTAAAACTTTAATAAACATACCCTAAAACTTTTGTCAAAATCTTATTTTCAAGCGTAGCCCACCAGAATGAAGTTTTCATTTTAATAAACATACTCTAAAACCTTCATCAAAACATTATTTTTAAGCATAGACCGCCAAAATGGATAAGTGTTTCAGTAAAGAATGATAGAGAATAGTGAAGAGATGTACGTAAAAGGAGGCATAAGATTCATTGATGCTTATCTCATTCCTACTTTGCTCAACAAATCTTACATTGTTCTTGCTACTATTTGTAATCTAGGTATTTACTTGACATATATTTGGATAATCTCAAATTCCTTCAGAGGATTTTGAAGTATTAATGTATCTTATATAGGGTTTAGAATTATTTCTTTTAATTAAATAAATAAATAAATGATGCATTTCCTTGTAATTAGATAATGTGGAGATCTCCTAAATCTGCCCCAACACACTATCATCTTTGGAACTATATTCATTACTCTAGCTACTAGGGTTTTTCATGTGACATCTTTAATATCTCCATGACCATGGCTTTTAAATAGATCTCAGTCTTTGCTTTAATCCTTTTCATGGTAACCCTTGAGTTCCATAATCCACCTTCAATCTCTTCTAAGAATGTTTTCTTAAGCTAGACTGCATAGTATGCATATAAAACAAGTCCATATCTACCATTGTTCCAAACCACCACTCACTGCCTTGCTTAAAATGTTGCCTCCATAAGCACAATAGCATGTTTTAAAATCATGGTTGCTAGTGGATGACCATTAAGGTCACCACTTTCATCAAGATACAATGAGATTTTTGTCTTCAAACTCAAGGCATTATGCAAGATAACATTGTGAATTGTTTGTTGTGTACGATTTGATATTCTTGCACATTTACTACTTTGCTAACTTCCTTTAAGACTGGGTATTGCACCCTCAGCTGTAATCTCAAACAACTCACTCACTATCACTTGAAGATTCCTTTCATGAGCATCCTTCTATAAAATCAAACTATGCCCTATAGACTGCCTACTTACTACAGGGGACTCATTGTTTCATGGTATTGTAGATCTTAAGATCCTTCAACCTTATTGACACTACTACATAGTCCACAAGGTATTATTCAATATTCTCCCACCTTTGATGAGTCTAAAAAAACTGCTCAAACATGCAATCCACTACCTCAATTATGCAATGGCTAAGAAGAAACATTGAACCTATGATTACCACTGTTACTTCATTTGGACAGTCATTCCCTAATTGCATTTTCCTTGTATAACACTACCAAAAGTATTTGAAAAACTCTTAAGGTCAGCAAGAGGGTAAGGAAACTCACTCTTAAAATCTCCACTTTACTATGCAAGGTTTGAGCTTTATTATCTTGTCACTGCTCAGCCTCTTTTTGATTGTCACATTTCAAGTGACTATCATTCTTCTTACCATAGATTGCATTTACAAATTCCACTAGGCTACATTGTGTGATTGTTATTGGCTACAATCTTTAGATTGCAAGATTTTGTTATTAGCTACAATGTCTCAATCTTTTTGGTATTGCAACCTCACTAATCCGCTAGAGTTATTGTTTATATTTCTTCGAAGGCTTAGGGTTTGTACCCTAATTGTGCTCTTACCAATGCTTTTGTTGGTATTAAAAAACAACCTTAAATCTTGGGTCAAAAAATTAGTTATCTTGATAAGGTTGTGGTATGATCTTGGATTGTATCCTAGAATGTGTTTGAAGCTTGTGTTTGATCATTAAGGTATGTAAACTTGATCAGGGAAATGTATCCTATATAGCATGGGTCTTGCTTTAATACTTTCCATAATGGTTATTAGTAGATCACATTATTATAGTTTGCGGTAACCCAAGATTGCATTCAAGTATGTAACAAACTTGGTTTGTAGTTTAAGCTATACACTTTCAAATAATATTCATAAGGTTTAGAAAATCTTGATCACTCTCTAGAATAGCCCATTAAACATGGGTTGTGCTTGAATGCACTACATAATTGATATAACACAACCACTATGTATATCAACCAGAGTTATAGGCTCTTTATTGTAGCAAGAGGTAATCACTCTTGGATCATGCTATAATTACATCGTAACTTGTTAAACTTGAGACAACCTGAATTCACCCAATGATGATTGACACCTACATTATACAACCTAAATGAACTACATTATATCTGTTCCTCCATTTCTGTCACAACATAGCCACATTAAACTTGGGTCACACATGAATGCATCATGTATTTTCTATAGCACAACTGTGCAACATGACCAATAGAGTTATGGATCACATAATTATAGTCACAAGAATTTGTTCCTTGGTTGTGATCTTATGTTGATTCCACACAACAAAATCTGGACATTGAATTCTTAAAACCCTAAACCTCTAAAAATGAAATCTGATGAGATGTTGCTTTAAAATATGATTTTCAAACTTGGAACTACAAATCTGACTTCACAACTAAATTCTACAAAAAGACAATGACTACCCTGAACCTGGCGATATCTTCTTGAATTTTTTCTTATTTTTCCCAAGAAAATCATCCTTAGTTCTCCACAAACTGTCTCAAGTAGAGAAAATTTGCAAGTATAGCAAAACACTGTTTCAATAAATCAGCGAACTCACTTTTGTTTATGTTGGCCACAATTTGATTTTTTTCTTATTTTTCATTTTTTTCAAAATTTTGATGAAACTACTAGTCAAAATTTCAACAAAACCCAAGTTCATCAAAATTTCGACGAACGTCGGGGATAAACTTTTAAAAATTGAAAATTACACATCAAATTTTAAAAGCACCCGACAATACATCAAATTATACATATTTCATCAGATTTTGCAGTCAAATGAGTTAGTGCCACATATCAACAACACATCCACATCATCCAACAATCTCCCAACAATCTCCCCCTTTGGCATTGATGGAAACACATGATGTGAAAAATACCATCAACCCAATTTCATTTCTGAAAATATTTGTAATGTAACACTTCTCCCCCTTTGACATCAATGGCAAAGGTAACCATGAACTTTCCATACACACGCTCCTAACCACATACCTACACATTTGACTACTCCCCCTGAGTAGCATCCACAAAAACATCAATCTAGATCATGATATAGCAATGGGGCTCATAGATTGATGCAGGTAAATGCATCATTTAGTTCCTATTAGGAGGGGTAATTACCCCTTGCATTCCCTGAGATACTCAAAAGTATCTTTCAGAAATGGCTTTGCAAATATATCTACACTTTGTTCTTTGGTAGGAACATACTTCAGTCTGACTTATTTTTCATTCACTTTCTCCCTCAAGAAATGAAACTTGATTGATATATGTTTTTTCTTAGAGTGTAGTACCACATTCCTTGAGATATTTATTGCACTTGAGTATAGTTGTTTGTATCAACAATATATTTTGCTTCAGCAGTAGATAGAGAAATGGAATTATGTTTCTTACTTAACCAAGACACTGACTTCTTCCCTAGGAAGAAAGAACCACCACTAGTACTTTTTCTATCATCCACATCACCAAACCAATCAACATCAGTGCATGCACACAAAGTGAGATCATCATCCTTTGGATACCAAATTTCAAAGTCAATTGTTCCTTTTAGATATCTAAAGATTCTTTTAATAGCAGTCACATGTGATTCTTTTGGATCAACTTGAAATCTAGCAACAATACATACAACATTCATAATATCTGGTCTAGTCTGAGTCAAGTAGAGAAATCCACTGATGATTGAACTATATCTAGTTTGATTTTCCTTAGGAGAGTCATCATTCTGAGTCAAATTACACCCAGTTACCATGGGAGTACCAATAGGTTTGGAGTCTTCCATTCCAAACTTCTTCAATAGTTCTTTCACATATTTGGACTGAGATATGAAAATTCCTTGGTCTAACTATGTAATTTGCAATCCTAGAAAGAAATTCATTTCACCAATCATACTCATCTCAAATTCACTCTTCATCTCATTAGCAAACTTCATGCATAGATTATCATCTCCACCAAAAATGATTTCATCAACAAATACTTCTATGATTAACTCCTTATCATGATATAACTTGAAGTATAAGTTACTATCAACAATACCTTTAGTGAATCCAAGCTTTAGTAGATATTTTTCCAATCTAGTGTACCAAGCTCTGGGGGTTTGTTTGAGTCCATATAGAGCTTTCTTCAATCTACAAACCATGCCTTCCTTATCTGTTAGTTAAAATCTATTAGGCTGTTCAATGTACACTTCTTCTAGTTCCCCATTCAGAAATGCAGAATTTACATCCATTTGATAGACTTTATAGTTCTTATAATCAACATAAGCAAGAAATAATCTTACTGCTTCAATTCTAGCAACAGGGGCAAAGGTTTCTTTGAAATCAATACCTTCCATTTGAGAGTACCCTTTACATACTAGACTTGCCTTATTCTGGACCACTTCACCTTCCTCATTCAGATTGTTTCTGAATACCCACTTAGTACCAATCACATTCTGTTCTTTGGGCCTAGGAACCAGTGTCCATGCATCATTCTTTTCAATCTATGTCAATTCTTCTTTCATGGCTTCTAGCCAGTGTTCATCTTGATAGGCTTCAATGACACTCTTAGGTTCAATCTTGGAAATCAGACAATATTCTTCTACAATTTTTCTTCTAGTTTTCACTCCTTTACCCTTATCTCCTATGATTTGACTTTCAGATTGATTCAACTTTACATACCTTGGAGTCTTGGGACTTTCTTGAACTTTTGTGTCCTCTGAACTTTTTTCTACACTTGCACTTGTCTGTGCTTCCTGAATGACTTGATTTTTTGGAACAACTTGTGGTTGCTTCACTAGAACATATGGAATAATCTGTAGTAGATTAGGTTTTTGGGTGTTCTTCCCTTGATTTGTGTTGTCTTCATCTGAATCATAACAACATCATCTAGATGATTTGACAAAGTCCTCATCAACTCTGACAATTGCACTCTCAACAATCTTGCTGTCTTTTGCTATAGCATCGGTATGCCTTTCTCTTTGTGGAGTAAACTAGGAATATCCCTTCATCGCTTCTAGCATCAAAATTTCCTATATCATCATCTCTCTTGATATAAAATTTTCTTCCAAAGATCTTGAAATACTTAACAGTAGGCTTGTAATTGAACCATAATTCATAAGGGGTCTTACCAGAATTACCACTCACATTTACCCAATTCAAAGTATATATAGCAGTGCTTACCGCTTCACTCCAATACATCTGAGACACATTCCCCTACATCATCATTTTTCTAGAAACATCAAGAATTGTTCTTGTTATCTCTTGAAATTGCACCCTGTCGAACCTGATGTTCAACACCTTAGTGTAACATGGGAAGACCTCTAAAGATGTGGGTTTCTTGTAAGTAGAGGTCTACCTCCGGAGAAGGCCGACTTCCTTTGGTGTCACCTAAACTACTGATCTTGTAAGGAAAAGTGAGAAGGAATGCATAAAAATAAACTTAAACTAAATCCTATGGTGATACACCTAAATGACAAGAGCAATGAGACACTCAGGTTACACTTGAATACTGATGATGGATATGGGACTGCACAACTAGATTTTGTAGATTATGCATACAAATAGGTTTGACATGTGTTGGGACTGTAAATTTCTGAAAGCTTTCACATGTTTTCACACCCCTGAGTTTCCATTGGAGTCCTTATCATAAGCACATGGGTTTGTTTTCATGTCATTTCTGCTCACATTTTGCCATATTGCCCCATTGAACCCATTGAGTTATGCATTTTTTTCATATTGTGGTCCATATCAGCATAGGTCTATCTAGGTCTCCCCAACCTATGTGGCTTGTTTGTTTGCTGTAGGTAGTCGACATGAATTTTTCATTGTTGCAGGGACTGGCATTTACCTGTGGGTGGCTATTAGCATGACATTCGTGTTGTTTCACCGACCAAGGGTGAACTTTTCGGCGTGAGATCTTTCATCGGTATTGGTCTCGGCGAGTGACCTTCAATCTCACCGACACTACACATGGGGTTTCTATCAAGTGGCTTTTGGCAAGTAGTTTTCCTTCGTTATAATATCTTGTCAAAGTCTTCTTTTCTTACCAATTGGAGGAAATGAATACATCATATCGGCATGAGTTAGGGTCTTCAGTGGGATGTCATGGTGATCTCCATATGTCTCACCAACTTGCGCATATGAGGATTCATGAGCGGAGCTAGGCAGTATCAACATTATGTCTCGGCGAGTATCTTTTGTCTTGCCGACCGACGATTGAAGAATTGTCTTATCGGCATAGGTTAAGATCTTTGGTGGAGGTCATAGCGAAGTATATATGTCTCACCGATGGATTACTAAGGGTTTCTATTGAACGGCTTTCAGTGAGAGGTGTTCTATAAGTAAGAGGTCTCGACGAGTGACCTTCGATCTCACTGATGGAAAACAAGTGGACTCTATCGGTATGAAAGTAATATTGTCTTGGCAAACAGGTGTGAGCTCAGGTGTTTCCGTATGACACAAGGTAATCTACAAGATGTCTCGCCGATAGTGGGAAGTTATAGCGACACACAAGATGAATAAAGGGGTTTTCGGTATGACTTGGTGGACTCTTTGAGACGTCTCCTCAACTATATATTGTCTTGGAAAATGTGAATGGGAGATGCTTCTTGGCAGGAGTTTTCTCGTGTCACGGTGACTCAAGGTGAATGAAGATTCTCGGTGAAACATGGAATCATTTTTGTGATGTTTCTCCAATATCACAAGGCTATAGCGATAGTAAGTAAAATAAAAATGCATCTCAGTGTAAGGATACTTCTTGACTTCAACATGGAAAATAGATAGTCACAACGATGAACAGAGGAACTCGGGATGATTAACGATTGACGATTGAATTGCCTTCGACATAATTTTTGGTTGTCTCAGTGACTGTTCCATTGGTGATTAACTATTTTCAAATTCTGTGGGCCGACATAAGTGAATTTCTAAATGCTGTTAAGGGCCGTCATGTGAAATGTACCCAAAATCTACGGTTGGCCAACATGATTTTGAAGCCTTATGATTTCTAATGCTGGTGTATAAATAGGAACTCTCGAATGTAATATCGGGGGGATTTTTATCAGATTTTAGAATCATACAGTATGAAGATTAGGAATGGATAGAGTAGAATAAAGTTCTCATTTCAGGGACTATGTTGCATGCTTTTAGATGGCGATTTCAATGAAATTCAGCTGGTGTGGCAGTTTATTTTTGGTATCAATTATATGTTGAGTTTATTGAAAAGTATTGCTAAGCTGTCTCCAAGTTGATTCTTTCTGGTTATTTAAATTGAAGTAACAAGCTTATTACTAGTTTATCAGTGCACATTTGATGTATCTGTGTGATTAATCTATTGGTTCTCTCAAGCAGAGATTAAATCCTTTTTGTTGATCACAGTAATCAGGGGGAATTCACCTAGATTACTAAAGTAGAGCTTAGTGGTCAAAATCTTGCATGTTTATACATGTTATAAATAGATCATATGCCATCAATTTGATTTTCTACCAGAATAAGTTTCCCACTTATGTTTCATTTATGAGGCACTGGTCTCTGTAATTTCATCATTTGAATTCATTCAGTTTCTTTATAGCTGTTAATTAAGTATTTTAGGTTTTAGATTAGAATAGTGCTACTGCTTTCAAGCTTGATTTCATTTGTTCACTCTAATCTACCCTTGTGGAAAAATAATTGTGCAAGGAAGATAATCATAAGTACATAAAGTCTGTTTCACTCAGTTAGGTACACCTACCTAGGTTTAGCAGCACCTGAAGAGTAGAAGGTTGAGTTCTCTTGACCTTGTCTGTTACCCTAAAGCGTATCAAGAGATTGGCAGCCTCTTGAGGCATTCAGCCTATATTTTTGAGAGCTAACAACATGCACACACTTTCAAGAAGGAAAAATAGATTTTCACAAATTAAAAGCTCATGTGCAATTGAATAAACACAATTCGTAACCTACATAATGCTACTTTTGCAAAGAAAGGCATGCTAACATGAAACAAATCTATAAGGAAAAAGAAATATTTCATGAAATAGTTTGATGAATCACCTGAAAATGCACAATATTTTGCAAGAACCAGAATGGAAATTAAACCATCAATGGTAACCAAGGTAAATTTTATATATCATGCTCCAAAATGAGTTACAGAAGCTTGCTAATATGAGAAAGAACTATAGAAGTCACAAAATTTTGAAAAGCATCAGGAGAACTCCTTACAAGAAGGAAAAAATGCCATATATATACAAAAGTGTCGGCCTACCTGGGCTTACAAAAATATCAATGTTCATAAAGATCTGCCCTTAGATAATTTTTATGAAGTTAATGTTGCATCCCCGCTATCCATGTCGGTGAAAAGTTGCTCCAGGAATGGCCTCCTTGATCTTTTGCAACTACAACATTAACTTCTGGTCTTCGTGTCCACCTTCAAACCTACTTGCCGAGTTGCTTTGAATGCTCCTGAGCTTAGACCAAATCCACATCGCTTTCACTCTATTGATCTTCCTCTCACCGTTCAAACTACCACGGCTCGCCTATAGCTTCCTCTGATTCATCGAACAGATGTTACATGAGATCGCTAGACGGTCAAAGGTCACTCAAATTAAATCGCATGTCGGTGAGACACCTACCATGTCTCCTTGATGCAATTATACTCTACATCAGCATTGGAAAGCATACACGCGTTGGTGAGAGTTTACATCGAGTTGCAAAAGTCATATTGACATCCTTGAAACCATCATCAAGACTTTCACCTTTGGCAAGAGGTCATAACGGGTGCTAAGAGTCATGCCGATACCCATTTTTGATTGGAAATTCCATCGCTATCAACAAGACTCTCCATTGTCAGGAAGAGCTTTCATCGAGCCCTTCATCCTTCGATGAGACACCATCGGGTCGGGCAGGAACTATGCCGAAGGAAAGATCCTTTGGTGAGCTCATTTCATCTCGGCAAGACTCCCTGAGCTCATTCTATTTCGGTGAGACCTTCCTCTTCCGGTGAGACATCTCGCCGAAGCCAACTTGTTTCGGCGAGAACACTTATCGAGCTCCCTTCATTTCAGTTGGGGAGACTTTTCTTGGTCGGTGAGACCTCATGTCAAGACCACCATCTCATACCGAAGGCACCATCCTTTTGGTGAGACATCATTCAGTCACCAAGATGTTACAGCGAGGCCCACCTTTTCTCCCCGTTGATATCTCCTTTCACCGAGACCTTCGTTAGTCATTGAGACATCTCCCTGAGCTCCTATCTCTTCGGTGAGACCCCTGGCCTTCAGTGAGGCATTACACCAATATCAATCCCTCTCGGTGAGACATTTCGCTATCAGTGAGACCTCATGCCGAATGTAAAAATTTATCTCCGATGATGGCCTGGTGAACAACTGTCGGCATGACTCCCACCAGTCAGGAAGACTTCAAAGTGGACAAAAAGACTATCAGTGGTCGGCAAGACCTTTCACCGAGCACCAAACATTACATCGAGACCTTATATTTTGGTGAGACCACCCTCGGTCGGGGAGACATCATAGCGAAGGCACAAGCTTTCGCCGAGACCTCCATCTGTCGGCAGGACCTTATGCCGAAGAAAAGATCCTTCGACGAGAATCCAATGGTGTAGTTGGTTGGCGAGACTTCAGCATGTTGGGGAGACATATGAAAACCCATGGTGATTAAAATGTTTGGCCAACCGGGACATTTCAAAAATGAATAGAACCCCTGCTAGTCAGCAAGACATCTGGAAGGTCTTTCTGACTTTCTCCTTAGAGGAATTTTATGCCCCACTTGACTAAGGCAGGATTTCCAACTGAGCTCCTTGATAAATCATTAGATGGAGCCCTTCCCAATGAAAATAAAAAACCTGCACACTGGGCTCAACCCTTATGGGACTCACATTTAATCCATGTGCTGAATTTAAAATATAATTTCCCCGGATTAAGCCCATAGATGAAAATTGAGTAACATTTCTGGCGACCTCAGTTGGATGTTTTCCTACTAAACATGAAAACCAATAGCCTAACCTTGTCCATTGGGCATGGAGTCATTAGGAAAACTCAGAAGCAAACTTGGAGCAGCCCTGCACATGGCTATAACTCATTTTTAATTTATTAGAACACTTGGAAACTTATTGAAAACAGAAAAACTATAGAAGTGAAACTATTTAACTGTGTTGGGACAACACTTAGGGAATTGAAAAAATGCAACTAAACCTACCCTACACTAACTAGTAAGAAATTGGTCAAGCAAAACCATTCATAGGATGACTGAAATAGTTGCCCATTCTTCTCAATATGTAGTGATTGGCATGTTTAAGGACAACTGAGTAAAAGTGAGAAATAGAAAAATGTTTAACAAGGAGATGCACTGCCTCTCGAAAGAGGTGAATGAGTTCACTTACCTCACTAGATAGACCATATGTATTGTCAACCAAAGGAGGATAAGTGAACTGAACATATTCTTGCTTGGCTGCTAATGCATGCTTGATAACATCCTCTATTATGTCTTCGTGTATGGGTGGAAGACTGATCATTGGTGTTGTATTGAACTCCATTTGGGAAAAATATCTCATAGGGCAGCCTTTGGTAAGGGTAAAGCTTGAAGTTTCCTTGTTGATATTTTTCTCATGAGTTGCTACTTTATCACCTTGCTGGATGGAAAGATCTAACCTTAGTGACTGACTTGGTGGGAAAATAGAAACCTCCTCAGCATGCTCATTCTTTCCAAAATGAACATTTGTTCCTTCAATGGAGAATAATGAGATGGCTTCCTCCAACACATTTTCAATCAATACATCAACTTCTGACTCCTTCATACTCTAGAAAGGAAGCTGCTTATAATTCTTAACATTACTGGAAGAATTACATTTCGATTCAGGCTTGTTTTCCTCAATAAAGGAAGGCAACAATTCTAATGGTGATGAAATCTCAAGTTCTTCTGCACAATAGAATGGAAGCTCCTCTAACCAGATATAATCTTGAAGAATAAGTTTATGAGGCTCCTCCAGTTGTTTCGGCAATCCTACAAGTTACTGCTCAAGATCATCATAGCCCTCAACTTCTTCTGATTCTTTACTATCCAATGTTGAACAAAACTGTTCAATAATACATGTGGACAACTCTTCAAAAATCTCAACATTGGCTTCCTCATCCAGAACACGCTCAAAAACATCAAAATTCTCACCTTAGAGGATAGAATCAAGTTCAATTCTAGGCTTTTCTTCCTGAATTAAGCCTCCATTGTCTTGCTGGTTGACACCAATCAACAACTCTCTAATGTCTTCCTTCTGTTCAATCATTTGTTGCTGTTGCTTTCTATATTCCTCCATAGCTAGATGTAACAGATTTGGAATTCTAATCTCCTCCATGGTGAATGAACTAACTTGATCAGTGAGTTTCTCTTCTTCTGCAACAACTCTTTGTTCTTTGAAACTCCCCTCAAGCTGCCTCTTTTGAAACTCCTCCATTAGTTGGAGCTGATAATCTGAGTAAGCTTGAGTATTTCGCACCTGAGAAGAGAGCAGATTCATTTGTTCTTCCTTAGTAGCCATTTCCTATTTGAGGCCTTCCTCGAATTGGATTCTTTTTTCCAGTCCCTCTTGATCACAAAAGTAGACTTGTTCAGCCATTTCTTGTTGTTGCATAATGATACTTTTTTGCACCTTGATATCAACCGACATCTTAGATAGGCATGCAAGCACCTTACTAATATCATTATTCATCATATTGCAAAAAATTTGATTCAAATCCCACAAGATATGGTCAACCTATTGGAGCAAGTCCAATATGTTCTGGTATGGATGTCTTTGAGGCTGATTATATAAATAATCATAATAGTTAATATCAGAAACCTCCTCTTGGGGTTGATTTTGATCAAATGTTGATTGAAACAAAGGCTGGAGTGGTAGGGTGGGAAACATGATGAAAATACTGATTAGTTGTTGTTGCAAGGGAAATTGGGCTGAAACCAACATTATGGTTGGTTGAATGTAACTGATAAGAAGGTGTAGGAGCAACATACTCATGATGTGGAGGGTAATAGTAAGCATTTTCATGAATATTTGAGATCTTTTCATTCAAAGAGCTAGAAACTCAGAACTAATAGATTCTTTTGAGACATACCAACACTTGTGCCTGGCTCAGAGTCACCAGGTATTGTTCGAACTGCCTCCAAAGGTTGACTGATACTGAGGTAGACACCAAATCCCTCAGTATGTTGAATTTCTTATTATTGCACTAGATTTTCTGCTACTTCCCAAACTCAGAGTTGCCATGATATGCTAATGTCATCAGTCTGAAAGACTCGAAACTTACTGGCTGCATATCAAAAACCAATAGTAATATGTAATCTTTAAAGTGTTCTGATTCGAACAGTCCCACAGGGCGTGCCAAAACTGTTATCACCTGAAATTGTACCCTGTCGAACCTGATGTTCAACACCTTAGTGTAACATGGGAAGACCTCTAAAGATGTGGGTTTCTTGTAAGCAGAGGTCTACCTCCAGAGAAGGCCGACTTCCTTTGGTGTCACCTAAACTACTGATCTTGTAAGGAAAAGGGAGAGTGAATGCATAAAAATAAATTTAAACTAAATCCTATGGTGATACACCTAAATGACAAGAGCAATGAGACACTCAGGTTACACTTGAATATTGATGATGGATATGGAACTGCACAACTAGATTTTGTAGATTATGCATACAAACAGGTTTGACATGCATACACTTTCAAGAAAGAAAAGTAGATTTTCACAAATTAAAATCTCATGTGCAATTGAATAAACATAGTTTGTAGCCTACATAATGCTACTTTTGCAAAGAAAGGCATGCTAGCATGAAACAAAGCTATAAGGACAAAGAAATATTTCATGAAATAGCTTGATGAATCACCTGAAAATGCACAATATTTTGCAAGAACTAGAAGGAAAATTGAACCATTAATGGTAACCAAGGTAAATTTTATATATCATGCTCCAAAATGAGTTACAAAAGCTTGCTAATCTGAGAAAGGACTATAGAAGTCACAAAATTTTGAAAAGCATCAGGAGAACTCCTTACAAGAAGGAAAAATGCCATATATATACAAAAGTGTCGGCCTGCCTAGGCTTACAAAAATATCAGTGTTCATAAATATTTTCCCTTAGATCTTTTTTATGAAGTTAATGATGCGTCCCCGCTATCCATGTTGGTGAAGAGTTGCTCCAGGAATGGCCTCCTTGATTTTTTGCAACTACAACATTAACTTCTAGTCTTCATGTCCACCTTCGAACCTACTTGCCGAGCTGCTTTGAATGCTCCTGATCTTAGAGAAAATCCACATCGCTTTCACTTTGTTGATCTTCCTCTCACCGGTCAAACTGCCACAGCTCACCTATAGCTTCCTCTGATTGGTTGAACAAATGTTACATGGGATTGCTAGACAGTCAAAGGTCGCTCAGATTAAATCACATGTCGGTGAGACACCTACCATGTCTCCTTGATGCGATTATACTCTACAAAAACATCGACAAGCATACACCCGTCGGTGAGAGTTTACATCGAGCTGCAAAAGTCATATTAACATCCCTAAAACCATCAGCAAGACTTTCACCTTTGACAAGAGGTCATAGTGGGTGCTAAGAGTCATGCCGATACCCCTTTTCGATTGGAAAGTCCATCGCTATCGGCAAGACTCTCCATTGTCGGCAAGAGCTTTCATCGAGCCCTTCATCCTTCGGCAAGACACCATCGGGTTGGGCAAACACTATGCCAAAGGAAAGATCCTTTGGTGAGCTCATTTCATCAATGCATGACTCCTCGAGCTCATTCTGTTTCAGTGAGAGCTTCCTCTATCGGCAAGACCTCTCGCCGAAGCCACCTTGCTTCGGCGAGAACTCTTATTGAGCTCCCTTCATTTCATTCAGGGAGAATTTGCTTGGTCAGTGAGACCTCATGCCGAGACCACCATCTCATACTGAAGGCACCATCCTTTCGATGAGACATCATTCAGTCACCAAGATGTTACAGCGAGGCCCATCTTTTCTCCCCATTGAAATCTGCTTTCATCGAGACCTTTGTTACTCACCGAGACATCTCCCCAAGCTCCTATTTCTTTAGCGAGACCCCTGGCCTTCAGCAAGACATTACGCCAATATCAATCCCTCTCGGTGAGACCTTTCTCTATTAGTGAGACCTCATGCCGAATGTAAAACTTTATCTCCGATGATGGCCTGGTGAACAATTGTCAATGTGACTCCCACCGATCGGGAAGACTTCACAATGGACGACAAGAGTCTTACCAATGTCCCTTTCTATTTTGGCAAGACTATCAGTGGTCAGCAAGACCTTTCACCAAGCACTAAACATTACACCGAGACCTTTTGTTTCGGTGAGACCACCCTCACTCGAGGAGACATCATAGTGAAGGCACAAGCTTTTGCTGAGACCTCCATTCGTCGATAGGACCTTATGCCAAAGGCAAGATCCTTCAGCGAGACTCCAATGGTGTAGTCAGTCGGTGAGATTTCAGCATGTCGGGGAGACATACGAAAACCCACGACAATTAAAATGTTTGGCTGACCAGGAAATTTCAAAAATGAATAGAACCCCTACTAGTCGGCAAGACATTTGGAAGGTCTTGCCGGCTTTCTCCTTAGAGGAATTTTATGCCCAACTTGAATAAGGCAGGCTTTCCAACTGAGCTCCTTGATAAATCATCAGATGGAGCCCTTCCCAATGAAAATCGAAAACCTGCACACTAGGCTCAACCCTTATGGGAGCCACATTTAATCCACGTGCCAAATTTAAAACATAATTTCCCCTAATTGAGCCTGTAGATGAAAATTGGGTAATAGTTCTATTCCTTCTTTCTACAACTCCATCTTGTTGAAGGGTTCAAGGAGTAGATAACTGTCTTTTAATTCCATGTTCTTCACAATAAGAATTGAACTCTTTTGAAATGAATTCACCACCTTTGTCAAATCTCAAGAATTTTATTTTCAAACCTTTTTCATTTTCTACCATGGCCTTGAAACTTTTGAACTTGTCCAATGCTTCACACTTTTCTCTTAAAAAGGAAACCCAAATCATTCTAGAGTAATCATCAATAACCAACATAAAATACCTTTCTCCATGAATACTTCTAACTCTAGAGGGACCACAAAGATCAGTATGTAGCAGTTCCAACACATTATTTGAATGAATTTTTTTGCTCCAAAAGGAGACTCTAGTTTATTTACCCATCTGACATTCTTGGCAATTACATTAGCATAATTCACTAACCTAGGGAAATCTCTCACTGCTTGAGTAGAACTTATCTTGATAATGTTTTCAAAGTTTACATGACACAACCTCCTATACCATGATCAACTTTCATCTACTTGAGCAATTAAACAACTTCCACTAGCAGTATTCAAGTGAAAAATATTACCTTTAGTTTGCACACCAGTAGCAATCATGTTTCCAAAACTCCCACGAATCTTGCATTTACCATTCTTCAACTTCATATCATATCCCTTGTGTACCATCTGTCCAACACTTAACAACTTATGCTTTAGGCCTTCAACATAGAGAACATCATCAGTGTTTTTGTTACCACCAAGGCTAATAGAACCTCTTCCATGAATCACACAAGCATTGCTATCTCCAAATCTTACAACCCCACCGTCATACTTCTTTAGACTCAAAAACTTGCTTTTATCACCAGTCATATGATGTGAGCATCCACTATCAATGACCCCCTCATATTTCTCCTCAACTTAGGCTGCAAGAGTTTTCTTATCTTTAGTAGATTCAGTAGGCACAAATTTATTTTCAATGGTAGCAATAAAATCCCATTCATCTTCATTTCCATTATCTTTATCAAACTCATCATCAATTATTGCTTCTTTAGAAAAGTAGCATTTCTTTTGGAATCTAGGTTTTCTAGGCTTAGTCCTAGGAACTCTTTCAGGACATCTTGAAGCAAAATGACCTATCTTACTACATGAAAAATATTTAATAGGAAATACATCTTCATACTTACCTTTTCCTCTTCCTTCTTGCTTTGTAATTAGTTCTTCTAGTTCTTGTACTTCTCTTTCTTTGTCTTCAAGATTTTTCAGTTCTTCATCATATTTAGATATCTTTTTGGAGCTCTCTCCTAGACTATATCTTTTCCTGTAACTTCCAGATACAAAAAATTTGAATGCAAATTTAGTTTTTGGTGTAGATTCACCAAATTCACTTATTTCAAAAGTAGCAAGCTTCCCTATTAGTGTATCTCTTGTCATCTTGTTTACAGACATAAATTCTTCAATAGCATGAATCTTCATTTTGTAAGGAGGAAAGGATCTGAGTATCTTAGCCACAATTTCATCCTCACTCACTGAACCACTAACACATTTAATACCTAGCACTATTTCATTTACTCTCTGCATAAAAGAAGTAATATTTTCATCTTCACCCATCTTCAGATTCTCATACTTTCTTTTTAAGCTTTGTAGCTTAGCCATCTTCACCTATGTATCTCCTTCATAAAAAGTTTCCAGCTTCATCTAGATCTCATGAGCTATTTGTAGACCTATCACATTAGCCATCTCTGAATCTGTTAGAGTGCTCACCAATGCTTCCATAGCTCTGGTATTAATTTCAACATATTTGATCTCATCAACAAAGGAGGGACCATTCTGAGGAATAATATATTGATCTCTTGTAATCTTCCAATAAGTATCACCAATGCACTGCAGATGAAATTGCATCCTGAATTTCCATAGTGAGTAGTTGGTGCCATCAAATCTAGGACTATCCTTCTTGAATGTTGATGTTTCCATCTGGGATCACCTCAAGCTGTTAGACTTCTTCAGAGAAACTAGCTTTGATACCAATTGTTGGAAAAAAGGACAAACAACTAAGAGGGGGGGTGAATTAGTTGTCACATAAATTTAAACTTTTTCTAACTTAACTTATCCTTAATCTCAGAACTGGTGAATGAACAATTAACCATAAGCAATTAATACATCAGAGAGACAAAGAACACCAATTTTTTTTTACATGGAAACCCTGTTAGGGGAAAAACCATGGTGGATGTTAGTCCAAAAGATTATACCCTGTTAAAAGTATAATGAAGAACAATAAGAGGAATACACATGCATTCAAGCACACTACCTAAAGCTCACTGCTCAGTTACAAAAGGGGCTCACTGCCCAACAAATTTGGATTAAAAATCTAGAGGGTATGAATTGAGAAAATACCTTATGCTCAAGCCTGATTACAGTTCCAATTAAGCTCAACACTTCTTCAGAATTTGCACAATATTCTTCACACTCTACTTAGTAATGATATTCACACATACACGCATAGGAGCACATGAAGCATACTTTACACTGATCACACAATCGCTCTTATATATTTGATAGATGAGATTCCATCACAACTTTGTTAGCCAAAAAAAATAAAAATTGCAATGTCGGCCCAATTTTACAAATAAACTTTTAATGCGTATCCCCCAAGGTCAGCCACAACATGGTGGAGACCCAAATTAACATCTCCAACACAAAAATACTTTAATTAATTTCACCTCGAAGATCCACAACACGCTATCATGAACATCTGAACCAAAAACATTAAAAACTGAACATGCGCACAAAGATATTCAACCACGAGCTCACAGATTAATGTGGATGTACCAAAAAGATAGAGAATGAACTAGAGAGATCTTAGAACACCAAGAAACAATAGAGAAGCATTTGCAATGAATTATATAACCAGAATTACATAATCTTCATTTAGGAACACTAATAGAGACCAGCGAAGCACTGTCAGACCATAACTCACACAGAACTTCACACGGACCTCTAAAACTTCTAGTAGATGATGATCTAGTCATGCTCAACAATAAACCCTTTAATCCACATCAACTAATATTTTATGTACAGAAGAAAATTCCTTTATGACCTACGCAGTTCCACTAGGAACCTAGAACACTATTCCTTATAATTTTCTCAATATCCTCGACATATACAGTAATAGATACACCAAATACTAATAGTTTTGACATCAATGACTACCAAATATCAACAACACATCCACAACATCCAACAATCTCCCATGCAACACCAAGGGTTTGTATCCAATATCCTAGATAGTGTAGGTGGTGCCCTCATGGGGAAACTTTAGGCATTTATGGATGACAAAGGAAACCTCATTCATAGAGACTAGTCATCGAATTCTTAGTCTAACTCTTAAGAGTTCAGACTCTGGTATCATGATAAATGAAACTTCCAAACTTTTAGGTCCAACAAGGATTGATATTGAAATGGAACCAATGGGTAGGATAAAAATAACATCTTGTGCGGAGCATGGTCTACAACTCCTCATATTTCTCCTTATGCAAATGATTTATGAAAAGAGTCTCCTCAAAGATAATATTGAACCAACTCATGGGGTCAACCATAATGCTACTTACAACATTATCATTGACACAAGTGGGGATATACAATAGAGATAGATCCTTATTTAGAGGCAGGTCATGTGGTGCAAATATTATATCAAGTATATTTTCCATGTGGCCTAGAGCAAGAAAATGAGTAAATGCAATCATGTTCACATACTTAGATGGATTTAGATTGGCAGGAGAAGTAGGTGTTACAAGATTGGTAGAATGGGATGGAAAGGGATCTTTGTAAATATGTAGCTAACTATTAGGTTTCACTAAAGATCTATTAGAGTCTTGATTTTTACCATCAAGTTAGATGGTAACATTATCAATTTGGTCTTGTATAACATGATGAAGACACACACATCACTTGATATAATGACCCTATTGAACACCTAGAATACTGAGAGGGGGGTGAATCAATATTCTTTTACACCATTCAAACATTTAAACATCTAATCCACTTAGAAGATTCAATTATAGTAATGAAAGAAAGCATGAAACATTTAACAACATTACATAAACACTAGGATTTTTACATGGAAAAACCACAATGAGGATTAGCTCACAATATATTATAACCGGTTATAGTATATTTATATAAGTTCTCACTTCAGGTGGACTCATTATCCAAGTGAACTCACTATCCACTGAGAGAAAAAGATATACAAGAGAGTGTTGGCTCACAACCTAGATTGAATTATTATAGTTGTGTGATCATAATCATAGTATGAGCTAAATACACCATATCCATACAAATTTAAGCCATATTTAACTAACTAAGCTACAATCCCAATGAGATGTTTGAAAGCTTCAAAAACAAGTGACCATTGAACTAAGCGTGAAATAAACCATGAAAGAATAAAATAAACATAATCTAGAACTCCAAACCTTATCTCATTGGGGGAGTGGTGTCGATAGTTAAATACACTAGATCCAAATGAATTTAAGCTATATTTAACCCCCTAAGCTACAATCCCAATGCTATGTTCGAAAGCTTAAAAAAAAGAAATAATTAAACTAGGCATGAAATAAACCATGAAAGCATAAAAGAAACCTAATCTAGAACTCCAAACCTTATCCAATTGGTGGATTGGTGTCGTATTGATATGGAATGATGAACCTTTCCCAATACCTTAGATAAAATGAGCATCTAATTGAAATCCATTGATGAAAGCTTAACTAAAATTGATTAAACTATGCTAAGGATGGATGAAAAAGATGAAAAATCTTGATAATGGATGCAAGAATGAATAAATATAGTATTCAAATGCACAACATAACTTTTCTTCGATGGAAGTGGATCCATTTCTCTCCAAAATGTGAGGCATTTATAGGAGAAAATGGTGAATCAAGTGTTAAAATTGATTTGGATTAATCAATGGTCAAGATGAAATGAAAAGTGAAGACACGGATCAAGGATTCTCATCAATGGATGAGAATGCAAGATCACATGGATCAAAGAATCAATCAATGGCTCACAATGATTCAAACAAACACACTTTCAAAGTTGTGAGAAAGTTTGTTACAAAGTTTGTTAGGAAAGAATATTCCATTTGTGGAGCCAAAATGGGAGAATAGTCCAAGGGAATATTCTCATGCAAGTGGATGGGTGAGGAAAATTGTTAATTAGTCAATTAAAAGAAAGTTTTAATTGTGCAACTTGAGGAATATTAGGAATCACATTAAATAATTAATTTATTTAATGAAAAGGGGATGCAAATGGCATTTAATTCAATAATTTAGGATTATTCAATTAAATGAGAGGACATAAGGGGGTTTAAATTAAATAATTTTTATTATTCAATTAAATAGGATGAAAGGTTAATGTGAAAAGGGTGGGAATTAACCTAATAAAATTAATTAGATTAATAGATGAAAATGATGCATTTAATTAAATAACTAGGCTTATTTAATTAAATAGTCAAAAAGAAGATGAATTTTAGGAGGAAACAATGCTAGTAACTAGATTCAAGTGTAAAATATCATTCAGGACAATTTTATGTGTCTACATCTTTCCCCTCTTTGAAGCGAGGTACTTGCTGCATTGGTTCAAAAATTGATGCTTTTCAGATTAATATTGTTGCTCAGATAAAAAATTCAAAAAATTATGACTTTTTTGGATGCCCCACTATTGCCCCAGTGGAAGGAATTAAGTTGGTACCCTGCCCCCATGAGAGATCAGGTGGAAATTTGAAATTTTGGGTCAAGATCATGATAAAGATTTAGGATTAGTTTAGCTCAACGAGGACTAGAAGGCTCAAATGTCTAATGTAGATAGATTTGATTATGTATAGACAATCATCGACCATGGATAGCCTCATGTATATTTTGATATATCTCAAAGATTGATTTAGAAGTCGACCATTAATTTTGAGATTGATTCAAAAGTCCAACAAGTCTATGATTCTTCAAGACTTTATTAGATGTGGTGGCAAGAAAGATTATATGCTCATTTCAAGGATTGGGATACTTCATCATTCCTTATTTTTTATATAACACATAGACACAATGCATCAAGGTATTGATAACTAGGATGGTGTTATATCTAGTTCAATGGAATTTGATTGCAAAAAAATAAGATAATCCTTGCTCACACCTTGACATACGAAAACCTCATTGGAATGTAGTTTATAAGTTTAGAACATTTCATACCAAAGCATTTACAATAGTCAGCAATCTATTCAAAACAACCTCCCTACACACAACAAAGCAAGTATTCACCAAGATTATTTTACAAGAATATTTCACAAGCACAACAAACAAAAGATAATGATCAACGCCCCATTACTTTCTCTCTAAATCATTTTCATAGACATCATTGAGAGGTCCTTGGAATGGGTCAACAAGATAAATCATAAGACAAGATCAAAGCAAACCGTCAATGTTATCTATATCTCTTGCTAAAGGGTGTGTCTTGTTTTAGGATAAGTATCCAAAGTGATTGCCAAAGATAATGCCCATTGTAGGAAGAATGCATCCTGGGACATGTTAGTGGATGATGGCAATTTGATAGGTTGTTTGAAAGGCCATTGATATAAGGTTTGATTGACATGTTTGATATTGATCAAGAGTTTGATTTTTCACATTTAAGGGTTCTACTTTTGCTAATTGTTGTACTTGTTTTATGTTTGAGTTACCAAAGGGGGTGAGTGTGATGATCAATTTGTTATGGATGAAAGTTTATTGTTGGTGAAATCAAAATGGGATGGGTGGTTTTGGATTTTTTTGGAATATTTCAATGTTTTCGACATTTTCTAATGTTTTGAGACTGTTTTTGGTCTTTTTGAATGTTTTTGTGAAATTTTAGGGTTTTCCAATGTTTTCCAAATGTTTTGAGTTTTTAGGTTTTTCAAAAAAAATTGTGTTTTTTGAGTTTTCAAATGTTTTTGTGTTTTTTGAGCTTTGACAAAGACCTAAAAGAGACTAACCTAGGGCCTCAGGGACTTATCAAAGATTATCCTTTCCTATGTTATACATGTAAAGATCACATAGTTTGACTGACTTTGACCTATTATTGATGAGATATGAACACTTGATAGATTGTTAGTTTATTATGACGAACTCCTAAAGGACTAACCTAGGGTGCCTTAGGGGTACATCAGTGATGGCCTTGCCTATGTTGAAGCTCAGAGACAACATAGTTCGGCAAGGTAATGTTTTTGATTTTTTTGAATTTTTGACATGTTTAGGGATTTTTGATGTGATTTGGATCTTTTGGATTTTGACTTTACAACTTTTTGAATGTTTTTGGATTTTGGTTGTACAATATTTTGATTTTTTTTGGATTTTTTATTTATTTTGCAAATGTTTTTGAATTTTTTGATGAAATTTTTAGGTAAACGATGCCTAGATCATGATGTCGATGTCATGTTGTGATATATAAGAAATGGATCGAGTTTTGTTTGAAAATAAGAGTGTAATAACCTGTCCCCAATGTCTAGCAATGTTTCATAATGCAATAGATAAATCAAGATAGGTAATGAATATGCAAAGAGTTCAATAGAGTTTTATCATGCTAGATATGGGCTACTAGGCTTCATGAGACAAAAATGGTAAAGAACTTTCCAAGAGATTTCCATGAGTAGAGTTGAAGTATATGCTGAGTCTTTGTCAAGATCAAGATAAATTGAAATATTTGGATAAAGCTAGATTGGATGGATGGAGGGAACATTGGATTATAATCATGACAAGGATGAGATAATTTTTTCTAAATTCTACTCATGGTGCATGTTTTATAGGTTTTCATCATAGCACTTACCCAAAGCGCCACCAACTTGGTTTTCACTGGAGGACGATTTTTATTTTTATTATTTTTTGGATTTTTGGATTTTTGGATTTTTTGAAAATTTTACCCTCATGTTGAACCACCTGGTGGTACTGATTTAGAAGCTACTTTGCTAAGATATGAGCACTTGAATGCAAACTTAGAGAAATCTGATTTTCCTTGTGGATACCAAAATTAACCTTGTCTATATGCACATATCGCGATAGAGTGCCCTCAAAATTCTTATGATCAAGGGTAGTTGCCAACATAGGGTTAACACGAGAATTGGATATCATGAATGGAGTGGATAGTGACATGCATGAAGGAATTTTTGGAAGAATTAATAGGTTATGTATAAGTTTTCATTGATGTCACCATGTTGGTAGTTTGGTCTAGTACTCTTAAACTGGTGCGTATAACTGTTTTATCTTCTCTGGTGGCTGATCCGGTATTTTTGGTTGCCCCTTTGGTATTCTAGTCCACATTTCTCCACATTTAACAAATTTTGATTGTGGTTTTGGGAAACTACTTATGGATGTTAAAGGCATGCATGATCAGGTTATTTCGTGTTTTCATGATCATACAATAAAGTGACATTATTTTGCTGGTTGTGTTGAAGACTATTCCTAGCCAACTTGTTAAGACAATTTTAATATGATATCAAAATGTATGTTAGATCTATTTCTTGGTCCGAGTCGACACAATGTATTGTGCTAATGGTCAAATTGCATTTTGAAAATATTTTGTGGAGCCGACAGTTGATATCTTTTATAAATGAATTGCATCTAATTAGGTTGACCTAATCGATGCTTGCGATGGAGATAAGATATATATGCATATATGGTGAATATTTTTTGTGTGTGAAAAAAGTGTGTGTGAGTAGCAAAGAGAAGTAAGTTTGTGTAGACAATAGAAAAGAGATAGAAGAAATATTGATCAAGTAATAAGTGTGAAGGTGTAATCAGAGAGGAAACAATTGATGAGTGAAGAATGAAGGGTGTAAATTATGAATACTGAGCATCACCGAAACTGTATCGGCACATGATAGGTACATCTTTCTAGTTCATTTTTGGGCTGTAAAGCCTTATTCTATTTTGCATAATCTTGTGTAGGCAGTGAATCTCCTTGTTGGACAGTGAGTCCTTTTTGTAGGTAGTGAGCCTTTGTACTTGGACATTGAGTCCTTCTTTTGGCAGTGAGCCTCTTTTGAAAATACTATATAGTGTGAGTTAACCCTCACCATGGATTTTCCCTTATTGAGTTTTCCACGTAAAAATATGGTGTTCATTGTGTTGATTTACTTTATGTTATTTATGTTTCATTCTTATATTTAATAACAGAACAGTGTGATTGAATATTTGATAATTGATAAAATTTTAAGATTGAATTTGTGTGACAACTGATTCATCCCCTCTTCTCAGCTATCCTACACCCGTTTAACAATTGGTATAAGAGCTTGTGGTTCCTTGTGTAGATATTAACCACTTAAGGAGGATCCTAAAGGCTAGTTGAATGGATGATAAAGGAGAGCTCCAGACTTCTCTTGAAGATCTTGACAAAGTGGAAAGATAAAACAGAGATCTGAAAGAGAATATTGATGAAGCAAATGAATGTGTTTAGAAATTGAAGGAATAGTTGAAATTTTTTAAGGAAATACACAGAGAAGTGAGTGAACAATTGAAACAAGAGATAATTGGACTGCAAGTGATAGTAGAAGAGAAGAAGAGGATTGAAGAATGTTTGAATACAATGGTGCAAAAAAAGTTTGATGAATGTTCCAGACTCGAGCAAGAGACAGTAAACTTAAGGGTGGATCTAGAGAAGGCTAAACTATGTGAAAGTAATTTTAGATCTAGCTTCGGTAAACTTGAAGACTTGCTTGCAGGACAAAAACCATGTAAAGACAAAGGTGGCTTAGGATTTGATACCAGTGAAAGTTCTAAACATGTGAAGAAGAATCAAGGAAAGAGGAAGCAGAGAAGGAATTTTGCAAGAAGACTGCCTATGAGACAACCTAATGCATAGAGGTACTCCTCTTTTGATGGTGTTTTCTTTTCTTGTAACAAATATGGTCATAGAGCAACTAAATGTAGAAGCAAGATGAACCAATTTTCTGGTTCTCTTTCCGAAAGATGTTTTGAATGTGGGAAGTTTGGACATAGAGAAAATTAGTGTAGATCGAGGAATAATGGAGGACAATTTAATCAGAAAGGCATGATCTATTATAACTACAACAAACTTGGACATGTATCTAAAGATTGCAAGAACAAGAAAGAAAAGAAGTGTGCTCCGAAAGAGAAGAGTGAACTGGTAAAGAAGATTTACAAAGAAGAGATGAAGCAAGAAATGGATAAGGTATGAAAGAAGAAAGAAGAAGAAGAAAAACCTAAGATTCCTGATGTGTTTGTACCCTCATCCGATATAGATGATTTATTCAAAATTTAGACCTAGCATGGTCTTAGGGGGAGCATTATTAGAAAATCATAAAAACCCCTTGGAAGAATGGTGTGTCATAGGTTGGCATGTGGTTGAAATGTGAAGAATGTTCACTTAGAGGTTTTAGAAAAGGAACCAGAGAAAAATATGTTGGTATAAGGATTTGTGAATCAAATTAGTTTTTTATGTGCTAAGTGAAGTATGTGTTTAGTAGCTTTTTACATTTGCCGCATTTAATGCACTTAGGGAAAGCTCGACGAAGGATAAGTAAAAATTTGTGATGATTTTTGATTAATTGTGCATCTGAAGTATTTGGAAGCGCTCTAAAGAAATCTCGAGGAATGCTCAAAGTCTTTCGGTAGGGAATTCGAAGATTGATTCAGGTAATCTAGAAATGTTTTTCTCTGATTGCAAAAGGAATGAAGAAAATTGAAGAAGTATCGTTAAATTTCAAAAGAAGCATAGCAATGGATAGTGGTTTGTGTGGTGTTACCTCTCCAAACCTGAAAAGGGTTGAAGTAGAAGAATACGATCATAGAAAAATGAAATAAATTGAACTAGGGTTGAGCGAAGTCAAATTACAGAATATAAAAACCCAAGGGATGGATTTATGGAGTGAATTTATGTGGATTACAGATAAAGAGGTTATCTTGTTTTTTTTGAACTGTGTTAAGGATGGAAGCATTGTTTTGGACAAACCCTATTTGATTTAAAAGGAAGCAATCAAAGTGATCATTGGATTATGTAGCATTGGAGAACTCCCTAGAAAGAAAACTATGAAGTATAAAGATGTGGTGGAGCTGACTAGCATCGACAAAGATCTTAGAGCACTATTGATTGATACACTTGCTGACTCGGCAGTTAGGTATGTTGTGTATGGTATCCCATAGAAAATTTATTTCAAAAACCATGAAAGCTCATCTTCAGCTATGTTGTACATATTTCCCACATGATGGTTAAGGAGAACAAACAATTTGATTTATGTAGCTTGCTACTTGAGAATTTACTTGAAAATGTTCGAATTCCATTGGTCAAGAATTATCCCTTTTGTTCCGGATCCTTGCTGGTATGTCTCATGTTTTACTTTCTAAATTCTTTACCAAGAAAAGATAATGTGATGTGGGAATTTGGTATCCCTATTGGAAAGAAAATTTACAGATATCTAAAGTCTTTGGAAGATGATGTGAATATGTGTAGATCATATTTCTCATTTTGTGAGAAAACCCTTGCTCTGGTATATCTGCATCAAGTCGATTTGAAATGGGTTCTTCCTCCGGAAAAAGAGATATGGTGGTTGTTATCAGTGATTCCCCTCTAGAATCGAAAAGGAGAAAAGAAATAGCTAAAGATATCATTGACATTTCAAATGAGAAGGAGAAAGAGTCTCTGACTGGCACTAAATCACTCAATCCTAATGGCATCCAAACTATGATAATTGAAGGAAAAATGAAGAACATTGGTGAACTATGGAGTGTTGCCTCGCCTATTGACAAACTGAAAATTCATGATGCTCTGGTAGATTATCTACTTCAAAAAGGAATTGAAGTTTCCATTGTTTCTGATTTCTTGCCAGAAAATCTAATTGAGATTTTTTAAGAGAGGATGTTGCTTGAAGGTTTGAAAGGACATAAGATGGGAATCTTGGTTGAAAGGAGATGTAAAATGCTATGCAAAGATTGTCTGAATTGATTGTGGAAACAAAGAAGTGTGTTAAAGAAATTTTAGATGCTTACAAGTATTGTCTTTGGTGGCCTGCAACTATAGATAATTTTAGAAGCATAATTGAAGTGATTTAAGCTGAGGTGAATAACATTGGAAATAATTTTGATATATTTGAAGATAAAGAAGGGAAGCAAAGGATAAGAGTTGGTGAACTATAGGCTGAACTAATCATTACACAAAGAAAGAGAGATGATGTGACAAATACCTTCTGACTTCTTAAAGAAATTGTTGAAGTCTGGTTAGAGCATCTTTCCAGAATTCTTATTGATGTTGAAGATGTTGAGATACAATGTTCTGTAGTAGCTTGGTCACCCTATTTTACTCTATTGGGATTATTGGAAAGTACATGCACAAAGATGGAGTCTTTTGTTTTTAACTGGAAGAAGTTGTATCCAGTTCTCAAGGAAAGGTAGAAGAAAGTATTCTAGGTGAAGAATGTCATCTTCACTTAATTTTTTCTTAAATGTTCTAGATTGTTGGAATTTTTGAAGCATTTTGGAAATCTTTTGAAAATTTGATGTCACCATGTTTACACTCATTTTTGGCGCCCTTTGCCATTGATGTCAAACGGGGAGAGTGTTCAAATTTCTTGAGGAAAGAAGGAGAATTTTTGTTTACATGTTGCCATCAATGAAAAATGAGGAGATTGTTGGAAGAATGACTAGGTTATCTATATGTTGTCATTGATGTCACCATGTTTGTAGTTTGGTCTAGTACTCTTAAACCAGTGCGTATAAATATTTTATATTCTTCGGTGGCTGGTCCGGTATATTTGGTTGCCCCTCCAGTATTCTAGTCCACATTTCCCCACATTTAACAAATCTTGATTGTGGTTTTAGGAAACTACTTATGGATGTTAAAGGCATACATGATCAGGTTATCTCGTGTTTTTGTGCTCATACAATAAAGTGACATTGTTTTGTTGTTTACGTTGAAGACTATTCCTAGCTGACTTGTTAAGACAATTTTGATATGATATCAAAAATTATGTGAGATCTATTTCTTGGTCTGAGCCGACACAATGTATCGTGCTAAAGGTCAAATTGCATTTTGAAATTTTTGTGTGGATCCAACAGTTGATATATTTTATAAATGAATTGCATCTAATTAGCCCAACCTAATTGATGCTTGCGATGGAGATCGGATATATATATGCATTTATGGTGAATAGTTTTTGTGTGTGAAAAAAGTGTGTGTGTGTGAGTAGAGAAGAGAAGTAAGTTTGTGTAGACAATAGAAAAGAGACAAAAGAAATATAGAGTGAGTAATAAGTGTGAAGGTGTTATCAGAAAGGCAACAATTGATGAGCCAAGAATGAAGGGTGTAAAGTCTAAATACTGAGCATCACCAGAACTGTATCGACACATGATAGGTGCATCTTTCCAGTTCATTTTTTGGTTGTAAAGTCTTATTCTATTTTGTATAATCTTGTGTAGGTAGTGAGCCTCTTTTGAAAATATTATATAGTGTGAGTTAACCCTCACTGTGGTTTTTCCCTTAAATTGTATTTTCCACGTAAAAATATAGTGTTCATTGTGTTGATTTACTTTCTATTATTTATGTTTCATGCTTATATTTAATAACAAAACAGTGTGGTTGAAGATTTGATAACTGTTAAAGTTTTAAGATTGAATTTGTGTGATAACTGATTCACCCCCCTCTTAGTTCTCCTGTGCCTGTTTAATAGGAATATGAGATGGATTGGTTGCTGGTTTGGAACCATTAACTCTCCAAACTTGGGAAGATGAGAAATGATGGGTGGGAATGGAGGTTTTCATGGAATTAGGACCAACAACTAGATATACTTCATTCCCTACTTGAGAAGCCTTCTTTTGTATTTGAGGAAGCTTTTGATGGATACATTGCCTGTTTGGAATTTTTCGCATAGTTTCTTTGACTAATGGAGTATCATTGGGATGATTTTATTTTGCATTCTTTGGTATCCATTTATATTTGCTTTGTCCTTTTTTCTTTACTATTTCATTTTCTTTGATGATCTTCTCCTTTCTTTGATAGGAATGTTTCTTTTATGTTGGTACCAGTTTTTGTATGAGATGATGGATGAATGACGATTCATGATATGACTAGTTATAGTGTTGACAATATTTTCATCAAAAGGATCCTTCGTGCACCATACGTTGTTGTTTACATTAGACAAGATTTCCCTCAACATTGTAAAGGTAGTGACAATATCTAATCATTTTCCCTAATAATGTATTCTTTGATCAATAGCCACTAAATATGACTTATCATGAACACATGATATTGTTATGGGTTCCCATCGTTTAGGAATATTAACTGCTTGCTCTGATTCTATCACATTGTTATCTGTTGATACTGCTTCAAAAGATGCTGGTGTTGATTTAAAATATTTTGATGATGCATAATCAGTGTACGAATAAAAAATATTGACCATTGCTTGCTCTTCTGTGGGAATATCAAGAGTGGGAGACTCTTGTTTTAGATGAAGAACGTCTATATTTCCATCAGAAAGAAACATCTCAAAGGTGATATTAGGGATATCTTTAGAATTTAAAATGGTTTGGAAGATGTCCTCAGCTCTTGATGGAACTCTGGGGATAGGTGTTCTTCATCCCAACTCAATTCAGAGAAACTTTCATTCTCCTCAAGAGCCTCCTCTTGACATGGTTCTTGGGTGGATGATACATCGGTAAAAGACTTTTCACAACTTTTGGTAGGTATGTGTGCAGTAAGGGATATTTCTTGCTCCTTTGGAACTTCTTCAATATGCACAATCATTGGGTCATATATGGGATATATAACACAATCCGATACATACTTGATGCCATTGTGGTACGAAATTTTGCTAGATGTTGTTGATTGGTTTGGAATTTTTTTTAAAACATTATCTTGATGTATGTCTGATTTTCCATGTTGTGATGAATGAATAACATGAATGTGTCCCACCATGGTATCATGAGTATGCTTTACATTGTTTGAAGTTGATGCCTTTCTTGAATCTTTCTTTTTTCCATGATTAGGCATAAGGTTTGTGTAAATTTTCAGATTTTCCATTCCCAAATTTTTGAACGATATCATTGTCTCCTTGTTCAATAATATCTTGGGTGAGATTCTCGAGTCTAAAACAACTTTGTGTGTTATGACCTTTGTATTGGTGAAATTCACAAAAATGATCTTCTCTATAGCTAGGAGGTTTGAATTGTAGGGCTTGATAGTTTGAGAAATATGGGAATGTGAAGGTTAGATTATATCAACTTCTTCAACACATCGTCCATAGGTTCCCCTAAGGGAGTGAATTGTTGCTTAGGAGATTTTTTTTTCTTTGTGGTCCACGTTGAGTTTTTGTAGCATAGGTCGTTGGTTGATTGTTTAGCGGTTATGTGTTTGTTTGTTTCCTATTTATGGGTTGGGTAGTTTCTTGTCTAGGAGCATTGAGGACCACCTTTGCATCAACAAC
>VDFB02193867.1:94810630-94868868 GCA_007258455.2 Sequoia sempervirens
ACTTTGAATGAAACACAAAGTTCTCAAGGTTTACAAGATGCAATTTCAAACACTATTCTAGGCAACCTGATGGAGACAAAGCCTAAATGGCTCACTCATGAATCAAATCCTTCTCCAATGGACCCCAACCCTAGGAATGCTCTTAAGAGACTCAAAAAAAACTTGTCTTGAATGGTTTCAAAGCCCAAACCTCTGACTTAGACACGAAACCAAATTTTCACCTTAACTAGGCTTCTAGCCCAACTAGGCCTCTAGCGATTGATTTTTGACTTTTCTCTCAAACTTTCCAAAGAAACCTCCAATCTAATGATTGTTTAAGATGTGGTTTGTGATGATACACAACATATCAATTCTCTGATGGCACTTGTTTCAAAACAACCTTCCCAAAACCTGTTGTCTCCTCAAAACTAGGCCTAATTAGCCTTTTTTTTCAAAACAACCCCTCTCTAAACTCAACCCCTGACCATGAAACTTTCAATAGTCTCTTAAAATGTCTCAAAACCAAATATTTTCAAGCTTTTAGTCTTCTATGACACCCTTAATACGCTCAAACACAAAACCCTCCATAAATTACCTCAAAACTAGGGCTTTTTAGTTACTCACCTTCCAAACACTTCCAGAACCCTCTCTTTGACTTTTCACCATTAGATCAACATAATAAATCATTACAAACTCAAAAAATTTCCCCTTATTAAGGTAGATCTTCTACTGCTATACTTTAGCCCCCATCCTCATGCACTTTTCCTTGCTAAAACTCAGTGTACACCTTAGAATTCCTCTTCCCTACACATTAGCTTGTTATATTTGTATTATACATGTTAGAATAGATCCATTTCACAAGTTACAGCATCATTTCCTCATGAAATGGATCAAACATCCATGAAAACCACCAAAAAAGGTGAAAATCTGCACTTTCTTGAGGACAGTCAATAATATAATGTAAGAAATAGATTTCTAATGTCTATCAGGGCATTCAAAAGGTTAAATGAATTTAAATACATGTATATACTTCATCCAATGGAACTTATTTTCAGTAGAAATCAATAGATCATCAAATGAGTACAAGAAAATACAAAAAAAAAAGAATTTTTTATTGATTTTCTATAGTAGTCCGTACAACACTTAGAATATCAGAAAACAGCCCATACAAATGAATTTTCCAACCTTAAAAACCATTCCCCCAATTGTCCCAACCAATTAGAATTGGTTTCATTACATTATTAGTGCTAAATCATCAAAAACACACTTTCCCGCCAAAGTTGGAATTTGAAAATCTAAATTTTCCAACTCTTATTTTGTTGATTCCTACAACCTAAAAACTATTGAATCTTTAACATCCAACCTTATTTGACATAATTAAATCATTTTATACCTCTCTAAACCCCTAGGACACTATTGGTCCATTTACAATCATTTTTGGTCCTATGGTCCTTATCAGGACCCTTAGGACTTTTGATCTTCCTATTACTCTCATCCATGCCAAATTCCATTATAGGCTTCAATATGTCATAATTGATGTTCTGAGATCCTTGAAAAGTCTTCATGACCCATGCATCCTCCTGGCTCTTGAAATTTTTCATGAAGTGCTTGGGTTCTCCTGCACCACTTTAGGTCTTGAACCAGGCAACTAGTCAATAAGATCTTGGTTTAACCTCCGTTCAATGCCCTATTGTTCTGTATCAAGTTTTTGTTTCTTTCCCTTTGACTGACTACTCTGACCAAGCTTTCTACCCTTGGCTTTTCTAGAACTAGAAGACTCCATTCTTTCAAAATTATAGAATCAAATATGTGGAAGATTCAAGATGAATTTACTTACACTATTTTGCTCGAGCTCCTCAAATCAAAAAATTGTCTCGGTTCTCTATTGACCTTGCCAATTCTTCTGCAATCAATTCGGTACTGAAGAATTGATTAAACCTTTGTTGTTATATCCCATCGCGCCATTAATGAAGCACAAATGAAGGCTTGTTTGAAACTGACACTGTCACGTCAAATGTCCTGTCGGTGAGAGATTTTCAAATCTAGGGAAAAGTCCTTTTGCAAAGTTTATTATGCCTTTCGCCAAAACACTCTGCAGTCATACCGACACTTGGAATCAAATTGATGACTATCACTTCTATCTTTCATGTCGCTGTGACAATTTCGAGTCCGGGAGATGTTTCATAGAGTTCATTATGCTACACCGAGATATTTTCTTCAATGCATTTTCCAATCGCTGACCCCTTCGCCGATGAAAACACACCTTGGCATGACTATTGAGTTTCTTTACCGACAAAATAAATCTTATCGATGAAAAAATTCCATCGGAAAGACAATGAATCTTCGAGGAGACTCATACCGATGCCAAGTGTCTTGCCGAACTCATTTCTACAGATTGCTCCATTCGGTGAGACTCACCCCAAAATACTCTATTGATATAACTTTCAAACCTCGGTGAAACTTACGCCGAAGACTTCTACTCTTGGCAATGCATATCTCTATCGGCGTAACTTTTGAATTGACAAGACTCTATAGCTTCTCCCCAACAACCTTTTGATAGAACCCCTTACACCTTATTGGCAAGACCCGATGCCTTCGTCAAGACATTACTCCGATACACTTTAGTCTTACCGATACACATATCACTATCACTTGTCAGCAAGACAATACAAACTCACCAAGACCTCATCCCGAATATGACTCTTATGCCGATATGAATTTTCTTTGTCGCTGGAACAAAAGGAGTGTCATGTCGATAGTCTGCAACAAACATACATTAGTGAAAAATACAGGTCGGGGAAACCTTCACTCTGTCTTGCCGATATGGGTCTTATAATGAAATATGAAGGACTAAATGGATTCAAATGGATCACATGACAGAAAATAAGCAAGACAATTCAAAGAGGGAATTTTATGCTTATGATGAGGACTTATTTAGAAACTCAAGAATGCAATTGACTGTGAAAATTTCAAAATTTTACAGTTCTAACATAACCCTTATTAAGTATCTGAGTAGGAATGAGATAAGAAGAAATGAATCATATTATTCCTATCACGCACATCTCCTTACCATTCTCTGTCATTCTTTACTGAAACACTTCTCCATTTTGGTAGACTATGCCTAAAAATAAGGTTTCGATGATGGCTTTAGAGTATGCGGTAATCCCACAAAGCTGGTTTACAATTTCTAGGAGAAACTAATTTTTGTTGAAATCACATATTTTTAGAAAATATAATGATTTAAGACTTAAAAGGTTCCATTTAAAGAATTCCAATTGAAGAGGGTTTGATCAAACTACCTTAAATCAAATCCCCTTGGATAAAACCCCACTGGTTTTAAACCATTCCTATAATAGAGTCTCCTTTACACCTATCAAAATGCTGATAAAAAACCACTTTTGATTTACCTTTTGGGGGATCAAATTAATTCATTTCAAATTTAGTTTTTGAAAGTATGTAGTCCTTATTATAAGCTTCCCAAAAAGTATAATTTTAAATAAATTTATTTTTATTATTATATTAATTTTTTATTTCTCGTAAATGTAGGTTTTTCACTGAAAATCAAACTCTCTATTCTACACATGTGGAAAAATAGCAGATTATTAATTTTTTTTTTTTAAATATTAGTGCACTAGATATTGAAGTCCTTGATCGAACAAAGAAAAAAAAAGAATTTTGATACATACAAAAAAAGTTACACATTATACAGTCGCGCTATGTCTAAATTCAAAACTTGAGTAAAGAAAAAATATTCAATAAAAAACTATCTAAACAAGTGGAAGCACTAGATATCAAAGTTATGAAATAAATTTGAAAGAATTAGAATTTTATCTTTCATGGAAAAAAATTTATGCGTTATATGGTGAGCGTCACTTTTTTAAAATGTTTTCTAAAAAAAACTAGTTTTCGAGGGAAATGGAAAAAGAAGTGCAATCTGATTCCAAAAATTTTGAAAAAAATATATTTAGAATCCATATAAAAAATTTCACGAAACTCTAGTTTGTATCATCTTCAAATTCCTCATGGTTTAGCCGCTATATGTGCCCGAAAGTGAAGATTTAGTTAAAAAGAATTATTTCAGTGTCCAGTTTGACCAAAAATTGTAAACCACTATTGTGGGATCACCCTATGTTTATTAAAATGAAAACTCCATTTTGGCGGGCTATGCCTGAAAATAAGATTTCAACGAAAGTTCTAGAGTCTGTTTATTAGAGTATTCTGGTGGGCTATTGATTCTTGATTCCTTAAATGATTTGCTAAATAAATGACTAACTATTTAGTCATTTTTATTTGTGACTAAATAATTTTTTAGTCAATGACCAAATTAGTCATTTATTTACTCATTTATAGCTGAGTTGCAAAAAAATAGTAGAATTTAGTCATTTTTAGTTGTTGCACGATTAAAAGTTTTAGTCATGTAGTCATTTATTTTTCAAATTCTACTAGTGAAATTTTAGCACCAGTATCATTTCCAAACATAACCAAGCCTCCATCATATTTTTCAAGTTTACCATTTGAACTTACTTTTATTGCCATTCATGTGATGTGAATGTCCACTGTCAACTACATACTAGTTATTTTCTTGTTTAGCATGTAGGGTAGAGATAACAATACCTTCTTTTTTCTCCTCCGGAGGGCTTTCCTTCACCTATTTTTTACAATTAGTAGAAGTAGGTTCATACTTTATAGCCAAGAACAAGAATTCATTGTCATGAGGATCCCCATATTCAGAATCCTCATCAGATATACTAGCATTCTCATTCACATAATATGCTCTGATGATCTTCTTTCCTTTCTTTTCTTTCTCATATCTTTGTTTATTCCTCTTAGCTCTTTTTGGAAACTTTGCAGCATAATGGCCTATTTCTCCACAACTAGAACATTTAAATGGTAACTTACCTTCATACTTACCAGAGTCTTTCCTCATCCTTCTCACAAAGTTGGCTTCTATTTCATCAAAAAAAAATTCATCAAGATTTTCAAATTTTGTAGCCTTAAAAGCATTTTCTGATTTGTATCCATTCCTTAGATTCAACTTCCTCATTGTTGCAAGAATGGAAAGAATGGAGGTGTTTTCATTGATATCAATTGGTCAATTGATTATCAATTGATTGCTATTGTCATTAGTGTCATGGATATAGGTTATTGGTTGTATATGTCGAGGATATTGAGAAAATTGTAATGAAAATATGTTGCAGGTGTTCAGTGGTTGCTCCGAGTTTTACTCTAGGATTTGCTCCTATGTTTGTGTGGTTCAGATATGTTGATCATTGTTTTTGGAAGATGCTATATCCATATTTTTTTCTATTAATTCGTTGTACAGTGTGACTTATGTTCACTAGTTGTGAACTGTGGTTTTATGTGTTTCTGGTTGAGGCCATGGAGAAATGTTGTTGGTCTAGATTTCTCTTTGTTAAAGTCTTATGACTTGCGGTTCTAGAGTTGAGTTGCTTTGATTGTATTGAAGATAATTTTGGTATCTGGAAGGTTCGTGCCTAATTGTTCTATGTATTTTATACTGGTTTTCCAGACCTTGTTTTGAACACTGTCTTCAAATTTGATGAAGCGTGTTGGATCTATTTGGGTCCTTATGAAATGTGTGTTTGGGTCACCCTCATTCTAATTCCACCCTTGGATATTTTGGTGCAAACATAATTTGAATTTAAACTTGGATGACTGACTTTGGATATGTTTCAAAGTTGAAGATGGTATAAATGCAAGTTGAGTTTGTCATATCCTGTTTTTAGTTCTAATAAATTGAGAAAGGATATTAATATAAAAATTACAAAAATAAATAAAAGAAATGCCTTTTTGAGATTTACCAAGTGCATGTAAAATAAAATAAAAATAATTATTCAAAGCTACTAAAGATTGAAAGAAAATTTAAATTTGCATGCATAATATTTAAGCACATTTAATTTCACATGAGTGATGGAGGAAAGTGCTAGAATTCTTTTTAATTATTTTCATGAGTGCATCAATTGGTTGCATGTAAGCATGTATTTGAATTGCATGTCGAGACAACTAACCCCATAACTATGCTCTTTGTGGCGAAATGTGAAGAAATATGAATAAGAAATATTGGTTATTCTTTGGGGATCTCTGTAGTATGATTTGGGGAAGAACAAAAAAAAAAAGAAACACAACGATAGATGTTAGTGTGGCCGAATGAGGGAGGAACAGAGACTCTTCCCGGAGGGAGACGTCGAGTACCCCACAGGAAAAACAGTGGAACGAGAATCTCGGAACCTTTGATAGCAAGGGTTAGCGTCGAAGGTAATATGTTGTTTTATTTAAGTTGAATCAATTTTGTGTTTATAAATGTTAGAATCAGAGGGTGATGCCCCTTATGCTTGCAAAAGAGAATGCATTTCACAAATTCATGGTTGAATGATTGTCGTGGAAACTGTGAGTGGGTTCTTCCTTAAATCTTGCTACCACCTTAATCTCTGAGCGATGTCTGAGTCTATTTACATAGATGGTTATTATAGATCAATCCTTATTCTGAGACAGGCCAATAACATAGACATGGCCGATCATTGTTACATATTTTTTTTTACAGCACCAGGTGTTTCTTTAAATTTATGTATTCGTTATGACAACATCTCTCCCAGTGCGAAGGCACTCTGTCATGCAGTTCAAGCAGCTTTCCTATGCTTCCATGATTGCATGCATATCTCTCTTTGATACCAATTACATTTATGCTATGAGCACCCGACTAGGACGGGGGATTTCTACATGTATATCCCCTGCTAGGGCAATCGAATGCCTTAAAAGACCACCATTTGCAAGCATGTAAATATGAAGCATAAGTGTCGACTCTCTGGAATGCATGAGCCAGTGACCATCTCCGCTTCATAATATTGAAGCTTTCTCTCCTTAGTTTCAAGACCTGGTATAAATCTCCATTAAATCATTGACGATTCCTTTGCAAATATGGATCAAGATCTAGCTCCATTATGTTTGAATAATCACCGAGCCTGCAAACTAATCTATAGGAGTAGCATTTCGGATTTTTTTCCCATATTTTGGTTACTGTAACTTCTTTTCATCAAAAACCCATAATGCCTGTCCAACTGGGTAGAGGGAAATTTCTCTCCTTGCCTATCTTTTATGGTAAATTGGACTCCCATCAAGGCTCGGTTAATCATTTTGAAATGACCAAGGTGCATCATTTGTCATAGGCCGCGGGTTCTCTATCTACACCCAATATGAACCATAAGACGGCACCCCTTTGTGGCATTTTTTGAGCAGTCCTCGAACCTTTTCTTTTACTCCACTCTTGCATGCATACCTACTAATCCATATTTATTGTAGTGTTGGTCTATCTATTAGAATAATTGAAATGTTGGAGATAAATTTAGTTGCAATGTGGCAATATGATCATACTCAAAGGTTCTGAGTAACTCTAACAGTGTTTCCAAGGATCGGGTTTTACATACCGGGCATAGTATCCAGTTTCCTCAAATAGTGACAGATAAATAATCCTTTTATTCTTCATTTCTTCAATATTAAATCAATCCCTTGGATCTGGAAATGACCCGTTGCCTTCATCTATCAAGCCAATTTCTCTGACTTTGCATATATTCGAAGTTACTTAAAGGTGTAAGAGGCTAATATACCCCCATGTAATCTTGGTTTATGATTAAGGAGCTTAAATTTAGTTATGTTCCCCGATTTGATATAACTAAACAAGCATATGATGAGAATCTTAAATGAACATTTACAAATAACCTTAACTACACATTGATGTCGAAGTTAGTTAAGGGTGTTATAGTGGGATGAGGTGAAATTGTGTTATTGTGGACTTTTATTGGGATAAGCTAAGTTGTTGGGAAATAGAATAGAAATCTAAGGATGAATCGTATTATTTATCCTATCTGAAATAACAAAGATGATAACCTTTTCGCATATAGTGAATCATCCTCAATAGTTAATGATGGGGGAAATTATAATGATTAAATTTATTCTATTGTTGGAAAATTACATTGGTATCAATAATTTATATTGAAAAGTGTAGCTTGGTAGCTCATTTGAATGTAGCCGAGTAGTATCCTTTTGGTAACCAATGCTAGTAGTGATTATAAAAGATTATCCTACATAATAGATATATTTTTTAATGATGATATGACACTAAATTATGAAATGAAGATCCTACAGGATATCATCTTTACCACATCAAGATAGGATAAATTTGGAGCATCTCAAGTTGGAGACTGAGAAGATGGTAGAGATATAAACTTAATGAGAGCCATTGGGTTAATAAACCTTACACCCTTCTTAAATTTTATAATTCATTAAAAGTCAAATAAGGAGGTAGCTTATATATATGCATTATGGGCCTCCATACACATAAATATTGTTGGCTACTTGACTTTTTAAAAAAATTTCTATGTAGATTCATTCTAAAAATAGAATTCTTTCTTTGGTTCATGTTGATTTTGATATTCCACATAAGAAAGGGAATAGTTTTCTGATAAAGATAATGTTTCTTTTTATCAACTTATTACTTTACTTGAATAATGAATGATTGATTTCATTGAAGAAAGGAATAAGGTTTTGGAATGCTACCTTATATGTAATGGATGAGTAGTTAGGATACCATGCACAATGATAGATTTCATGATAATCATGCTTTATGAACCCCCATACATGTATATATGGTTGGTTGCATGTTTTGATGACTAAGAAGATTCATTCTAAAGATAGAATGCTTGTTTGATGAAATTTGATTATGTTTTCCATGTAAGGGAGGTAATGCTTGCTCATAAAACCATCAAACATATTTCCTAATGATAATTGGATAGGAAGTAATATGGTAACGAGATTTCTTTACTTAAGAATGTATACTCATATATATACCTATATATATGTATATACATACATACATTAGCTATACCTTCTTTATTTAATATTGCATTTTATTTGCTTTCATGTTTTTACTTGCATGTTCAAATATTAGAACCTCTATATTTCTTGATATGGATGAATGAAAGGATTATTGAAAGGGTTTCTTGCATGTAGACAAACTAGTTATCTTGAGTTGCATACTTGTACTTGAAAAGATTTACTTGTTGCTTATGAGATGTTGGACTAACAAATGTTGATGGTAAACCATAATGTTACACTCATGATTGACTTTGTATGTGCATGAACGCCAAGTATGGTGACGTTTGATGTATTCTATCTGAAGAAAATGATAGAATTCAATGATGTTATGTTTTACTACACGCATTCCATTAGTTCCTATTCAATATTGCATTCCTAGTTTTCCTCGTGTTGGGTTGGGTATTCTTTAATGGACTAAAGAATTTCAGGGAAGTGTTTCACTTCGTGGTAGGGTGGAAACACGCTCCCACAATGCTCTCACCCTAGAGATGCTCGAAGGAGTTTTTAGAGGTCACAAGGATCCTATTAGGAAGGTTCAAGTTTTTTTTTTTTGGTATAGGTTGCTATCGACCAAGAGGTCTATTGTAAGGGGAATGTTCCCATATGTAATGCCTTGCAAACGGCACATGTACTTCAAAAAATATTAATTTAATATAATTCTTTATCTTGTTTTTGTGTAATGGACATGTTTCATCCTTATATGTGTGATAATGTGTAATTTGTGAATTTAATTGTGTTAAATCTAAGGAGTTTATTAAAGAGTTGGTGGCGAAATAAAGCATAGAAAGAGGAAAAAGAGATAAGTGCAAAGAAATAGAATAGATAGATGTGAGGTTCATGTGAATAAGTGAGTGTGTGTGATGCAAATTTGTGGGAGATCAATGTGAAGCCCAAATGTTTCAGAGTTTCTAGATGCACTGAGCTGAAGGTGCACTCTATCATTCATGCGTGTCTACAAGTGGTTGAGAAAATTGTGGTGGATTTCTCCATTGCATTGAGATTTTCTTATCTCTATAGCGTATCTCTTCTATCTTCTTTGTATCTTTGTGGCCCAGTAAGCCCTCTGGGTTGTTAGCCCTATTGGATAGTGAATCCTTATTTGGACAGTGAGTCCTTGTCTTGGCAGTGAGCCTTTTTTCTTAGGTAGTGAGTCTCTTGTAATCAATTTTGATATTCTCTATAGTGTGATTTAATCCTCACCGTGGTTTTTCCCTTATTGGGTTTTTTACATAAATCTAGTGTTATTGTGTTTATGTGATGGTTTTCAGTTTATGCACTAGTATTTAATGTTCAATTTGTTAAGCAATGCTAAGGATTAGTTCTGGTGAATGAATTAAAGTTTAAATATATGACAACTAATTCACCCCCCCTCTTAGTTGTCTTGTTCAACAATTGGTATCATAGCTTGGTTCCTTGGTGAAGAGCTTAACCACTTAAGGAAGGTTTAGGATGGCTAGACAAGTGACTTATGATTGTCCAAGGTTCAATAGATCTAATTATGCTATCTGGAAAATATTGATGGAAGAATATCTAGAGTATTTTGGATATGATGTGGAGAAAGCTTACAAGAATCCTTACACCCCTCTTGCTAATGGTATGAGTATGACTGGTGAGATCAAAGCACATGAAGTGAACAATAGGGAAAAGCATATTTTGAAAAAATGTTAGGATGCACCCTTCCAAGGGACAAACCTCTCCAATTTTTCAAAAGAATTGCAATTCTTTTAAAATATTGGAGAGGTCTATCACTTGGAAGGGTGCATCCTATCATTTTTTTAAGAACTTATTAGTTAATGATGTTGTGTATTTTGTAAAGCTGAGATTGATCATAATCAGCATTGGGATGAATTATAAAGCAAAATCATATAGAATTGGTCTCTTTTTCCTGCTGAATAAATATGTGTTAATCCCCTTCAAGGATTTAGTGCACCTATTTGGAGGCACATGAAACAAGAAATCAAATATGTAAGAAAATGTAACTAGTGGGTGTAAAGCACAACTCCTCAACCTTTGAAAGCATCCTTCCTTCCTGTGTGTGAATTGGAGCTTTGGATGAGGAAGTTCTTTCAAATCCAACAGAATCATCATTATAATTCATCAAAAGCAACAAAAAGGAGACCAATATATAAATGATTAAAATAAAAGAATACAATCAAAATAAAAAAATAAATAAGTAAAATTTTATTGCACTACAGTCATCTCTATAGATTCCATTGCATCATTAACCATTTAACTATCAATAACTCACTATCTCGCCAAAGACATCCAGTCATCCACCATCCACCACTACATCGCTATACATAAACCAACCTGTCGTGATATGGAAATATCTCCCGCTCTACCATACCAAGCCTCATACACCATCCCGATGTGTCATTGACTATGTCGCACCACCCCAGGATACCTTCGACCATCACTGCAGGGTAGCGGTAACCACCGCTATACCACACTAGTCAACATGGAAGTACCATGGGGTGGTAGTAACACTGCACTATTGAAAGCTCAATCTAACACCTCTATAGGGTAGCGGTAAGTATCACTCAACTACCAGTCGCTCCATGAGATGTCGCAGGATGGCAGTAAAGGCCCAAACTCTCACTTGGTGTAATCTAACTTGATGACAACCAAGTTGGGGGCCCACTAGTAAATTTGAGGCACATAATTCCAATAGGTAAATGCCATAAATTATCCAAAAAAATACACATGTATCAGACTAAAGTCACTTAGGAAAATAGGGCATGTGAGACTTCCCACTAAACCAATTCAAAATTAATAAGGTGTAAATATATGGCTCTTTTAGCACTTGAATTAAGGTGTAAATCAAAAATATATAAGCAAGATGTGGCATAGCTACAAATAATTGCAATCTATAAATCAAGCACTACTGAAAAGACAACAAAAAGAGATATTGCATCAAAAATCTTGGCCAAATGATAAGACTGTTATTTAAAAATAAACAAAATGAAAAGCTTAAACTTGTATAACACTATAGAAAACCTAACCACCCAGTATACAAAGCAGCCTTTTCATATAGATATTGATCATGGGACATCCATCCAAGCATAACAATAGGGATTTTTTTTCATATATTGTAGTTACAAGTGCCCTATTAGACATTCATGAAAATGTGGAAGCATAGACAATTTGTATCAAGCCAAATGTCAAAAAGTATAATTAAAAAGACAAATCCTTACAATTGGACCTCAAATTGGACCAAGTAGATTTATGATTTCATCTTTAGAATGTAGGAACTTTCTCTGTTAGAGCTTCATGACCTCAAATTGGATCTCTAATTGCACCAACAGATTTATGATTTTATCTTTAGAATGTAGGAGCTTTCTCTATTTGATATTCACGACCTCAAATTCGATCAGAAACTCAATAAGTAGATTTATGTTTTTCTCTGTCCACTAACATTTGTAAGGTTCTGCTCCTAAGTAAAAACACTCAAAAATGTTTCAGACCAGTTGAAAGTACTCTCCAACTTGGTTATGTCGCTGATAGCAATCCAAGTTTTCCTCAACCGTCCATACCCAAACATTGCATCACAATCTATTCTTCCTGCATATAAAAATACCACATATTAACCCCTTCTAGATAAAACATTGAATCATCATAAAACAACAATTAATAAATCATTTCAATTTTAGAAAGAATCTGATGTTATTTACTATAAAAAAAAGTTGTATAAATCACAAAATATCCAAGAATCCTCCTAAATGTAGCTTAAAGCAAGTTTATAGGATGGGTTTCAACATAAGAATCTTTCTACTACAACTCTCAATTAATGTATTATAAGCATAAACAAAATTCTTCACACTCGAAGTAATGCAGTCAAACATTTATTCCAAAAGTATGTTAGCAGGAGTTAACTAAAAAAAGAATGATTTTTTGCTTGGTTTCTTTTATCAATATGCCACATGGAAATGGAATAATCACTAAGAAACCCTAACAATAAAAAATGAAGTAAAGTTTCAAGAAATGAAATTCCAATGTACTATTGTGTAATAGTGACGAAGGCACTTATATGAGCATGACCTGCATAGAAATCCCTAACATTGAATTACCATCCATCCAAAGAGAAAATAAGCAATGTAAGGATTTGAGCAATATAAGTCCAAAGGGTTATATTGTAACAGTAATGGAATCACCATAACAACACAACTGAGGAACAAATTCTTGTGATTGTAATTAGGTGATCCATAACTCTATTGGTCATGTGGCACAATTGTGCTATAACAAATACATGATGCATTCATGTGTGACCTAAGTTTAATGTGGCTATGTTGTGATAGAAATGGAGGCACTCATATGAGCACAATTCATGTACAAATTAATCACTGTCATCACAATTAGGTGTCAATCATCATTGGGTCCATTTAGGTTTACTCAAGTTTAACGGGTTACAATGTAATGATAGCATGATCCAAGAGCGATTACCTCTTGTTGTAATAAAGAGCCTATAACTCTAGTTGATATGTAGCTCGTGGTTGTGTTATATCAATTATGTAGTGCATTCAAACACAACCCATGTTTAATGGGCTATTCTAGAGAGTGATCAATATTTTCTAAACCTTATGAATATTACTTAAAAGTGTGCAGCTTAAACTACAGACCAAGTTTGTTACATACTTGAATGCAATCTTGGGTTACCACAAACTATAATAATGTGATCTGCTAATAACCATTATGAGAAGTATTAAAGCAAGACCCATAATATACAAGATACATTTCCTTGATCAGGTTTACATACCTTAATGATCAAACACAAGTTTCCCACACACTCTATGATACAATCCAAGATCATACCACACCCTATCAAAACAACTAATTTTCTGACGCAAGATTTAAGGTTGTTTTCTCATACCAACAAAAGCATTGGTAAGAGCATGACTAGGGTACAAACCCTAGGCCTCCATAGAAATATAAACCATAACTCTAGTGGATTAGTGAGGTTGAAATACCAAAAAGATTGAGACATTCCATCTAATAACAAATTCTTTCAATCTAAAGATTGTAGCCAATAACAAGCACACTATGTAGCTCAGTGACATTTGTAAATGCAATCTATGGTAAAAAGAATGACAGTCACTTAAGGTGTCACAGTCAAAAAGAGGTTGAGCAGTGACAAAATAATAAATCTCAAAACTTGCATAGTAAAGTGGAGATTTTAATGAGTTTCCTTACCCCCTTGCTGACCTTCAGGGTTTTTCAAATGTTATTGACAGTGTTAGATAGGGCAGATGCAATCAAGGAATGACTGTCCAAAAGTAACAATGGTAATCACAAGTTCAATGTTTCTTCTTAGCCATTGTACAATGGAGGCAGTGGATTGCATGTTTGAGCAGTGTTTTGAGACTCATCAAAGATGGGAGAATAGTGAATAATACCTTGTGGACTGTGAAGTAGTGACAATAAGGTTGAAGGATCTTAAGACCCACAATACAATGAATCAATGAGTCCCCTATAGTAAGTAAGTAGGTAGTCTATAGGCCATAGTTGATTTTATAAAAGGATGCTCATGAAAGGAATCTTCAAGTGACAGTGAGTGAGTTGTTTGAGATTGCAACTGAGGGTGCAATATCCAATCTTAAAGGTAGTTAGCAAAGTAGCAAATGTAAAAGAAAATCAAACCCTACACAACAAACAATTCACGATGTTATCTTGCGTAATGCCTTGAGTTTGAAGACAAAAATTTCATTGTATCTTGATGAAAGTGGTGACCTTAATGGTCAATCACTGGCAACCATGATTTTAAGACATGCTATTGTGCTTATAGAGGTAGCATTTTAAGCAAGGTAGTGAGTGGTGGTTTGGAACAATGTTAGGTATGAAGGACTTGCTTTATATGCATACTATGCAGTCTAGCTTAAGACAATGTTCTTAGAAAATAATGAAGGTGTTTTATGGAACTAAAGGGTTACCATGATTAAGATTAAAGCAAAGACTGAGATTTATTTAAAATCCACTATGATAAAGATATTAAAGATGTCACATGCAAAACCCTAGTAGCTAGAGTAATGAATATAGTGCCAAAGAGGACAGTGAGCTATGACAGATTTAGGAGATCTCCACATTATCTAATAAGAGGCAAATACACCATTTATTTATTTATTTAATTAAAAGAAATCATTCTAAACTCTATATAGGATACATTCTAAACCCTATATAGGATGTACATTGATACTTCAAAAGCATCTAAAGGAATTTGAGATTATGCAAATATATGTTAATTAAATACTTGGATTACAAACATTAGTGTGAACAATGTAACCCTTGTTGAGCAGAGCAAGAATGAGATAAACAACAATGAATCCTATGTCTCCTATCACACACATCTCCCTACCATTTTTTGTCATTCTTTACTGAAACACTTCTCCATTTTGAAGGGCTACACCTGAAAATAAAGTTTCAACGAAGGTTTTAGAGTATATTAAAATGAAAACTCCATTTTGGCAAGCTATGCCTAAAAATAAGATTTTGACAAAAAGTTCTAGAGTATGTTTATTAGAGTATTTTGATGAGCTATTGATTCTTGATTTCTTAAATGATTTGTTAAATAAATGACTAACTATTTAGTCATTTTTATTTGTGTGACTAAATAATTTTTTAGTCAACGACCAAATTAGTCGTTTATTTACTCATTTATAATTGAGTTGCAAAAAAAAAGTAGAATTTAGTCATTTTTAGTTGTTGTGACTAAAATTTGTAGTCATGTAGTCATTTATTTTTCAAATTCTACTAGTGAAATTTTAGCACCAATATCATCTTCAAACATAACCAAGCCTCTATCATATTTTTCAAGTTTAACAAACTTACTTTTATCCCCAGTCATGTGATGTGAACAACCATTGTCAACTACCTAGTAGTTCTTTTCTAGTTTAGCATGTAGGGTAGAGTAAACAATTTACCTTCATTTTTCTCCTTCTCCGGAGGGCTTTCCTTCACCTATTTTTTAGAATTAGCAAAAGTAGGTTTATCATTTATAGCCAAGAACAAGCATTCATTGTCATGAGGATCTTCATAATCAGAATCCTCATCAGATATACTAGCATTCATATTCACATAATATGCTCTATTGATCTTTTTTCCTTTCTTTTCTTTCTCATATCTTTGTTTATTCCTCTTAGCTCTTTTCAGACACTTTTCAACATAATGACCTATTTCTCCACAACTAAAGCATTTAAATGGTAACTTACCTTCATACTTATCAGAGTCTTTCCTCATCCTTCTCACAAAGTCGGTTTCTATTTCATCAAAAAAAATTCATCCAAATCTTCAACTTTTGTAGCCTTAAAAGCAGTTTCTGATTTGCATCCATTCCTCAGATTTGGCTTATTCATTGTTGCAAGAATGGAAAGAATGAAGGTGTTGTCATTGATGTCAACTGGTCAATTGGTTTCAGAGCAGCTATTTCTGGATTAGTGTCAATTGGTCAATTGGTTATCAACTAATTTTTGTTGTCATTAGTGTCATGGATATAGGTTATTGGTTGTATATGTTAAGGATATTGAGAAAATTGTAATGAAGATATGATGTAGGTGTTCAGTGGTTGCTCCAGATTTTGCTCTGAGATTTTCTCCTATGTTTGAGTGGTTCAAATATGTTTTTCATTGTTGTTGGAAACTGCTATATCCATTTTTTTTGCTATTGATTCATTGTACAATGAGAGTTATGTTCACTAGTTGTAAACTGTGGTTTTCTATGTTTCTGGTTGAGGTCCAGAAGAAATGTTGTTCGTCTTAATTTCTCTTTCTTAAAGTCTTATGACTTGTGGTTCTAGAGTTGAGTTGTTTTGATTGTATTGAAGACAATTTTGGTATCTGGAAGGTTCGTGCTTAATTGTTCTATGTGTTTTACACTAGTTTTCTAGACCTTGTTTTGAACAGTATCTTTAGAGTTGATGAAGCGTGTTGGATCTATTTGGGTCCTTATGAAGCGTGTGTTTGGGTCACCCTCATTCTAATTCCACCCTTAGATATTTTGATGCAAACCTAATTTGAATTTGAATTTGGATGACTGACTTTAGATATGTTTCAAAGTTGAAGATGGTATAAATACAAGTTGAATTTGTCATATCCCGTTTTTAGTTCTAGTAAATTGAGAAAGGATATTAATATAAAAATTACAAAAATAAATTAAAAAAATGTATTTTTAAGATTTACCAAGTGCGTGGAAAAAAAATAAAATAAAATAAAAATAATTATTCAAAGCTACTAAAGATGGGAAGAAAATTTAAATTTGCATGGGTAATATTTAAGCACATTTAATTTCACATGAGTGATGGAGGAAAGAGCTAGAATTCTTTTTAATTATTTTCATGAGTGCATCAATTGGTTGCATGTAAGCATGTATTTGAATTGCATGTCGAGACAACTAACCCCATAACTATGCTCTTTGTGGCGAAATGTGAAGAAAAATGAATAAGAAATATTGGTTATTCTTTGGGGATCTCTGTAGTATGATTTGGGGAAGAACAAAAAAAAAAAAAGAAACACAACGATAGATGTTAGTGTGGCCGAATGAGGGAGGAACAGAGACTCTTCCCGGAGGGAGACGTCGAGTACCCCACAGGAAAAACAGTGGAACGAGAATCTCAGAACCTTTGATAGCAAGGGTTAGCATCGAAGGTAATATGTTGTTTTATTTACGTTGAATCAATTTTGTGTTTATAAATGTTAGAATCAGAGGGTGATGCCCCTTATGCTTGCAAAAGAGAATGCATTTCACGAATTCATGGTCGAATGATTGTCGTGGAAACCCTGAGTGGGTTCTGCCTTAAATCTTGCTACCACCTTAATCTCTGAGCGATGTCCGAGTCTATTTACATAGATGGTTATTATAGATCAATCCTTATGCTGATACAGGCCAATAACATAGACATGGCCGATCGTTGATACATATTTTTTTTTACAGCACCAGGTGTTTCTTTAAATTTGTGTATTAGTTATGACAACATCTCTCCCAGTGCGGAGGCACTCTGTCATGCAGTTCAAGTGCCTTTCCTATACTTCCATGATTGCATGCATATCTCTCTTTGATACCAATTACATTTATGCTATGACGTGGGATTTCTACATGTATATCCCCTGCTAGGGCAATCGAATGCCTTAAGAGACCACCATTTGCAAGCAGGCAAATATGAAGCATAAGCATCGACTCTCTGGAATGCATGATCCAGTGACCGTGATCTTCGCTTCATATTATTGAAACTTCGTCTCCTTGCTTTTGAGACTTGGTATAAATCTCCATTAAATCATTGGCAATTCGTTTGCGAATATGGATCAAGATCTAGCTCCATTATGTTTGAATAATCACCGAGCCTGCAAACTAATCTATAGGAGTAGCATTTCAGATTTTTTTCCCATATTTTGGTTACTGTAACTTCTTTTCTTCAAAAACCCATAATGCCTGTCCAACTGGGTAGAGGGAAATTTCTCTCCTTGCCTATCTTTTATGATAAATTGGACTCCCACCAAGGCTCGGTTAATCATTTTGAAATGACCAAGGTGCATCATTTGTCACAGGCCGCGGGTTCTCTATCTACACCCAATATCAACCATGAGACGGCACCCCTTTGTGGCATTTTTTGAGCAGTCCTCGAACCTTTTCTTTTACTCCACTCTTGCATGCATACCTACTAATCCATATTTATAGTAGTGCTGGTCTATCTATCAGAATAATTGAAATGTTGGAGATAAATTTAGTTGCAATGTGGCAATATGATCATACTCGAAGGTTTTGAGTAACTCTAACAGTGTTTCCAAGGGTCGGGTTTTGCATACCAGGTATAGTATCCAGTTTCCTCAAATAGTGAAAGGTAAATAATCCTTTTATTCTTCATTTCTTCAGTATTAACTAAATGCCTTGGATCTGGAAATGACATGTCGCCTTCATTTGCCAAGCCAATTTCCCAGAATTTGCATATATTCGAAGTTACTTAAAGGTGTAAGAGGCTAATATACCCCATGCAATCTTGGTTTATGATTAAGGAACTTAAATTTAGTTATGTTCCTCGATTTGATATATCTAAACAAGCATATGACGAGAATCTTAAATGAACATTTGCAAGTGACCTTAACTACACATTGATGTCGAAGTTAGTTAAGGGTGGTATAGTGGGATGAGGTGAAATTGTGTTATTGTGGCCTTTTATCGGGATAAGCTAAGTTGTTGGGAAATATAATAGAAATCTAAGGATGAATCGTATTATTTATCTTATCTGAAATAACAAAGATGATAACCTTTTAGCATATAGTGAATAATCCTCAATAGTTAATGATGGGGGAAATTATAATGATGAAATTTATTCTATTGTTGGAAAATTCCATTGGTATCAATAATTTATATTGAAAGGTGTAGCTTGGTAGCTCATTTGAATGTAGCCGAGTAGTATCCTTTTGGTAACCAATGCTAGTAGTGATTATAAAAGATTATCCTATCGAATAGATATTTTTTTTAATGATGATATGACACTATTATGAGTTGTAGATCCTATAGGATATCACCTTTACCACATCAAGATAGGATAAATTTGGAGCATCTCAAGTTAGAGATTGAGAAGATGGTAGAGATATAAACTTGACGAGAGCCATTGGATTAATAAAAGTTACACCCTTCTTAAATTTTATGTCATTAAAAGTCAAATCAGGAGGTAGCTTATATTCATGCATTATGGACCTCCATACACATAAATATTGTTGGTTACTTGAATTTTTGAAGAAATGTCTATGTAGATTCATTCTAAAAATAGAATTATTTCTTTGGTTCATGTTGATTTTGATATTCCACATAAAAAAAGGAATAGTTTTCTAATAAAGATAATGTTTCTTTTTATCAACTTATTACTTTACTTGAATAATGAATGATTGATTTCATTGAAGAAAGGAATAAGGTTTTGGAATGCTACCTTATATGTAATGGATGAGTAGTTATGATACCATGCACAATGATAGATTTCATGATAATCATGCTTTATGAACCCCCATACATGTCTATAAGGTTAGCTGCATGTTTTGATGACTAAGAAGATTCATTCTAAAGATAGAATGCTTGCTTGATGAAATTTGATTATGTTTTCCATGTAAGAGAGGTAATGCTTGCTCATAAAACCATCGAACATGTTTCCTCATGATAATTGGATAGGAGGTAATGTGCTAATGGAATTTCTTTACTTAAGAATGTATGCTCATATATATACCCATATATATGTATATGCATACATACATGAGCTATTCCTTCTTTATTTAATATTGCATTTTATTTACTTTCATGTTTGTACTTGCATGTTCAAATATTAGAACCTCTACATTTCTTGATATGCACGAATGAAAGGATTATTGAAAGGGTTTCTTGCATGCAGATAAACTAGTTATCTTGATTAGCATACTTGTACTTGAAAAGATTTACTTATTGCTTAAGAGATGTTGGACTAAGCAACGTTGATGGTAAACTATTACGTTGCACTCATGATTGACTTTGTATGTGCACGAGCATCAAGTATGGTGATGTTTGATGTATTCTATGTGAAGAACATGATAGAATTAGATGATGTTATGTTTTACTGCACACATTCCATTACTCCTATTCAGTATTGCATTGCTAGGTTTCCTCGTGCTAGGTTGGGTATTCTTCGATGGACTAAAGAATTCCGAGGAAGTGTTTCACTTCTTGGTAGGGCAGAAACACACTCCCACATTGGTCTCTCCCTCGAGATGCTTGAAGGAGTTTTCAGAGGTCACAAGGATCCTGTCAGGAAGGCTCAAGTTTTTGTATTTTATATAGGTTGATATTGACCAAGAGGTCTATTGTCCCCATATGTAATGCCTTATAGATGGCACATGTACTTGAAAATTTATTAATTTAATATAATTATTTATCTTGTCCTTGTGTAATGGACACGTGTCATCCTCATATGCGTGATGATGTGTAATTTGTGAATTTAATAGTGTTAAATCAAAGGAGGTTATTACATTTGGTATCAAAGCTTAAGGTTCAATGCTATGGCCTTGAGTTCACCTTGCTTAGTTGTGACACATGATTGCATGAACCTCCTAAAGGTTCTTAGCACATGATGAGTAAGTGAGTTGGTATGTGTGTTTGTGTAAAGAGAGTCTTTTAGAAATTTTCCACCTGACAAGAAAGTGATGATGTCCCTTGTCTTAGAGTTCTTGGAAGAAAAGTTAGTTTCTATTAGAGTAGTGCCTTTGGCACATATATTTGTCATTAGAAAGGTTAAATTTTGATCAATGTTTGAGTTGGAAACACCCTAAAACTATTGTGTGCATGACCTAAGCCCTTGTGTAGAAGGCACAAATTGGGAAATTCTATAAAACGATTGCATACCTTATCCATATGAAGGTCCAGCATGTTTGATGCTCTTATTCTTTTACATGATTAACAGTTGTTGTCACATATCTATTGAGCCCTTAGGATAAGCTTTGTTTGTGTAAGTTTTGGGCCTCCTAAATGCTAAGACCCACTAATAATGATATTTTTGTACTCATGAAGATCCTATAAGAGAACGTACCATGAATGATGATGAAATATTTTTGAGATGTTTCTTAATTTGAATACAACATGAGAAAACTAAATAGATTTTTGTATTATGATATTTCCTTTCTAACTAGAAGGTATACTAAAAACTAGAGCAATATGAAGCCAAAAGTTTGGTCTTCAAGGCTATGTTAAAATACCTAATTTAGGAAAACTTATGTTGCATAATTAAAAATTCCATAGTGCTTATGTTTCACAATAAGAAATAATAATGTGTATGCATGATAAATTAAGAAGCCTAGATTGAACACACGTAGGCATCCTAAGGTTATCTATTGCATGAAAAGAAATATTTAGAATGTATGCATGCCATACTAAGTATGCATTGAAAATTCTAAGAGTTGTACCAATGTTTGTATGGTGCATCTTGATACATAGGATCCATGTGTAGCATGATGACATGAATGCATGAGATGGTTAGAACATTATTATTGCTGAGACTTTTGATGTGCATGTTACTTGCTCTTGTAAGAATGTATAATTACATGTATAAGAGGAAGCATTAAACTTATGATAAGTTGACTTAGAGGATCATTGGGAATAGAGACCTATGAATTTAAAATGCATTAGTTATAACAATTATATAAAACCTAGAAGGTTAGCACTTTGTAGCATCTTGAGAAAAGTGATATGGGTCATGTGTGACTGATATCGTCTGCTTTTGAGGGTATAATTAGATAATCTATCGTGTTTATAGAGATGTTATGTATTCTACTTCATATGTGACCTCATAAAATATGAAATCATGATGATTAAATGACCCAATCTTGTAGAGCAAAGGTAACTAAGTTATAATGTATTTACTGAAGATCATCGAGTCTAAGGACTTTGATATGTTGACCTACATGAGCATATAGATGTTAGGGTATCAAGATTGTGATAGTGACTTGAGATGTAGATTGTGTAGACACTTAGTGGGTAGCTCTTGTCTGACTAATGAAATGTCATCTCTTGCATAAGATAATGTGATTTTGTTTAGTACCATTACATGGCTTGTCTTTGAAAATGTAATCAAAGTGACCTTATGCTATGAGTCTTGGAATACCATCTTGAAATATTATGCTTTATATCATTAATGTAAAAATTGAATTGACTAAGAGGCAACTAAACACCAAGTCAAACTTTGACATTTGTAAATGAATAGACATATGATGCTATGATGGAAAATAATTGTGCAATTTTTTTCTTTATTCATAATGTCAAATAGATGGGAATGATAAATTTGAAATTCCTAATGTTATGATTGATTAATTTGTGGATGTCGTTGAATATGTTCTCTAGCACACCTAGGATGAAAGGTGTTGTGTAACCCTCTACTCCCTCTATGTGATTACAATGGACACACGGTTATAGGAAGTGTTTGAATTGATGATTTATTTGATTCCCTTGATAGAAATGTTCTTATGTTGTAAGGAACACCCTTTGTACTTCTGTTTTTCTTATGATTGGATTAGTCACCAATTCTTTGATGATCAATTTTGTGACCCTTGGTTGTACTTGATCCACTATTGGATTTTTTAATATTTCTTGACTTAGATTTGAATTTGGTGATTCTCCTCTTTTGATTTTATTCTCAAATCTTCTGGTGACTATTTAAATTGTTTGATGTTGGTCGTACATTATTTTAAGTGTTGTAACCTATCGAGTTCACCATGAACAATGATAAAATTTCAAGGGAGTAAATTGTGGAGAATGTACTGATATTGACTATTATCATGCTTGAATTTGTCTTGCAACCTTGTGAATGAGTAGCATGTGTGACGCCATGTATGATAAAAGAAAAAAAAATGCATCATATGATTTGCATTGAGAGGAATTAAATTTCTCTAAGTGATTGACATTATCGTATTCTTTCCATTCATGCACCATCTGTTGAATTGAGAAATAATTGTTTTCTTATAAGTATATATGTTGATATACTTGAGTGTTTTTATCTTTCAGGATGGGTGCCAAATGTGGAACAACAGATAAGGGTGATCCTCTTTTCAGGATCTTCCCATTTATTTTCAAGCACTTTGGCCAAAGCCAGGACCATTGAAAAAGATGGTTAGCCTAGCACACTTTATTGCTATAATTCTCTACCACATCCTATAAATGAGACATTGCTATATCATAGATGTATATATACATGTAGATATTACAAGCATGCACCAGATTCCCCCCTGCCCCAAATATTTCGAGGTAGCTAGGCACTTCATGCAGGGATGGTAGATCTTTGAGTAGAAAGAACTCTATGGAATTATAATCACCATGATTGGGTGGATCTTTTGACTATCCATGAGTGGATTGATAGTTAGTGACAAGCCACGTGTGGATTGATAGTCAAGGATTTCACAAATTATGTTTTGCATACCATTGCTTGATTATTGCTCGTATGTTGCACTATCACTAGTATGATTGTTGTGCTTTGTAACATATTAATATACGAATGACACACTTGCATATGAGAAGATGTAACAAATATGAAGTTATTTCTCATATTGTGATTAACTCTATTGGAGTGATTATTACTACTTTTCACTCATATACATTGACGATCTTGAATCACAAATGAGTCTCTATGTGAGAATGCTTTTTGTAAGGATGTAACATACCTTGGATGATTGGAGAATGTGCGTAGATGATTTGTAAATGCACAAGAATATCATTTTTGAAAGGAGGTATGTGAATGAATTTTGTATTCTTCCTTATATATGATCAAGTTATGATCTAGTCAATGTTAATTATATCTTGGAATTGTAGTCTTTGCCTTACAATATTGACTTTCCTATGAGGTGCTAATATTTGCATGAGCTAGAAGTAGTACAAGTGTGTGTAAGGAAAGACAAAAACATTGATGAGGAAACATGAGCAACCTGGCCAACGTAATGAAATGCCAAGGTATGGTAATCATAGGTAAACGTGTGCATGCATATGATTATGAAAATATGAAATTATGCAAAAATTGTTTCTAATGTTTAAGTATTGAGATAATTACATCTTAACTGGATAAGAAGAAGCGTAAAGGCTAATTCTTAAATTTGATTTTTTATTTTGGGTACTAATATGGACTAAAGTGTGATGATGTTTCCATGAGTGCCATAAAAAGATTGAGACACCTTTGCGAGGGCGAGAATATTGTTGGAGAAGAGGTAAACTAGCTTTGTAAAGTTGAAAGGTAGTAATGGAATACAGACACACACTTAGAAATTGATGCATGAATGTTTTTTTATTGACTATAATTTTCTTATTCTGAATAAGCATGCTTGCCTTATCTTGAATGTGCATGGATGCATGAAAGATTTCAATGCATAGTGTTGATAAAAATGCATGTCATGTTTTGTATAAGTTTTGATGACCATGTCTTATATGAGCTTGGATATAATGATAAATGGAATTGAAAGAACTTGAATTGGAAGGGTGTGGTGCCTCAATTACTTTAGTGACTACTGAGAAAGACATTGGGACGATGTCTCTTCCTAGAGGGGAAGGATGTCATCTCCCATTTTTAGTTCTAGTAAATTGAGAAAGAATATTAATATAAAAATTAAAAAAATAAATAAAATAAATGCATTTTTAAGATTTACCAAGTGCGTGGAAAAATAAAGTAAAAATAATTATTCAAAGCTACTAAAGATGGAAAGAAAATTTAAATTTGCATGCGTAATATTTAAGCACATTTAATTTTGCATGAGTGATGTGGGCAAGTGCTAGAATGTATTTTAATTATTTGCATGAGTGCATCAATTGTTGCATGTAAGCATGTATTTGAATTGCATGTTGAATTGCATGTCGAGACAACTAACCCCGTAACTGTGCTCTTTATGGCGAAATGAAAAGAAAAATGAATAGGAAATATTGGTTATTCTTCGGGGATCTCTGCAGTATGATTTGGGGAAGAACAACAAAAAGAAAAGAAACACGCTAATAGACATTGGAGATAACTCCACTCTTGCATGCATACCTACTAATCCATATTTATAGGAGTGTTGGTTTATCTATCAGAATAATTGAAATGTTGGAGATAAATTTAGTTGCAGTATGGAAATATGATCATACTCGAAGGTTCTGAGTAACTCAAATAGTGTTTCCAAGGGTTGGGTTTTGCATACCAGACATAGTATCCAGTTTTCTCAAACAGTGACACGTAAATAGTCCTTTTATTCTCCATTTCTTCAATATTAAATAAATGCCTTGGATCTGGAAATGACCTATCGCCTTCATCTATCAAGCCAATTTCTCTGACTTTGCATATATTCAAAGTTACTTAAAGGTTTAAGAGGCTAATATACACCCATACAATCTTGGTTTATGATTAAGGAGCTTAAATTTAGTTATGTTCCTCGATTTGATATATACCTAAACAAGCATATGATGAGAATCTTAAATGAACATTTACAAGAGACCTAAACAACACACATTGATGTTGAAGTTAGTTAAGGGTACCTATAGTGGGATGAGGTGAAATTATGTTATTGTGGCCTTTTATTGGGATAAGTTAAGTTGTTGGGAAATAGAATAGAAATCTAGGGATGAAGCATATTATTCATCCTATTCGAAATAACCAAGATGATAACTTTTTATATATAGTGAATCATCCTTAATAGTTAATGATGGGGGGAATTATAACAATTAAATTTCATCTATTGTTGGAAAATTCTATTGGTATCAATAATTTATATTGAAAGGTGTAGCTTGGTAGCTCATTTGTATGTAGTCGAGTAGTATCCTTTTGGTAACCAATGCTAGTAGTGATTATAAAAGATTATCCTACTAAATAGATATTGTTTTTAATGATGATATGACACTATTATGAGATGAAGATCCTATAGGATATCACCTTTACCACATCAAGATAGGTTAAATTTGGAGTGTCTCAAGTTGGATACTAAGAAGATGGTAGAGATATAAACTTGATGAGAGCCATTGGGTGAATAAACCTTACACCCTTCTTAAATTTTATAAGTCATTAAAAGTCAAATTAGGAGGTAGCTTATATTCATGCATTATAGACCTCCATACACATAAATATTTTTGGCTACTTGAATTTTTGAAGAAATTTCTATGTGATGCAATGCAAGAGCAAGAAATATCACTTTCTCAATCTCATTTAACAAAACTCAAAACCTTCTTTGTTGGTTACTCATCTTTTACTCATTTATTCATTCCACAAGGCTCATAAGCCATCAAACATCTACACAACAATTAGAGTCCCAAATCTCTTATCAAACCTCAAACCAACATAAAGATGACAAACTAGGCCCAAATAAAGCACCAATTAAATAAAACTCCTTTCAAACTGTCTTAAATGTGAACCAATGACACTTCATAACCACAAACCCAACTTTTCTTTTTAAGTCACAAACAACTATCTCAACCTTGGACAAATCTAATAGGGTAAATACAACATGACCAAACTCATAAGACACCTCAAAAAAAACACTGACCTCTCATTATGGTTATAGCTCCTTCACAAACTGTCCCAATGCTTTAGGCCACCAAAAGGACTGTCAAGGATTTTCTTCCAAACTATACACCAAAACTCAAAAAAAATCACACTTTTGAATTCCCATTATGCTTGTTAAAAACATTTCTCAAAATGAAGATTAAGTCATATGGAACAATTGCTTGTAAATTTGCTGTTTGAGTCTAAGAATAGGCCTTATTAGCCCTGGTTCACACAAACCCTTATTGGTTTTACTATTCCCAAGTTCATTCTTTCATAATAAACACTTCAAACAACCTTTAATGAGCCTGATTGTGCTTAATGATCCATCAAAAGAACCTTTTTTATCAATTCTTTATCAAACCCTAAGTTATAATTACCTTGACTACTCTATTTTTAGATTGTTACACAAAATTTTAGTCAAAGAACTTCAATTTATCACACATCATTCTTAGCCATACGGTCCAAAACTCCAAGGATATGAAAAAATATACTACTAAGTATATCTTCACCAAATATGAGCAAGTTTCAATGAATATAATGGGACAAACATAAAATTTACAAGTTGTTGTTTACCCTAACAGGGTTTTGATAGTTTAATGAAAAATTTCAATATCTCATTCAAATCTTCACCAATATGCATGAAACGAATTGGAAATGGAAGGTGATTGATCCTACATTCACTTACAATCAATTTGGCATGGCTCTAGGAAAATTCATTGCCAACAATTCACCGATGGAAAATTCATCGCCAACAATTCACCGTGGGAAAATTCACCGCCATAACAAATTTATCGTGGGAAAATTCACCACCATGACAAATTCACCACCAAGTAAAATTCACCTCCAACAATTCACCAAGGAAAAAAATTAACTGACATTAATGTTTTCTAATATATATTTCAAAAACTTTGATTTTTTTTATTGCAAAAGAATAATTTGATATATGATAATAAAAAATAAATCATATTAACTTTAGAGAATTTGATTTATGACAATAAAAATAAAAATATTTTTCAATATATTTTATGATAATAAAAATAAAAATTAAATCGATTAACTTAATTTTAATATCATAAATAAACACATGGAAAAATTTATGATAATAAATATAATTTTTTTTAATTTAATATAAAATAAATACGTGGAAAAATAAAAAAAATTATATATAATATTTTATATAAAATAAAAAAAAATTCCATTGTTTCATGATACAATATTGTATAATATATATTTTTTAATTTTTTTTTATGTTTATTGTATAAAATAAAGGAAAACATAGAAAAATAAAAAATTGTATATATAAATAAACACATGGAAAAATAAAATAATATTTGAAGTAGAAATTAAAGTAAATAATTTATTTTCTTTTAACTTTTTATGAAAATTAGTGCATAATTTTCATATCAAAATAAACATAAAAAATATTAAAAAAATAAAATTGTATTGTAAGGCAGGTGAAAATTATTTAAAAAAAAAAATCAAAGTTTTTGAAATATATATTAAAAAACATTAATGCGGTTAATTTTCTGCTTTAGTGAATTTTACTTGGTGGTGAATTTGTCATGGCGGTGAATTTTCCCACAATGAATTTGTCATGACGGTGAATTTTCCCACGGTGAATTGCTAGCAGTGAATTTTCCATCGGTGAATTGTTGGCGATGAATTTTCCATATGCCATTTTGCATGAATTCTTGCTCGTATAGGGCCATACACAATAGGAATATAGAGAATTTCTGAGAGAATATACAGAAAATAATGCCTTTATTCATTCAAAATTAGAAGTACAATCACCCACGCCTTCTCAATTGGTTACAAGGCCTATTTAAAGGCATTACACATGACTTACCGCATTCCAACTAATTTCTAACTACTTCCCATCATTTAGACCCACTTGACCTTTCACCTTCCTAATGTTGCTTTACACAATTTTGCAAGTTTTTACATGATCTTTTTGCATAACTTTTCACATTTTGCAAAAATGAACATAAAACTTGAACCTTCAACACTCCTAATGACCTATTAATGAGAAAAATGACCAACATAACCTTATTACAAGGTAAAGACACCAAATTTGATCAATCTTCAAGAATTTGCATGGTGGAAACATGATGTAGCCAAGATGCTCCTACATCACTATGTAGATTCATTCTAAAAATAGAATTCTTTCTTTGGTTCATGTTGATTTTGATATTCCACATAAGAAAAAGGAATAGTTTTCTAATAAAGATAATGTTTCTTTTTATCAACTTATTACTTTACTTGAATAATGAATGATTGATTTCATTGAAGAAAGGAATAAGGTTTTGGAATGCTACCTTATATGTAACAGACCATGAGTAGTTATGATAACATGCACAATGATAGATTTCATGATAATCATGCTTTATGAACCCTCATACATGTATATATGGTTGGTTGCATGTTTTGATGACTAAGAAGATTCATTCTAAAGATAGAATGCTTGCTTGATGAAATTTGATTATGTTTTCCATGTAAGAGAGGTAATGCTTGCTCATAAAACCATCAAACATGTTTCCTCATGATAATTGGATAGGAGGTAATGTGGTAACCAAATTTCTTTACTTAAGAATGTATACTCATATATATACCCATATATATGTATATAAATACATACATGAGCTATACCTTCTTTATTTAATATTGCATTTCATTTACTTTCATGTTTGTACTTCCATGTTCAAATATTAGAACCTCTATATTTATTGATATACATGAATGAAAGGATTATTGAAAGGATTTATTACATGCAAAAAAACTAGTTATATTGATTAGCATACTTGTACTTGCAAATATTTACTTGCTACTTAAGAGATGTTGGACTAATCAACGTTGATGGTAAACTATTACATTGCACTCATGATTGACTTTGTATGTGCATGAGTGTCAAGTCTGGTGACGTTTGGTGTATTCTATGTGAAGAACATGATAAAATTAGACGATGTTATGTTTTACTACATGCATTCCATTACTCCTATTTAGTATTGCATTGCTAGTTTTCCTCATGCTGGGTCGGGTATTCTTCAATGGACTAAAGAATTCTAAGGAAGTGTTTCACTTCGTGGTAGGGAAAACATCTGCTTCCACAATGTTCTCACCCTAGAGATGCTTGAAGGAGTTTTTAGAGGTCACAAGGATCTTGTTAGGAAGGCTCAATTTTCTATATTTTGTATAGGTTGCTCTCAACCAATAGGTCTACTATAAGGGGAGAGTTCCCATATGTAATTCCTTGTAAATGACCCATGTACGTCAAAAATTATTAATTTAACGTAATGATTTATCTTGTTCTTGTGTAATGGACATGTGTCATCCTCATATGCATTATGATGTATAATTTGTGAATTTAATTGTGTTAAATATGAGGTTATTAAAGAGTTGGTGGTAAAATAAAGGATAGAAAGAGGAAAGAGAGATAAGTGCAAAGAAATCGAATAGATAGATGTCAGGTTTATGCGAATCAGTGAGTGTGTGTGATGCGAGTGTGGCATATGTGTGCAAAGCCTAAATGTTGAGTTTCTGGATATAGTGAGTTGAACGTGTACTCTATCATTCATGCATGTCGCCAAGTGGGTGATAAAATTTTGGTGGATTTCTCTGTTGCATTGAGATTTTCTTCTCTCTATAATGTATCTCTTCTATCCTCTTTGTATCCATGTGGTAGTGATCCCTCCAATTTGTTAGCCCTATTGGACAGTGAGTCCTTGTCTTGGTAGTGTCCCTTGTTTCTCAAGAAGTGAGCCTCTTGTAATTATTTTTGATATTCTCTATAGTGTGAGTTAATCCTCACCATGGTTTTTCCCTTATTGGGTTTTCCATGTAAATCTGGTGTTATTGTGTTTATGTGATGATTTTCAATTTTTGCACTAGTATTTAATGTTCAATCTATTAAGCAATGTTAAGGATTAGTTCTAGTGAATGAATTAAAGTTTAAATCTATGACAATTGATTCACCCCCCCTTCTCAGTTGTCTTGTTCAAAAATTGGTATCATAGCTTGGTTCCTTGGTGAAGAGCATAATCGCTTGAGGAAGGTCTAGGTTGGCTGGAAAAATGACTTAATTATATGATTATCCAAGGTTCAATGGAACTAATTATGCTATCTAGAAAATATTGATCTAGAAGAATATCTGGAGTATTACAGATATGATGTGGAGAAAGCTGAAAATAATCCTTACACTCGTCTAGCTAATGGTCTGAGTACGACTGATGAGATCAAAGCACATGAAGTGAACAATAGGGAAAAGTATATTTTGAAGAACAATCTGGTACATTCCCAGTTGATTAAGGTTCAGAATCTGAAGACTACTAGGGAAGTTTAGGATGCTTTGGAAAGGGCGCATGAAGGTGATGAAAGAGTTAAAGAGGAAAAATTATAGAATTTGGAGACATAGTTTGAGCTTCTACACATGTCTAAAGATGAGAATGTTAAAGCTTATCTATAGAGATTGGATGAGATAGTGGCCAAAATGTGAGGAATTGGTGCTGTTGTAGATGAAACCAAAATTGTAAAGAAGATTCTTAGAACTCTCCCTGATACTTATAGTGAGAAGGTGTGTTCTATTTAATAGAGTATAGATTATAAGACCTATACTAAAGATCCGTTGTTGGGATTTTTGACATCTTATGAGATCGGGAAGTCAAATATGAGGAATGGATGCATATCAAAAACTGTTTTTAAGGTTACAAAACTTGAAGATCTAGATGAATTTTTTTTTGATGAAATAGAAGCTAAATTTGTGAGAAGGATGAGGAAAGGCTTTGATAAGTATGAAGGTAAGTTACCCTTTAAATGCTTTAGTTGTGAAGAAATAGCTCATTATGTTGCAAAGTGTCCAGAAAAAACCAAGAGGAATAAACAAAGATATGAGAAAAAAAAGAAAGGAAAGAAGATCAACTAAGCATATTATGTGAATGATCATGCTACTATATCTAATGAAGACTCTAATTATGAAGATCCTCATGACAATGAATGCTTGTTCTTGGCTATAAAGGATGAACCTACTTCTTCTAATTCTGAAAAATAGGTAAAGGAAATCCCTTCGAAGAAGGAGAAAAATGAACTGGTATTGTTACCTCTGCCCTACATTCTAAAAAAGAAAAGAACAATTGGGTTGTTGACAGTGATTGTTCACATCACATGACTAGTGATAAAAGTAAGTTTGTTAAACTTGAAAAATATGATGGAGGCTTGGTTATGTTTGGAGATGATACTAGTGCAATTTAGGCCATGAGAGATTTACCAAGAATTACAAATCCTATTAATGATATTTGCAAGAATTGTAAATTTGGCAAGAAAGCAAGAAGTCATTATAGATCAAAGGAAAAGTCTACTACAGGAATAATGGATTTAATTCATACAGATCTTTGTGTCCTTTCTTGAGTGAGAAGTTTACAAGGTGAAAGGTACATTATTCTTTTGATTGATGATTATTCTAGATATACATGGGTTACATTTCTTAGAGATAAAGCAGATTCATTAGATAGATTCAAGACATTCAAATCTATGGTTGAAAATGAAGTAAATTTGAGGATAAAATGATTAAGATGTGACATAGGTGGAAAATTCACCTCCCATGAGTTTAATATGTTTTGTGAAGTGCTTGGAATAAGAAGACAATTATTTGCTCTGAGAACTCCTCAACGGAATGGATTTGTTGAATGGAAAAATAGAATAGCTCAAGAGGCTACTAGATCAATGATTACTGAGGCTGGTTTACTGTAAGTTTACTCGAGAGAAGCTATTCATACTACTATGTATGTATTCAATAAGGTTCAAGCAAGAGCAAACAATACAAAGACCCTCTATGAGCTATGGTTTGGAAGAATTTAGGGTTGTTAAGTATTTCAAAGTATTCAGAAGAAAATGTTATATCAGAAGAGATGAAGAAACCTTAGATAAGTTTGATGCAAGAAGTGATGAACTCATTTTTCTTGGATATTCTACTAAAACCAAAGAATACAGATGTTTTAATAAAAGACCGAGAAAGATTGTAGAAAGTGAAAATGTCAAAGTTGATGAGAAAATGAATAATTCAATTGGCATTGATGGATATGTATCTAATGAACCTGATTGTGTAAGAATAGAAGAGATTGTGGAAGAAAAAGAAAAGGATGAGCAAGAGAAGCAAAATGAATAGAATGAAAGAGAAGAAGAAGCTCTGATGGTGTCACCTAAGAATCCTAGATATGTGCAAAAGAATCATTCAAAATGTCATATTATTGGAGATAAGACTATTTAAGGAGTATTAACTAGAAGTAGAGCTACTGCTAAAGTTAATCTGTGTTTATTTTCTAAGATTGAACCAAAGACTGTAAGTGAAGAATGTAAAGATTAACATTGGATGGAAGCCATGAAAGAAGAACTTATGTATATTGAGAAGAATCAAATTTGGGAATTGGTCCCAAGACTGACAGATAAAAACATTATTGTATCGAAGTGGGTATTCAGAAACAAGTTGAATGAGAATGGAGAAGTGGTTAGAAACAAAGCAAGGCTTGTATGTAAAGGTTACTCACAAGTAGAAGGCATAGATTTTCAAGAAAAAATTTCTCTGGTAGGAAGAATGGAAGCTATAAGGATGTTCTTAGCATTTTATGCTCATAAAGACTTCAAGGTCTATCAGATGGATGTCAAGTTTGCATTTCTGAATGGTGAGCTAGAAGAAGATGTTTACATGGAACAACAAGAATTATTTCAATTGTCAGATCAACTAGATATGGTGTGTAGATTGAAGAAAGCCTTAAATGGATTGAAGCAAGCTCCTAGAGCTTGGTATGCAAGGTTAGACAGGTATTTGATTTAGCAAGGTTTCAACAAAGGTACAGTAGATAGTAATATGTATTTTAAGATTGAAAATGGGAAAATCTTGATTGCATTTGTATATTTTGATGATATTATTTTTGGAGGAAATGAAAATATGTGTAATATGTTTGCAGAAGAAATGTAAAAATAATTTGAAATGTCTATGTTTGGAGAGATGAATTTATTTCTCGGGCTATACATTAATCAAAAAGAGAAAGAAATTTTTATTTCGCAGTCTAAATATGTGAAACCGATATGTACTTTTATGGTGACTGGTTGCAAATTGGGTAAAGATGATGATTCACCTATGGCTGATTAGAGCAAGTATAGATCTATGATTGCTGGACTATTGTATTTGACTACTACTAGACCAAATATTATGCATGTTGTCTATCTTGTGGCTAGATTTCAAGAAGATCCTAAAGAAACACATGTTGTTGTTGTTAAAAGAATATTCAAATATTTGAATGACACTTCGGATTATGGTTTATGGTATCCTAGAGATATTGATTTTACTCTAAGTGTCTATACAGATGTAGATTGGGTTGGATGTGTAGATGACGAAAAGAGTACAAGTAGTGATGCATTCTTTCTTGGTTGCAAATTATTGGCATGGTTGAGTAAAAAGCAAGATTCAATCTCCTTGTCTACTTCTAAAGCTGAATATATTGTCGTTGCATCTTATTGTACAAAAGTTCTATGGATGACAAAAACATTGTTCAAAAGATATCACGATGGTGTATGATGATCATATTTATATCTTTTGTGATAATACAAGTGCAATTAACATTTCAAAAAATCATGTGATTCACTCGAGAAGGAAGCATATATCTATCAGGTATCATTTCTTGAGAGAGAAGGTCATGGGGAATGAAGTAAAGCTTGAATATGTTTTGATGAAAGATCAAATTGATGATATATTTAGGAAGGCTCTTCCAAAAGATACTTTTGAGTATCTTCGGGAGAAGTTAGGGGTCATTACCCCTCCTTTCTTGAACTAGATGTATGGAGATGCATCAGTTTAGCGGATCTATAGATCTCTCTTTATTCTGGACTGATGTTTTGGTGGCTACCTCTTAGGGGGGGCAGGTAGTGTCAGGTGTTGACATTAAGAGTATTCTTTTTTATGTAAAAGGGGAAATCAATGTAAAGTATCTTTTTCCTTTTCCATTGATGTCAAATGGGGAGAGGAAGGATAGGAAGGATGTGAAATGTAAAAAAGACAAAGGGGAAGAAAACAAATAAAAGAGGACAAAAATAAAAGACTATCTACTAAGGGAAACATAAAGGAACATAAAGAAAAATCTTGAGAAGTGTATTTAGAGCTAGTATGGTGTCTTTGATGGTTTTTCACATCATTTATTGCCATCAATGACAAAAGGGGAGATTGTTGCAAGAATGGAAAGAATGAATATTTTTTCATTAATGTCAACTGGTCAATTGGTTATCAACTAATTGCTATTATCATTAGTGTCATGGATATCGGTTATTAGTTTTATATGTCAAGGATATTGAGAAAATTGTAATGAAGATATGTTGCAGGTGCTCAGTGGTTGCTCTGGGAGTTGCTCCTATGTTTTTGTGGTTCAAATATGTTGATCATGGTTGTTGGAAGCTACTATATCCAATTTTTTGGCTATTGATTCATCGTACAATGTGAGTTATGTTCACTAGTTGTTAACTATGGTTTTCTATGTTTCTGGATGAGGTTTGGGATAAATATTGTTGGTTCAGATTTCTCTTTCTTAAAGTCTTATGACTTAAGGTTCTAGAGTTGAGTTGTTTTGATTGTATTGAAAATAATTTTTGTATTTGGAAGGTTCGTGCTTAATTGTTCTATGTGTTTTACACTGGTTTGGTAGTGTGTTGAACACTATCTTCGGACTTGATGAAGCATGTTGGATCGATTTGGATCCTTATGAAGCATGTGTTTGCATCACCCTCATTCTAATTCCACCCTAGGATGTTTTGGCTCTGACCTAATTTGAACTTGAATTTGGATGGCCGACTTTGGATATGTTTCAAAGTTGAAGATGGTATAAATACAGGTTGATTTATTGGTGAAATAATGCATAGAAAGAGGAAAGTGCTCGATAATTGCAAAGAAATAGAGTAGATAGATGCAAGGTTGATGTGAATTAGTGAGTGTGTGTGATGTGAGTGTGGCACATTAGTGCGAAGCCTAAATGTTGAGTTTTCAAATGCAGTGAGCTGAAGGTGTAATTTATCATTCATGCATGTCTTCAAGTGGTTCAAAAAATTGTGGTGGATTTCTTCATTGCATTGAGATTATCTTCTCTCTATAATGTATCTCTTCTATCTTCTTTGTATCTCTGTGGCAATGAGCCCTCTAGGTTGTTCACCCTGTTGGATAGTAAGTCCTGATTCAGACAGTGAGTCCTTGTCTTGGTAGTGAGCCTTGTTTCTCAGGTAGTGAGCCTCTTGCATTTGGTTTTGGAATTCTCTATAGTATGAGTTAATCCTCATCGTGGTTTTTCTATTATTGGGTTTTCCATGTGAATCTAGTGTTATTGTGTTTATGTGATGGTTTTCAGTTTTTGCACTAGTATTTAATGTTCAATATGTTAAGCAATGTTAAGGACTAGTTTCAGTGAATGAATTAAAGTTTAAATCTATGACAACTGATTCACCCCCCATCTTAGTTGTCTTGTTCAACACTCATCTCATAAGATGTTAGAAATCCCAACATCATTTCTTTAGTGCAGGTCTTATAATCTATACTTTTTTCAATAGCACACATCATCTCACTATAAGCATCAGGGAGAGTTCTAAGAATCCTCTTTACAATCATTATTTCATCTATATTAACACCAAGTCCTTGCATTCTAGCTTCTATCTCATCTAATCTTTCTACATAAGCTTTGGCATTCTCATCTTTAGACATGTGTAGAAGCTCAAATTGTGTCTCCAAATTTTGCAATTTTTCATTTTTAACTCTTTTATCACTTTCATGTGCCCTTTCCAAAGCATCTCAGACTTCCTTAGTAGTCTTCATGTTATGAACCTTAATCAACTCAAATGTACGAGACTGTTCTTCAAACTTTACTTCACCTTATTGTTCCCTTCATGTGCTTTGATCTCATCATCCATACTCAGACCATTAGTAGTCCGAGGAGTGTAAGGATTCTTGTAAGCTTTCTCCACATCATATCCACAAAAATCCAAATATTCTTCCATCAATATTTTTTAGATAGCATAATTAGTTCCATCAAACCTCGGATAACCCTGTCATTTTTCCAACCATCTCAGACCTTCCTCAAGCGGTTAAGCAATTCACTAAGGAACCAAGATCTAGTACCAATTGTTGAATAAGAAAACTGAGAGGGGAGGTGAATCAGTTGTCACAGATTTAAACCTTAATTCATTCACCAATTTAATAATTCTTAACACTGCTTAAATGATTAAACATTAAATACTAGTGTAGAAATTGAAAACCATCACACAAACACAATAACACCATATTTACATGGAAAACCCAATAAGGGAAAAACCATGGTGAGGATTAGCTCACACTATAGAGAATGTCAAAATCGATTACAAGAGGCTCACTACCTAAGAAATGAGGCTTACTGCCAAAACAAGGACTCACTATCCAGATCAGGACTCATTGTCCAACATGGCTAACAACCTAAAGGAATCACTACCACAAAGATACAAATAAGATAGAAGAGATATGTTACAAAGAGAAGAAAATGTCAATGTAATGGAGAAATCCACCACAATTTTCTCAACCACTTGCAAACATGCATGAATGATAGAGTACACTTTCTGCTCACAACATCTTAAAACTCAACATTTAGGTTTCACACTGATCTACTACACTCGCATCACACACACTCACTAACTCACATCAATCTCACATATATCTACTCTATTTCTTTGTACTTATCTCTCTTTCCTCTGTGTATGTTGTATTTCACCACTAACTCATCCTGTATTTATACCATCTTCAAATTTTAAACATATCCAAAGTCGGCCATCCAAATTCAAATTCAAATTAGGTCATCACCAAAAAAATCCTAGGGTGGAATTAGAATGAGTAGAAATGCTTCATAAGGACTCAAATAGATCCAACATGCTTCATCAACTCCGAAGGTAGTGTTCAACACAAGGTCAGCCAAACCAGTGTAAAACACATAGAACAATTAAGCACGAACCTTCCAGATACCAAAATTATCTTCAATACAATCAAAACAACTCAACTCTAGAACCACAAGTCATAATACTTTAATAAAGATAAATCTGGACCAACAATATTTCTCTCGGACCTCAACCAGAAACAAAAAAAATCACATAACTTACACTGTACAATGAATCAACAACCAAAACTATGGATATAGCAGCTTCCAACAACCATGATCAATATATCTGAACCACACAAACATAGGAGAAAATCTTGGAGCAAAACCTGGAGCAACCATTGAACACCTGTAATCTTTCTTCAATACAATTTTCTTGATATCCTCGACATATACAACGAATAACCTATACCCATGACACTAATGACAACAAAAATTAGTTGATCACTAACTGACCAGTTGACATCAATGAAAAAACCTTCATTCTTTCCATTCTTGCAACACAACGAACAAGGGAGGTGGCACTCGAGATTCACTGCTAGGCTCACTGAGTGCCTCAGGAATAGTGATGAACTCTGAGGATGCCAAAACTTATTCTGTCAATAGGATGGCACATGTTAATGCAGTTCCACCCTCTAAAGAGGGTGAACTCCTCTTTCACCCCCCATTGCTAGAGGGTCCATCCTCCATCTTTCACTTCATCAGAGGATCTGAGATCCCCACAAATGAGGTAGAAGGCACAAAGGAGGAGGAGAAAAACATGGTAGACACCATCGAGGTTTTCAGCATGTCCATGAGCTTTAAGAACAGTGGTGTGTGTGGAAGGGATATCAAGAGAGGCAGATCGACCGATGGAGCAATAGAAACCTACACCTTTTTAGGGTGAGAGGTATTTATGCTCGTAGTAGGAGCTAGAAGTAGCCTTGAGGTTGAATAAATTGAAGCATAGGGGATGGGAGAGGACGACTCCACAACATGCCCTAAAACAAGGGCAGTCGACTCCCCTTCCTTCCTCTGCAAAGCGGTCTAATCAACTGCCAGAGTCTTTCACCGACGCTTACGATCACGCGCAAGGTAGTTCTTGCAACTCCGAGAGCTAGAGGATGGAAGCTAAGATGGAATAGAAGGCCCCTACTTAGCCATCAAAGTGTCCATCATGGTCATTTCCAATGGAGGGAGAGACTCCTAGATAGGAGGAGGAAGAGACTGAGAGGAGGTTGGAGTAACAGTGAGGGGATTTGGCTCTAACACCTCAGCAGTGGGGCTCTTCCCATTCACTTCCTTGGGAGTAGAAGTAGTAGGAGGCTGCAGAGGCCAAGACATAGAGGAAATCCTTCCCCTTACCATACCAAATGCACCTAGGAACCATGGGTAGAATGGGAGGTTTGAACGTCAAACACTTTGGCTTTTGCCAAGTGGGAACCATAGGATTCTCCAGCAAATTCCTAGGAGTAGAATCTGATTACGCCGTAATAGGGTGAGAGGAAGCAATAGGTGGGACAATAGTTGTAGAAGAAGAATAAGAAGAAGAGTGTTGATCATGCTTCTCCTTTTCTCTCTTCCAAGCCAAGGCGACATCACTATCAGTCTTTAAACAAGCCCTGTGCGAGATGGAATAGGGAGATGGAGGGTATATCACTTTAGGAGTTAAGCACCCACTCTTGTACTTTGCATAGGTTTAGTACAAGAGGTTTGTCTTAGGAGGAAGCAAACCAATGGGTAGAAGCCAAAAGTGGTCTAGAAAATAACTACCACATGTAACCAAAAATTTATAGCCGATGTCATGGATTACATGCACTGTACCCTCATTGATGAATTTCATACACTTATGCCCGACTGAGGGAACTGCATTCATAAAGACTAACTAGGGGATACCCAATTTCACCCTGAAGAGTTCAAACCTTGGGATTATGTCAAAGAGAAAGTTTACTAAATTAGGTCCAACAAGAATTGACAAGGTGATGCTGCCAAGGGGAGGTATGAAAAGTCTAGTATGTGTATGGATGGTACGTTTAGATGTGTCATACCCATATTTTTGTAGGAAATTGATCAACATAATCTCCTCAGTAATCACATTCACCTAACATGTTGAGTCAACAAGAAAACCTATTATAGTGTTTTCATTGATTCGTGTGGCCTGGATGTATAGAGGAGATAGCTCTATGTTATAACCCATCGATAGGTCCTATGAGGTGAAAGTTATACTAGGAGAAATACTCGTAGGTTGTGTAGAAGAGATAGGCAGATGCAAAAAGGAGGCCATTACATACACTAGAAAAAAAATTCACAAAGCCCCCAAAGGTTTTGCAATTGGACAATGACCCAACTAAGGTTTCATTCTACAATGGCTACAAAACCTTCCAACAATGCTACTAGGGGTTGTGGGTTGGGTTGCAAGGTGAAATGCCTCACAACACTCACACCCACAACACTCCTAGGATACGAGGAAAGGACCCTTCAACACCACTAAATGGAACCAAAATGGTTCACGCCAGGTTCACTAAAATGTAAGGTAGGGGGACCAACCACACCAAGGCTCCAGATTACGGAGAGTCAAGAGCGGAGGGCTGCCCTAACTTACCTTAGGCTAGCCGGGTGTTTAGGTCAAGGATAGAGAATGAAGAGAACTCTCAAATGATTTTGTCACTCTACAAATCCAAAAACTTGAATGCGGCTAGACAAACCAGTTTTTGGAATTTGAACTGCACCTCAAACAGCTCCTTACCCAAGGATGGTAGTGCAGGTCAAGGATGACAGCGCAATGCACTAGCACCTTACTAGTGCGCTAGCGTCCATATGACCAGAAAGTGAAAAGTGTGGTGTAAAATACCAGAATACCTACTAACGGTCTAGATAACTAGGTTTAATGAAATGAACAGAATGATAAAATATGAGAAATAACTATATAAATGGTAAAGAAGGTAGATGAAAGTAAGGGTGATGAAGAGAAACTCGCTGAGGGTCTTGTTCGCTAGTGAGCTCCACTCACACATACACCTACACACAACCAAGAAAGGGAAAAAATTTGGGTTGTATAGGGGTTTGCCTCAATCAAACCCCCACTTTGGTGTTTCCACCTCCATGAATAGCCAAGAAAGCCACTAAGTAGAAAATGTGATAAAGGAAAGAAGAATATCGAACACTACAAAAGATGTACAATGCTACTCTATCAAACCACAACAAGAAATGATAGTGAAGCAATACCACCTCCACCCAAAGGCACTCAAGGCCAATGAAGGGAGAATGCAAGACAATGAGCTTGGAAAAGTTGACACAACCATACTGGTGACAAAGGGAGGTCTCATAAGACTCCCAACTCGCAGCTTCTATGGTAGCACAACATCTACAATGATGAAGTTGATGGACTAACAAGTTGTTTTAATGCTTAATGGAATTGTATGAAAATGCTCAAGAGATCAAGTGAATGAGATAGATTACTAAAGAGATGCTAAAGAGATCAAAAATTGCTAAGAAGATGGATTAAATGAGAAATATAGGAATTTCAAGATCAAAATGGGAGGGAAAGAGTCATTTTCGAGCTGGTTGGTTGACACAAAGTTGTTACGCTTCATGCCTAATGGAGAACGTAACATCCCTACAAACACTAGAGGTAGGAATCTATTAGGCACAATATCACACTACATAGACGTTTGTGTGTCGTGCTAGCGTCCTCAACAAATATTCTCCCATCGACACAAAAAATAGGCACCAAGTGGATGCGGGGAAGATGGGTGATGTGGAATTTCACATTCAGGTTTGATTTTCTAAGGTGGAGGGATGCAAAAGGGGAATTTACACAAGGGGTGCAAATTCACTCCTATATAGTAAGTAACTTCTTAGAAGTAAATTCTAATGCACCACTTTAAAGAACACTTCAAAAAAGGGCTTGGTTGGCTACTACACAAAGGTTTTTAATGACAACAAATCAATAACACCGAGATGGATACTACCATTCATTGGCCACTTAAGGTGCTTCAACCATTCCCTTTCTATCCTGATAAGACCTTCGAAGTTGGATTAGGCGTGGTATGTTATTGCTGCAGATTAAAGCTACTATTTTTCAAGTTCACAACCTTTATATAGCTCGTCGATAAATGTGCATTGATTGAGAGTCACTTGGATGAGTTCTCCATAGCAAGAAGAATCTCATTAGTAGGCCCTTTCATAATAATAAAATTCCTATTTCTCTTCACCCAAGATCACATGAAGCACGAGGGGAGAGGATATGTAGCAAGTTTTTAGGGTGACTCAAAACAAGAAAGTTTGTATGCTTGAGTGTTTCTCTTCACCCAAGATCGCACAAATTGCAAGGGGAGTGGATACACACTACAAGTATACTCAAGAAAATAAAGCACGTAAAACTCATTCATTTTAACCCATATTACAAAATTACTTCATTTTAAGCACCAATAGAAGTGTTTGTTTGTTTTTATTCAATTTTAACCACCATAGTAAAATGAGGTTGTGTGGGTCCAATTTTAATCAACTTCGAAAAGACTTAAAGAATTTGTGAATTTTAAGCCCAATGGAAATTTAGTGGTCCTAAAGCATAAAAGAAAAGTAACATATGATGGGTTATAATTGTCCCATAAGTGTAAAAAACACTTTTACAATGTATGATAAAATGATAGCATGATCCTTCACTTCAAGTGTTTTTCAAATCTGCAAAACTAGTTAGCCTCACAAATACAAAACTAGATGTTAGTAAAATATCATAGAGTATATGAAACTGAAAAATCTAAAGCGTACATGAAAATTGACTCTCTATTTTTTACCTACAATAGTGTTGTTGTTTTAACTGCAATAGTATCGTTGAAATTCAATTTTGTCACTCAAGTGAAATGTAATAGCATCGCTTCGCACAAAACAATGACCTCAATAGCATCAGAATATCAATAGCATTGCCATATTCAAAAATCACAAAATTAATTAAAAACACAATAGCATTGCAATATTCAAATGCATCGAAATATTTCAAATGTGTCACTGTATAAAAAAAAAGGTGTCACCATATGCAAACGCGTTGTTGTAGCCATCAAATGTGTCGCTATATTTGTAAACTTCAAAACATGGGAATCTCAAGATAAATTCATCAATTTTGTTAGTAGGGCCCTCCTTCCAGTGCCAAAATGTGATCATAATCATAGTATGATATAAATACACCAAATCCATACATATTTAAGCCATATTTAACTAAGCTACAATCCCAATAAGATGTTCAAAAGCTTCAAAAAAAAGTAACCATTAAACTAAGCATGAAATAAACCATGAAATCATAAAAGAAACCTAATCTAGAACAAAAAATCTTATCCCATTAGGGAATTAGTTTTGTATTGATATGGAATGATGGCCCTTTCCCAATCCCTTGGATAAAATCAACATCTAATCAAACTCCATTGATGAAATCTTAACTAAAATTGATAAAACTATGCTAAGGATGGATGAAAAGGATGAAAAAGCTTGATAATGGATGCAAGGATGAATAAAAATAGTATTCAAATATATGCAACATAACTTTGCTTTGATGGAAGTGGATCCATTTCTCTCCAAAATGTGAGGGGTTTATAGGAGAAAATGGTAAATCAAGGGCTAATATTGATTTGGATTAATCAATGGTCAAGATGAAATGAAAGGTGAAGACATGGATCAAATATTCTCATCAATGGATGAGAATGCAAGATCACATGGATCAAAGAATCAATCAATGGCTCACAATGATTCAAAAAAACACACTTTCCAAGTTGTTAGGAAGTTTGTTGCAAAGTTTGATAGGAAAGAGTATTCCATTTTTGGAGCCAAAATGGGAGAATATTCCAAAGGAGTATTCCCTTGCAAATGGATGGGTGAGGAAAATTAGTAATTAGTCAATTAAAACAAAGTTTTAATTGTGTAAGTTAAGGAATATTAGGATGCTCATTAAATAATTTATTTATTTAATGAAAAGGGGATACAAATGACATTTAATTCAATAACTTAGGATTATTTAATTAAATGAGAGGACATGAGAGGGTTTAAAATAAATAATTTGCATTATTCAATTAAACAGGATGAAAGGTTAATGTGAAAAGGGGGGAATTAACCTAATAAAATTAATTAGATTAATAGATGAAAATGATGCATTTAATTAAATAACTAGGCTTATTTAATTAAACAGTCAAAAAGAAGATGAATTTTAGGACAAAATGATGTTAGTAACCAAATTCAAGTGTAAAATATTATTTACGACAATTTTAAGTGTCTACAAGTTGCATCTATCATATGCATGAGATATAGTTCCAATGAAGCTCAATGAATTGACTTTACACACTTCATCTGATTTTGATCTAACAATTTTCTTTCCTCTACATTGGCATCACTTTGATATTCCACTCAACATTCACAACTTAAATTTGCACTACTATGATAATATTCACTCAATTCACATTACATTCATGTCTCACATCCATCAAAACATGAAAAATTATCTAGCATATATATCTACTTCAAGCATAACATAAATTAGGTCAACCTAACTAGATGTATCATACAAATATATAATATATTACTTGTCAGCTCAAGGGTATGTGTAGGATCATGATTGGCCAAAAAGTGGCAATTGATGGGTAAGTGGCTGACGACTTTTTTTTTACCCAAAATTGATGAAACAAAAAGGCTTTTTAAAGGAGATTCTCAGCTTTCCACCAATATAAATTATGCTTTACTTTGAATTTAATAAGTAATTATTATTCATTTTCTATTCAAATTATGACTAAAGTCCTGATTGATAGGTTGATTAAAAAACATTTATAGCTTTCAAACAGTATCATATTTTTTGAATCCAAAACATGCATCAAGTTCTATGCTTTGTATACTACAGGATTAAAAAAAGAAAAATTGAATTTGACAAAGTTTTGACCAAGTTAAGGTGGTCAGACATATGAGTTTTATATATTTTAAAAGTTGTAATAAAAAATTCATAATTAATTATTTACTTGGAAAAAAATTACACAAAAATATGCATCACATCGGGACATGAGTCCTCTACTTATATCTAAAATCTTTTAAAAAAATATTATCATTTTATTGTGGTTAGGGTGGTCGGACAAGCACCTACTTTTATTTTTTCCTTGAAATTTAAGTACTACTGCATTGAAATTTAAAATTTTCACCAAATAGATTTTTTTTTTAAACAAACCTAGTAGTTTAGAAACTACATTCAATTTTCTATAGATTTTATTATTACATATTTTTGAAATAATATAGATAACTTATTCAAATTTTTAGGTCAAAATGCCTAACTCTGATTTTTCTAGAATTTTTGCCACTTAAGGGCCTATTTTTTCCATGATGATCCTGCACATACCCTCAAATCCTTCCACACACGCCTCGTACCGAGATTCAATTCTTAAAACAATTTGAAATAGGTCAGCATGGACCTATAATACCTCCCACATGGTGCAATAATGGATGGAGGGTTCGAAAAGAATAGTCCAATCCATGTAGCTTAGAGTCATCATAGAAAAAATAACACAAGAAAATATTTTGCAAATATGAATCTTTATTTAATTAGCAATACTACATGCATTATATGCCTCATAGGTGAATAATCAAGGCTCACTAGCCTACCACAAGGGCATTCAACTTTACAACTATGCAAAGGCCTTATTATAGTCCCATGATGGGGAGATACAAAAAATTAACTATCTAACTATCACTAACTGAATTGCCCTTCCAAATTATTATAAACGATCTTAAATATTATTCTTCAGCTCCAAAAAAGGTTTGCATCGACCACAAGGGTTTACAAAACTTGATGAATGATTAAGCCTCTATGTCGGCTTTAAACATCATTTGAAGATAATCCTTCATGAACGGAAATGAATTGTGAATCTCCAAGATATATCCTATTGGACCCAAAATTCTTCTATGATGTCCCATTAAGTTCCACAAATTATAGAATAGGTTTGCATTAAGAAATCTGGATTAGGATAGCCCCAAATGCTCTAACTAAGTTACAATGAAATTATGGCAGTGATAAATTTTAGAAGGAAAATTCAAATGATCTCAAATATGGATATGTTGTAGATGTCCTCATGTAGATTCTATATCATGATCCATTATTTGAGAAACAATAATGTGGTGAAATTTAGAAAGGAATTTCGAAACTACTACAAACTAAAATGCAATAAAATAAATGTTTTTTCATTGATACAAGATTTTCTTACAACTAGGGATGCTCCTTCATAAAAAACCTGAGGTTGGAAGAAAAGTGAGTCCCTCAATTTCTAGGGGCTAGAGGAAAACCAAAGTGGTCCACCTCAGCCTAAGAAATCCATGATGAATCATCCACTCATTTTCCTTTGCATTTTACCAAATATTCATTGTACTGCTTGTTCCCAGTGCTTCTTCCAGTTTTGGTATCCAAAATATACTCAATCTCTTCTGGTGGTTGATATGGTAACTCCTTGAAATCTACTTCTTTGACACTTCCACTTGACTGTCCCTCCTGGTACTCATATATATCTACAATATTGAAAACGGGTATATACCAAGTGTCTCTGGAAACTCGACTTCATATGCATTTCCAAAATCAAACTTCCTTAGAATATTACAAGGTCCAAACTTCATCATCTTCAATTTATTGTGTGTTCCAACTGGAAATCTTTCCTTCCTAAGATATACCATCACTTCATCTCCAACAACAAATTCCTTATGTCTCCTTTTCTCATTTTCCTTCTCCTTATACTTATTTTTCATGTCTTCCAAATGCTTTTAGACTTGATTATGCAATGTCTCTATGAAGTTCTCAAACTCTTCTGATTATGCACTCTTCTTGTTTTCTATATTGATATCTCTTAGTTCTACAAATCCTCTAGGATGTGTTTTAGTTACAATATTAAATGGTTTCTTCCCTATACTTTGGTTTATTGAATTATTGTATGCAAACTCTGCTTGTGGTAGAACTATATCTCAATTTCCCTCTTTGTCTCTAACCAAACTCCTCAACAAGTTACCTAAAATATTGTTCACCACTTCTATTTATCCATCTATTTGTGGGTGATACGCCAAACTAAAGTTCAAGTCTGTCTTCATCTTCTTCCATAGTGTTCTAACAAATTATCCAATGAAAATAATGACCCTGTTTGAAACTATACTTTGAGGTAATCCATGCAATCTCACAATCTCCTTGAAAAATAAGTCAGCAACATGCACACCATCATTAGTCTTCTTACAAGGAATGAAATGTGACATATTAGAAAATATGTCCACTACTACCATTATAGAATCATGTCCTCTCTTTGTTCTTGGTAATTCCAATATGAAATCCATGCTTATATCTTCCCAAGGTCTATCCAGTACAGTCAAAGGTTTATACAATCCAGTATTCTGACTACTCCCTTTTTCTACTTGACAAATTATGCAACTCCAAACATACTTTTTGACATCCTTATATATCTACAGCCAAAAATAATGTTCACTCACCAAAGCTACTATCTTTTCCACTCCAAAATATCCTATTATTCCTCCACTATGTTTCTCCTTGATCAAATTCTCCCTCATTGAACTCCTCAAAATACACAATCGATTTCCTCTAAACAACATATCTTCTTAAATGAAATATTCCAACCATTGGCTCTGGTCTATCACTACTTGTTACTTACATGATCTTCAAGCTTTGGAAAAATCTACATCATACTCATACATGTGCTTCAACTCTTCAAAACTGAATACTTCTATCCTCATCTCTATCAATGAATTCCTTCTTCTACTCAATCCATCTGTAACTTTGTTTGACTTGCCACTCCTATGCTTCAACACAAAGGTATAACTCTATAAGAACTCAACCCATCTCATATGTCTCTAATTAAATTTTCCTTGACTGTTCAATTACTACAAAGCTTGATGATTAGTATACAACACAAACTGCTTAGGTAAAAAATAATTTCCACTTCTTCAAGGCTTGAACTATGGCATAAAATTCATGATCATAAAATGAATATCTTTTTCTAGAATCATTCATATTCTTATTTAAATTAGCTATAGGTATTCCTACTTGACTCAAAATTTCTCTTATTACATTTCCACTTGCATCACAATCAACTTGAAATACCTTTTCAAAATCTAGTAATGCTAACACTAGTTGCTCTATCACTTTTTGCTTCAAAAATTCAAAAATCCTTTGTACTTTGGATGTCCACTTAAAGTCCTTATCTCCTCTCATCATCTCTGTCATGGGTGTATAGATGCTACTAAAGCTTTTGATAAACTTCTAGTAGAAACTAGCTAATCCATGGAATGATCTTACTTCTCCAATGTTCACCGATGTAGACCAATCAACAATTGCTCTAACATTTTTAGGGTCCATCTTCAATCCTTTAGTAGAAATAAAAAAACCCATATATACCAACTCTTTCTTCATTGAAAACTACACTTCTTGACATTAATCAACAACTTCTCTTCTCTTAGCCTCTGCAATACTTGTCTAATGTGCCACAAATGTTCTTCTCTAGTCTTACTGAATATTATAATATCATCAAAGTAAACAATGACAAACTTACCCAAGAATTTCTTTAATACCTCATTCATCAGTCACATGAAAGTTCTCGGTTCATTGGTCAATCCAAAAGGCATTAATAACCAATCATACAACCCTTCATTAGTCTTAAATGTAGTCTTCCATTCATCTCCTCTGATTTTAATTTGGTGATATCCACTCTTTAGGTCAATCTTTGTGAAATACTTTTCTCCACTCAAATAGTCCATAATGTCATCCATCATTGGCAATGGGAATCTATACTTGATAGTGGTCGTATTGATTTCTCTTGATTCTATACACATTCTCCAATCCCCATATTTCTTTGGTGCAAGTATAGTAGATACTGCATATGGGCTTAAGCTTTCTCTGATCAATCCTTTCTTCAACAATTCTTGTAACTATCAGTTCAACTCTGCATTCTCTACTAGTGTCATTCTATGTGCTTCCTTGTTTGGAAAACTTTCTCTCAATATTAGATCTATGTGATGGCTAATGCTCTAGACTAGTAGTAAACCATTTGGTACATTCTCTGACATGATATCTCCATACTCTGTCAATAATTTTTCCACTTTTATCTACAACGGATCTTCATCCTTTGCTATCTCCAGACTACAACCCTTCTTTGGAATCAATGAAAAACACATAGTTTCATGCCTCAATCCATCCAAAAATTTCCTTCCATCTCACATAGTCTGAAAGTGCTAAAAACATCACTTTATCTTCTTCCTCCAAAGGTATCAACTTAATTCTCTTTCCATTTGAAGTCATAGTATAATTATCTCTTCTTCCATCGTGAATTGATTTCTTATCATATTTTCATGGTCTTCCTAACAGTAAATGACATGCATCCATAGGCATAATATCACACAATATTTCATCCTTATATGATCCAATATGAAATTTCACTAAACATTGCTCATTCACCAATATCTTATGATCATCCTAGATCCATGCTATCCTATAGGGGTTTGGATTTTTCAATATCTTCAAATTCAACTTGGTTACCATCTCCTCTAAAACTAGATTATCAGTGCTACCACTATCAATGATAACTTTACATACCTTTTCTCCAAAATTACATCTGGTTCTGAAAAGACTCTTCCTTTGTGGTGGTTCCTCAATCACTTATTCAGGCATCAAATCTCTCCTTATTACCAATGATTCACCTTTCTCTGGTTTCCCAACTAACTTAGGGGATTGAAAAAGTTCTTCATCCACATAAGTTGCTCTTTCGGTATGCTCAGTTTCCTTCCAAGTACTTCCCTGATTACATTCAAATGATCTATGTCCTTCACCTCCACACTTGAAACAAGTTCCTTTGAATGATCTCCTCTTAGATCTCCCTTCATCTCCCTAGTATCCATCATTGTGGTAAGAGTTATGACCTACTCTATCATTATGGTAGTTATTTCTATCTTCTCTTCCTCTGTGATATGAATTGGCATCCTTTTCTTCACTCTAGTAGGGTCTCCCATCTTTGTTTTGATATGCATAAGGTCTTCTCTCTATGGATTTTGATCCATTCCTCTAGAATCTTCCTCTTGCACTTCTCTGTCTTTGTTCAAATTTCTTGTTTAGCTTCTCTTCCACCTTTAATGCAAATTGATATGCTTCTTCAACTGATTTCATCTTTACCAGGCTCAATTCTTCTTGAATGTTGATTATTATTCCATTGATGTACCTCACCACCTTTTATTTGCTTGCTTCACTATGTCCAGTCCTAATGATCATCTTGTAGAATTCTTTAGTGTATTCCTTCATAGATTTCTCTTTTTTCTTTAGGTTCTACAATATTTTCAATAATTTTAGTTTATAATCAACATGTAAGAATTGGTTCTTCAACTTTGTCACCATTCTATCCCATTTGATTATTTTCTTTTTTCCCCTTCTATTCCTATCCAATTGAACTTATTTCCACCATAAAGCAGCATGACCTTTCAATTTCTTTTTTGGAAAATGTCACTCTTTTTGGATCTTCAATTTCTTCATATTCAAAGTATTCCTCCATTTCATTGATCCAATCAATCAATTCTTTAGGGTTTAAATTTCCCACATAATTTTGAATTTCAACTCTAGGTCACTTACCAATTTTGGAGATCACTTTCAACATCTTCATATGATTTGATTCTTCTTCTTCTTCACCTAGGGTTTCTATAATTTGATTCAAAACATGATCTGCTCCATCATCACTTTCATCCTCATGTCTAGGGTTTAGGCCTTGCCTTCTATCCTCTTCTATTGCATCTAATCAGATCACATTTCACACATTATTTCCAACATTTCATCCATTCTTTGAGTGACATTCACCATAATAGGCACTCTCCACGACGACATTTCTCCCCTCGAATTCAGTCTAACTACCTCAATTTGGCGATCACGCTACAAGGATTTCAACTGCCTCATAGTCGAAGATCGGTTGAAAACACAGACAGTCTACCTCAAGTCGATAATATGTTCACCACAAGGAATTCCTTTAGAACTCACAAAATTTCTCTGATACCACTTGCTACAGTCATAGATGGAGGGTTCGGAAAGAACAGTCCAATCTGTGCAACTTAGAGTCAACACAACGAAAATAACATGAGAAAATATTTTGCAAATATGAATATTTATTGAATTGGCAATCTTACATGCATAATATGCCTCATGGGCGAATAATCAAGGCTCACAGGCTTGCCACAAGGGCATTCAACATTATAACTAGCCAAAGGCCTTATTACATTCCCATAATGAGGAGATTTGGAAATATAACTATCTAACTATCACTAACTGAATTACCCTTCCAAATGATTACAAATGATCTTAAATATGATTCTCCAACTCCAACAAAGGCTTGCATTAGCCACAAGGATTTACAAAACCTGATGAATGATTAAGTGTGTAGGTCAGCCTTAAACATGAAAGATAATCCTTTGTGAAAGGAAATGAATTGTGAATCTACAAGATAGATCCAATTGGACCCAAAATGCTTGTATGATGTCCCATTAAGCTTCGCACATTCTAGAATAGGGCTGCACTAAGAAATCTAGACCAAGTCAGCCCCAAATTATCTAATTGTCAATTACAATGAAAGTTTGAGAGTGATAACTTTGGATAGACAAATGTAAATGATATGAAATCTAGATATGTTGTAGATGTCCTTGTGTAGATGTTATATCTTGCTTCATGAGTTGAGAAACAATAATGCAGTGAAATGTAGAAAGGAATGTTGAAACTGCTATAGATTGAAATGTAAGAAAATATTTTTTTTGGTTGATACAAGATTTCTTTACAACCAGGGATGCTCTTGCATCACCACATAACTCTGCAATACTTATTTAACCTTTACATACCTTCACATCTATTAGGTCAACGCCACAAAAGACCTAATTTGTATGCCCATATTTGGATACATGGACTTCAAAACATCATGCCACCTAGAATTCATACTCTATTGACATCTATCAACATCTTAAATTTTTTAAACAAAAAACCTATCTGCAAAGAAGTGCAGACTCTCCTACTCATATGCACTATACAGGAAATGACTATAATTTGCAAATCCAAACTTCTATTATTCATATTTTTCAAACCAAATTCCAAAACAAGATGGAATTATGGAATTAGATGCTTCTACCAACCAAAAATATTATGCTAGAATCGCAAAGTAAAATGTTAATTTTTGGACCAATGTGGACCCAAAAACTAAATGCTTTGTACCCAAAAATACTAGTAAAAACACTTAGTCAATTTTTATCATAGATGCCTTCACCAGATCAAACCATCTTGCAAAATTGTCTTACACAAATATCAAAAAGTCATGTTAGAATCAACCAAAATGGTCTACACCAAAGTATTCACACCAAGATACAATGTTGACATCAATGACAACACTATAACACATAATAGTATACCTTGTGTTTATCCTACATGCTCATGTTGCCAACAATAGCATCAATGACATATCCTCATTCTTCCAACAATCTCCCCCTTTGTCATTGATGTCAACATGCCAAAACATCTCCAAAAAATTCTCCCCCTTTGACATCAAGGGCAAAGGGTGCATACAACAACCATTCTAATATGTATCAGATCTCCCTGTAAGAAATATATGCATATGTACAAACTGAAAGATTTAATTGACTCCCTAAGTCATCTACTAAAGCAAAACCAAAAAATTGTACTAAAAAATACTCTATATACTCCACATATGTTCAAAGAATCTGAAATTTAAAGTTGGAAATATATAAAGAATAAGAAATATTATCAACTAGAAGAGGTTGACCCTTATAGCTTCTATACATGGGTCTACCACACTTGTTTACCTTCTTGCCATTCTGATTTGGTTGCCCCAAGAAATTTTCATTATGTTTCAAACTCCATCAGTATCTCTTCTCCTTCTTCTAGAGTGTTAGGTACTAAATTCCTCTGTGTAGCTTTGGTAGCACTCAAAAGGGCTCTTGAAACAAGTATGAATTTGGGATTCACCAAGTCCCTTATCTCTCTAAACTACAAAATGATATGCTCATTTTGAGCCTATAGATGAAAGAATTTCTTATGTAAATCATCTATAACACTCCTTATATCTCTAGCTAGGTCAAGTGCAAGATCATAGGCACTAGAGGCATTTTCAATCTGGGACTCAATGGATTCCATTTTCTTCCTGATTCTTTTTGTGGCTCCAGACCACTTCATGCCATATTGATAAAGAGCATTTTCCTCATCTACACATACTTGTGCATCCTTCAGATTCTCTTAAGAATTTTCATGTGTAAGAGCACATTTTTCGGTAATATCCATAAATTTTTTATCAGTTATTCTCTTTTCAACCTCATTCTCAATTTGTCCTTTAAGACCAGAGACATATTCTTTAAAGAATCAATTAACAATTTCAAAGTCTCCATACAAGAAAGTGAAGTATCTGTGTTTGCACTAGTATGGCCTCATGTAATTCCTTTACTACTTCTTCCATTAGCTCTCCACACTTTTGATGTGCTTCTATGATCTCCTTCTAGGTAGATGCATGAAATACATCTCCCAATTATAGCTTGTGGAGGTGGGAAATCTTGTCAAGATCTACATTTCCCTATTGCATTGGTAGTTGTGGAAATTATGATGATACAACAGGCTAGAAATTAAGTTGCATACTCAATAGATTCTTCAAGGAATCTTTGGAGGAGCCGCGGGATTCACCAGAAGTCTTTGTAATCTCTACAACTTTCTTTTTCAACTTCTTTTCCTTATTCTTACTGGAGTTTATTGGATTCTCTTCTTTTGTTTGTGCATCTTTGGATGCATCTTCATTCTTACCTTCATCTTCCTTCTCATTTTTTTCTTACTCTTCTTCCTTCTCTGCAGTATCATTTTCTTCATCATCATCCTTACTTGCATTGTCTTCCTCTGTAGGCTTCTCTATGTTGATCGGAGGAGTAAAATTTTCTTCAAGTACTGAAGGAGTAGCATTTTCTTCAAGTACTAGAGGAGGATTAGATTTACCTTCCTTTGCTACTTCCTCACTGATGATTGTCTCTCCCTCAACATTATTCTCTTGTCCTTCATCTTCCTTTGCTAATTCTTCCATTATCAGAGGGACATTATCTTGAATATATTCTTCATCTATTGCATGCTCATGTTGAGAATCAATGTCTTGTGCTTCTTCACCTATAGTTACCTTTGGAGCCATGTTCTCCAAAATCATACCATATTTTTGTGCAATGTCTAAAATTTTGTCAACTATCTCCTTTTATAGCTTTTCAAATTCACCTAATCTCTACCCATAAGGGTAGTTACCCTTCCATTCACTTTGAATTCCATGCAATATAGCTCAGCCAATGTGGCTATATTTTCCTTAGACATAGGAGCACCAACTTTCTCTAAAGCATATTCTTTAATATTTCCTTCTTCAATTGCTTCTTGTCTTCTCTTTACCAAGACATTCCATAGCTTCGTAGGAATTTTATTCTCAATATTTTCCATGTCTACTTCTAAAACAATAATGCTCTTAATAATTGCCTCAACAATGGTGGCCTTATCCACCTCATCTACTTCATTAAAAAAATTGTATTTTTTGCAATCATATCATCCTGAATCATTCCATTAACAAGTGCACCTACCTTCAAGGGACTATGAGATCTTACCAGAGGTGTTTTCTTTTTCTTTTTTCTTTCATCTTGAGCCTTCTTCTAGCTTTTTTATGCTTTCTTCTTCTTCGGTGACACCTTCTTGGTGGCCTCTTTCTTCTTCTCTCTTATGTGAACTACAAATTTCTTCTTTTCTTCCTCTATTTCTTCTTCGTTGTTTGTATCAATGATGTCAAATCTCTTTCTTAACACTTTATTCACCTTATCAAGTTGCATTTTTCCTTTTACGGACCAACTTTGATCCTTCTTCCTCCACTTTTTATTCTTCTTCTTCCTCTTCTACATTTACACTTACATTCTTCTCTCTAGTTTCCTTTTGCTTTAGTCTCTTCTAGGAAGGGATTGCAGGTGGTGTTGTACTAGTTTTCTTCTTCTCAAGCCTTTTGTTTACAAAAATGGGGGATACTTCTCCTTTATTGGAGGACTTTCAGTAGTTTCTCTTTTCTCACCAGTAGAGGGCTTAGTCTTGAAGGACTTTTGGATAGCAGGAGGGGTTGCAATTTTCCTAATAAATCTTCTTATAATTTTGAATCCTCTTGTAGCACTTGATCTCCCTTAGCCTTTTCTCTTGCCTACTCCACTTGCTCCTTGGTGAAGCCCATATCCTCTGCATACTTATCAACTATCTTCTCAACATTCTTCTTTATCTATGGTTTTCTTTGTTCCATATGCACCTTTGGACATATATTTTTCTTCATAGGTGACATACCTTGCTTTAGATTTATTTTACATACTCTTCAACAAAATATCAGCCAAACTAGTAATCTCCTGCTTATTGATTTCATATCCCAAAGCTGGGATCCACATTGTCCTTGGTTCTACTACTTCCATCATGCACTCATCTATTGATACCAGAAATGTGATATCACTTTGATATTTTTCTACCATTTTCCTAGGAATTCTATCTCTTTCATGCATCCTCTTTTTGAAAACTATAAATAAAGCAACAAGTGCATCATCTTGTGCCTACACATCACCAATAATTCTCATAAAGTTTTCAATCCGATGAGCAACTAGTCTTCATTGCAACCATTTTGCACTTTTAGTTCTAAGAAGTTCCTTTAGGAAATAGAAAAGTAAACACACAACCAAGGTTTGATACTTAAATGCATACTTCTTCTCCTTGTTTTGTTTCAATTTCTCCATCAATTATTGTCTTAACAATTCACAAAGATCATAGTCCATTCCTTTTTCAACCATTGCATATGCCACACTGATTGCGGTGGCAAATACAGAGCTTTCTCTATTTGTCAAGTACATTTTATAACCAATTACCATTGTCACATTCCTCACAACTAGATTTCTGATGGAATTTATAGCTAGAGCTCTCGTGTCATAAGTTGTACCTGTGAATTCCATAACAACCTCATCTTGATCGATTTTAGCACTAGAACAGGTTCGGTGAAGCATAGACTTGTAACCTCTCTAATCACCTCTTTTGTTATCATTCTAGGAATGTTAGTCCAAAAAAATTTATCATGAATTCTAATTAGTGCCATCCTAACCCATTTGTAATGAAAGTAAAAAATATGAAACCATTACCATGTACATCAAGTTTCTTCATGCCTAGGTTTTGGTATTCTGGTTTTAGGGAAAAAATTTCTCTAGTAATTTCTTTCATCCATTTATCTACTAGCTTACTATGATCATATTCCACCCTCTTTCCATGAATATAGATCATTATATCCTTTGTTGGAAAAACCCAATATGGAACATGTGAAAAAATACCTAACAGGTCATTTTCTATGAATTTAGTAGGGTATTTCTTGAAATTAGGTTGTGGTTTCTCAATAACCTCAATAACCCTTAGTGTAGCCATTGAAAAATGAATTCAAATCAATTTCAAACAAAGTTCTCTGTGAAACTATGGAAAACAAGGATTGTAAATACCCTTTCTTTCAATTGTCAAACTAGGGTTTATGCGCACCAAATCGCAAATCACTTTGATCACTCCAAATTATTTCTTCGGTGCTCTACTCCTTAATGCTCATTATGAATGAATTTGGATAAGTAAAATCACTTATAACCATTCAAATATAACCTAATTTTGCATTGAATGGTTCAAACAATAAAGATGGAAAACCTTTCACTATCTGCACAGTCACCTTCAGGTGCTCCAAAAAATTTTGCATTATCATATTTTCTTCTGCAATCTTTGTTAATAGATCAAACATGTCAATCTACATCACATATCTTTGTGTTGACTTAGCACCATTTTTTTTGGTACAGGGGATAAAATATGTTCATTAAATCTCCCCCTAAGCCAAAGCTCTCAACTTAGTTTCTAGAGGAAACATCTACACCAAATGTTGGTACAGATTCATCCTTAACCTCAGTCTCTTTATTCTTTCTCCAAATCTTATCTATCTCCTTTTTTATGTAGGATCAATCTTTTGTACTGGTTCATTCTTCTTTACTAGATTATCCTTCCTCACATTTATGCTTCTGCAAAACTTAGAAATGTATCTAGGCCTATTGCAATAGTAGCATAGGATATTTTTCTTACCAGTATTCCTTCCATTCATTCTAGATCTATATTTATTAGCTTTATTCCCAAATCCATAACATGTATAATAGTAGCCTTTGAAATATTGAATTATTCTACCATTGTTATAACCATTCACTAGCTCTATGACCAAATCTCTTGCATATAAAATATTGACCAGAAAAAGGTGGAAAATTTTGATTCATTCTGCTTCTACATTCTATTGCCTTATGTCCAAATTTATTGCAAGAATAACAGAAACCATTAAAATATGGGTACCTTTGTGCATTTTTTGTTTGATCGGTGGCCTTCTAGCTTCATTCCTTTGATTTTAGATCTGCTTGCCATTGTTTTTCTTTCCTTCAGCATTTGATGTCTAGTCTAATTTTGAACTTTCACCATTTTCAAATCCTAAACCTTCTTTATCTTTAGAGCCTTTTTGATTTTAAAACAATTAATCAAGGTTTGTAGAACTCATCTTGAATTTATTTTCATGACTCCTTTCTTTTTCTAGATCTAACCTCAAATTCACAACTTCTTGTTCAAGCTTTGTGCATTCCTCAAAAAAAAATTTCACCATTGCATTCAGACATTCTTCAATTCTTTTCTTTTCTTCAACTTGCACCTTCAAAATAGTGATAGGTTTATTTTCTTACTTCAATTGTTCACTAACTTCCTTATGCCTTTCTTTGAACTTCTTGATTTTCTCTCTCATTTTTTTGATGCATTCATTTGCTTCTTTGACATTTTATTTCAGATCTTTGTTATCACCTTCAATCCTGTTGGAACTGTAAAAATCTAGTGTTTTTACATGAGTTTTCATTCATAAATTTCCTGATTTGGTCCTACCGTATGCATTTTTCATCTATTGTTTGCCATATTGTCCCATTGAATCAATCGAGCTATGCATTTTTTATGTCTAGATCCATATCAGCATAGGTTCATTCCTATTTCCCCGATCAATTCTGCATTGCTTATTGGCAAGACTCATTTAATGTCACATTGATTGAAGTTTGTTTGCAAGTGGCTTTTGGCAGGACCTTTGTTTTTTCAGAGCAACTAGTATTTGTTCATGGTTGGTTGTCGACATAACGTTCATCTTGTGTTGGCGACAACGAAGACATCTATCGGCATATGTTATGGCTATTGGGGTAGGGTCTCCCCGACTTATGCATGTGGGAGTCTATCAGCACAGTTAGGTGGTATCGGCATTATGTCTCAGCGAGGTCTTCTTGTCTCACCGACCGGGGGAACATAATACATCATATCGGCATGAGTTTTTGTTTTCGTGAGGATGTCATGGTGATATCCATATATCTCTCTGATGATGCAAGAGTTTTCTTCTAAA
>VDFB02193867.1:94868968-94977866 GCA_007258455.2 Sequoia sempervirens
GAGAGATATATAGAGATAAAAGGAGAGTGAGGGGAGATAGAGAAATGTAGAGAGGGAAGGAGGGAGGGAGGGAGGGAGGGAGATAGATATTAGAGAGGGAAGGAGAGAGAGATGAACATGTAGAGATGTAGTTCTTGAGCTCAAGGGAGAGAGTGTCAGATGAAGAGATGGAGATAGTGAGAGAGAGAGAGAGAGGTCTAGAGAATAAAAGATGAAAATGAGTGAGATATAGAAAGAAAGATGAATTTTGATCTCCTAATTACTGAAATTTGACTAAGTCTGAAATTTTTTAAAATCTTCCAAAAACTAGAATTTGCATTATAACTCCTACAGATTTGAAACCACTCTCAAACATCCTACCTATATATATGAAATATAACTTAAAGTATAAGAAACTAAATTTCCATATTTAAATTTCAACTTATACTTAAATGTTTATTCCATGTATATAGTTTCCCTGGCAGAGAAAGAGAACATGAAAGAGTTTAGAGAAATGCATTCCAAAAGTCATGAATTACATTTGGCGAACGCCTAATTTTGCACTCTCCAAATTTGGCGCTAGCCAAATGAAGCAAACCATTTGGTGCACATCAAATTTGGTGCTCACCAAATTTGGCACTCACCAAATTTGGTATGCGCCAAATAGGCTGCATTGGGAAGTACCAACCCAATGGGTTTAATTTTGCATTGCACATTCAACCCAAAGGTTTGGACAACCCTTTCATGCAAAAGAGGTGTTAATTGACAAGATTTTTCAAATTTCCTCATATTTTTTGTCCATGCTCCCCATCTCATTTGCACGTCTTTCAATGCAAGTTTATAAAAAAATCGTGATAGCATTAACCTCTCTCTTAGCTATCTAAATATATATAAAAAAAATCATTTTGATTTAGTTAAGGTTTTGATCCATGAATTCTATTGTAAATGCCTCCATTTTTGGTCAAAAACCAACATGTGCTAGTTTTATGATAGATTTTTTTTCATTCATCGAAACGTGAAACAAATTACATTTTTTGAAACTAGACTCCATTCTACACATGATGAAAAAAAATCAATTTTCAATTAGTTTTCAAAAAAATTAGGGGGGAGGATGCTCCAATTTCATCTTTTCAGGATGTGTCCACTTTGAAAATTCATAAAATATTACTATTCATTAAAAAAATTATCTAAAAGAAGGAGGATAAACTACATGGTGTTAGCTAATTTCACATTGTTGGGATTTTTTAAATTCTAAAAAAATGTTAATCAAAAAGGGGGGAGCCCTCAGGCGCTATGTTGTTTTTTTAATAAAAAAAGGACCTACTTTGGGCCCCCCCTTTTTGAGACCCTTAATCTTCATTAATTTCAAAAACAATAGTAGCTTAGAAACTAGACTCGAAGCACTTCAACTTTTGTTCTTGCTACATCTTGAAATTTTGAGTGTAACTATCTTCATTTTCTTGTGCAAATCAGATTTTGCTGATTTCAGAAAAAAAAAATAAAAAAAATGGCATCTTAAGAGTGAAAATTGTGTCATAGATCCATGCACTTACCCTTAATCATAGGCATACCCGAGAGCTGGCCACTCAAGGGAATCTCATAGGATAGATAAGTATTTTTTATTTTCAATTATGTTACTTTTATTCTATACATGATAAATGTGGATGAATGTTATTTTTATATGTCGATCTCTATCAATTATTCCTATGGGTTGTACTTTAAGCTTTCCATCGTTTAGTTTTGTTTATCTGAAATTCTGGAGCACCCACTCTAGTTGTCAGTTATAGGTTGTTAAATTTACTTTTTGTTAACAGTTAGTTGTTAGACAATTAGTTTTTTTCATTTATTAAGCTTTATGGTTTTACTACAAGTATTCCTTTAAGGTAGTTTATATGCTTTTTAGTTTAAAGTTTATATGCTTTCTATTTAATCAACTTATTCTTTCTAGCTTAGCAATTTCATGCTTTCTAGCTTAAACAACTTTACACTTTCTAGTTTAATTACTTTTGTTTACAACTATTTTGAGAATTTAGAAAATCTAAGGGACTTAGACAAGATGTCCCCTATTGCATACAGCCTTCGAACACTGCTTGGTTGATATTATTGATGCATTTTCAACTAAAGTGATAGGACCTAATGAAATTCCATCACTTTTTGGCATTGTTGCCAGGGAACTTCCTTTTCTAGTGTTAATAGAAGACTGTTGGAATACCTCTTTTAGGAAAAAATAGTTGCCAGGATTTTTTCTGCATGGTCAGGAAACGAGGGCCACATGGAAGATTCATACCAAAAACCCCCCAAATGATATTCCAACCACAAGTAGGGAGGAAGAAGTCTCAACTAAAGAACTTATCAAAGAATTGATCAAGTAGGATCAACCTGAGATCTCTCAATATAACCTAAAACTTCAACCATTTGAGGAAACCATTGTAGAGGAAAGAATTCCTTTGCATACCCCAGAACCGTAGCCATTAGAGAAAAGTTTTGAAGAAGAATGCATTCTTTACAACATTATCCGTGGTCGTAGAAATGTCGCTAACCCAATAGAGGGAGCGCGCACATTTACTTATCCTATTGCCCTTGATCAAGATGATGATACACCTATGAAAAACATTTCACCATCCTTCTTACAAAATTTTAGAGGTTTGTCTTCTGAAAACCCAGAACAATTCCCACTTGAGTTCAAAGTGTTGTGTCAGATGTATGACTACAAGAATGATAACCAAAAACTGAAACATTTTCCCTCCACCCTAAAGGATGCTACAATTCATTGGTTCATGGGATTAGCTTCAGGGTCGATAACCTCTTGGAATGATATGGAGTCTACCTTTTTGGACAAATACCAGAGTTATTGTAGAGTCAGTGATAGGAAGGAGTTGTTCAAGCTAAGGTAGAATGAAGATGAAACCTTGAAAGATTGCCTAGATACGTTCATCTTCTTATCTAAATGTTTTGTTGGAGAAGCCATAATTCTAGAAATTTTGAAAACCATATTTCTCAAGGGACTTGATGAAGATGTTAGGAGAAGCCTAGACTTAATGGGAAAAGAAGATGTGTCTCGACTTGCACTCGATGATATCACTAAGTTATTCCAGAATTTCTCCCATACTTGAGGAGGTATTTGTAAATCTACTCTTTTCAGAGGTTCCAATGAAATAGGTAAATTGCATGAGGAAATAACAAATATGAAGACTAAAATTCTCATTCAAATAAACACCACGTTGGATGGAATACATGCCAAAACATGTAACCCTGAGACCTTGTCCATCTATTTCCTGAGGTGTTGAAACAAAAAACTATTAAAAGAATGTGCCTTGGATAAAGCTGTGTTTTCCAAGTTTGTGAGAAGAGTCATTCTATTGATCAATGTGATCTAAAATGCAATAAAAAATTCCAAGAAGAGGAAACCTTAGGTTGAAGAGGAGATCAATCTTGTGAATCAGATACCTGGTGAGAATTTCTCTTATGACCAAAACTCAAATCCCGCATGGTGAGCCCCAAATAATTGGAATAATAATCAATGGGTGCACCTTGGACTCAAGTACCATCTAACTGGGGATCTTACCCTTGGGGGCCATTTTGAATGGGAAATTCAATCCTGGGGCAATCCCCAATGGCCAAACTAGACTCAACAATAATGGTATCCTCAAAATCCTACTCCTTAATGGAATAAACCTCAAAATTAGTTTTACACTGGTCTTAGGAGGATGCCTAGTCCATAGCATAACCTTTTACCAACTCCCCAAAACCCTCAACAAAATAAGCAAGTCAACCAACTACAACTTCCAGCATAGCCTATCCCTAATCCAAAGAATAATAATCAAAATACCCCAGTGTATTCTATGGAACAAGAAAATGTGACTGGACTTAATGTTATCCATTGTGGAAACTTGCAGTTAAGGTCAGGAAAAACACTCCAGCAACCTACTATAATTGAGATCCTGGATAATCCAATTAAAGAATTTGTTGAAACAACTAAAACATTTTCCACACCTTTAGAGAAAAACCTAGTGAATTATCAAGACAAGACCCTTCCACAATCCTCATTTGGAACTTTCAAGTTACCTCAGGAAGAAGTTGGTTAGCGTCCAACTGATCCTTTAAAGAAGGAATCCACTTTGAAAGAGAAAACTCAAGCACCTTTTTTTGAGCATCTCAAATCAACCACCTTGAAAAACCCTCTAGAAATATCCTTTTCCACTGAAACTACGGTGATACAAGAGATTAAACAACTTCAAATTGAGGTTCCTTTGTTACAAGAAATTAAAGAGAATCATGAACTAAACCAACTGATTAAAAAATTGTGCATCAAAACACCAAGAAGGAAACCAAAACAAATTAATATTGTTCACATAAATAGGTATCTAGCTAAATTTTTGGTTGGAAAAACCGTAACTCCAAAATATGATGACCCAGGTAGCCCACTCATAACAGTGACAATTAACGAGGTAGCAATACCTAATGCACTTGTGGATCTAGGCACAACCATTAATGTAATGATGGTAAATGTTATGGAAAAGTTGGGACTCACTGATTTACATCCCACAACTACAGTGTTATAGATGGAAAATCAATCCATAGTTATTCCCAAAGGTGTTATAGAGAATATTCTTGTTAAGGTTGATAGTTGGGAATATCCAGTAGACTTTCAAATAATCTATCCCCTCACACCAAAGGATAGTTATATGATAATCCTAAGAAGATCATGGTTGGCTACAATTATAGCCAAGATTTACTACGGCGAGGGAGGAATGACCATTTCACATGGTCCCAATAGTAAACATTCATTCCTATACCCCCTACTAAACCTGTTGAACATAATCAAGTTTGGGTTGATGAACCAGACGATCCCAACAAACAAGAGAATCTAGCCTCACTTTATATGGTAGTCATCAAACAACATGGTGAAGAGCTGGAAGATGAACTAGAAAACAATATAGAAAATCTTACCATAGACTCAAGTGATGAAGAAATGGTAGATTTAGAAGAGATTCTAGGGCAGCCAATCAACATTGATCACACTGAATTTGATTACACTAGCTTCATGGGATTACCTTGTCCCCTGGAAAACATCATTCCAAAAATGGATCACTTCTTTAAAGATGTTGCCAAACTTCATAGAACCATACCACATAGTTGTCCTCTCAACACTTTGACTAGAGAAGTTTATACTGTCACCTCCAACCATCCAAGGGTCAAAACCATCATGTTATTACCAAGAAAAACTTTGAATATCAACAACTGGTTGACAAAGCTAAAAGAGAAAAAATTGTTTGATGTTTTAGTGAATACATATAAAGCTTTTTCTTGGGATTATATAGATATGAGAGGAATACACCCAAGTTTTTGTACCCATCGCATCTATACTAAGGATGTTAGACATGTTCACCAACCACAACGAAGACACAATCCTGCCTTGAAAGATATTGTTAAAACATAAATTGAGAAACTTTTGCAAGTAGGATTCATCTATCCCATTTCCAATAGCAAATGGGTTGGATTCATATTAAGTGGAGAGTGTGCGTTGACTATAGGGAACTTAACAAAGCTACCCATAGAGATTACTTCCCTCTACCATTTGTAGAACAAGTCTTGGATAATTTGGTTGGAAGGAAGTATTTCTTATTCCTTGATAGATTCAGTGGATATAACCAAATACAGGTAGCAGCAGAAGACTAGGAAAAGACATATTTTACCTACCCCTAGGGAACATTCATGTATCGAGTCCTTCCTTTTAGGATATGCAATGCTCTTGCAACATTTCAAAGAGCTATCCTAGCAATATTCGCCTAAGTTAGTGAATGACTATGTGGAAGTCTACATGGACAACTTCATTGTCTATGGGTCAAATTTTGATGAGGGCCTTCAAAATATAGACAAAGTATTGAAGCGATGTGAGGACCATCAACTATCCCCGAGTCATGAAAAATTCTTAATAATGGTAGAACAAGGGATAGTATTGTGACACCACATTTCAGTTGAAGGGATAAAAGTGGAGTCTAAGAAAATTGAGGTAATACAACAACTTGAGACTTCGAAAACTAAAACTGACGTTAAAAGTTTCTTAGGACATGCTGGATACTACAGGAAATTCATAGAAAATTTTAGCAAGATTGCAACCCCTATGTTTTCCCTTCTTCAAAAGAATGTAGAGTTTGTTTGGACAAGAGAGTGTCAATCATCATTTGAGATCATTAAGGAGAAACTCGTCTCTGCTCTTGTCCTAAATGGACCTAATTGGAACCTTTTGTTCCATATTTATGTAGATGCTTTTGATGATGCTATTGGAGCAGTTTTAAGTCAAGAAGGTGAGAATGGGATAAAGTATGCTATCTATTCCATCAGTAAGAATTTGACTCCTATTGAACGAAATTACACCACCACAAAGAAATAATTTTTAGTTGTAGTACATGCAATCAATAAGTTTTGACATTACATTACAAGGTACAAAGTAACTGTGTTTACAAACCATTCAACCATCAAGTACCTAATGAAAAAACCCGTAGTAAACGAAAGGATAATCAGGTGGTTATTGCTTCTATAAGAATTCAACATGAATATTATTGACAAACCTGGAAAGTTCAATGTAGTTGTGGATTTCTCGTCTCAGATTAAACAAGACAATGGAACTTGTGCTCTTGTGCAAGATGAATTCCTCGATGAAATTTTTTTTCCATTTGCATTAAAACCCCTACGTTTCCTAAAATTGCCAACTACTTGGCCACTTTAGAGTTTCCAGTAGATTTTACATCAAAACAAAAGAAATGCCTCATTCAAGAAAGCACTTCATTCAAATGGATTAATGGAATATTATTTTGATGTGGACCTGATATGGTTTTACGATGCTATGTCAGGGCAGATGAAACATATAGCATCCTTAGATCTTGCCATGATGACCCCTCTAAAGGTCATTACTCTGCCAAGAGGATGTCCCATAAGATTTTGGGTGCAGGATATTACTGGCCCTCTATGCATAAAGATGTAAAAAATTATGTTCATCATTGTGATGAATGCCAAAGAGTAGGTAGACCCACTGCATCTAATGAAATGCCTCTAAAACCCTAGGTAGTTCTTAAACCATTTAAAAAATGAGGATTGGATTTTATCGGTCCTATAGAGCTCCCTTCACAAGGAAAATAATACATTTTAGTTTGTACCGACTATTTGACCAAGTGGGAAGAAGTTCAAGCTCTAAGAGTCACTAAGGAAGAACAAATAGTTGACTTCCTGTATAACAAGATTTTTCTCAGATTTGGAGCCCCCTAGAAAAATTTTCATAGATCAAGGACCCCAATTTATGTCCAAAGTTTTGTTAACCTTCACTAATCATTTCTAGGTAAGCCATAAGAAGTCATCACCCTATCACCCTTAAGAAAATGGTCAAGTAGAAGTCACTAATACGGAGCTTGAGAATATTCTAACAAAGACAGTTTCATCAAGAAGGAAAGACTAGGCTAGAAAACTAGCTGAAGTTGTTTGAGCTTATAACACAATTTGGAAATCAACCACCAGTTTTAGTCCATACGAGTTATTTTTTGGGAAGAAACCACTTCTACCCATTGAATTTGAACTTCAAACCTTGTGAACAACAATAAAGTTAGGCTTATATCTCAAATGAGCCCAAGTTGAAAGAGTCCTACAACTTAATGAGTTGAAAGAGTCCTACAGCTTAATGAGTTAGATGGACTTCGTTAAGATGCTATCCACCAAACTAAGCTGATTCAACATCAATGAAAGGCCTGGCATGATAAACACATAAAGGAAAAAGAGTTCCATAATGGGTCCATATGAAATTCTTAGGTATTTTCAAATGGAGTAGTGCAGCTCAAACCCATTGATGGTGACACTCAAACTCTATTAGTCAACGAACATTGATTACGCATCTACCATAAACCTGTTAACAAGGAAGAATTTATAAGGATGGTAGAAATGCAAGGAGAAGTACAATGCATTGACTTTGCTATGGCAGAGCCGATGGAATGTTCAGATTAATAGTGTTAGAGTAAAAAGTTTATTGCTTAATATTGATGGTGACACTCAAACTCTATTAGTCAACGAACATCGATTACACATCTACCATAAACCTATTAACAAGGAAGAATTTATAAGGATGGTAGAAATGCAAGGAGAAGTACAATGCATTGACTCTGCTACGGCAGAGCCAGTGGAATGTTCAGATTAATAGTGTTAGAGTAAAAGGTTTATTGCTTAATGTTTTAATTAAGTTACCTTTTATATTTCTCTTAGGATTAACTTAGTTTGCTTTTAGGCATTTAATAATTATTCTAATTATTAAATGCACCCTTTTAGGTTACACTTTAGGGTTTCTTGATCTCCATAAGGATTGATCTCATTGTATTATTTCACTTTTCTCTCTGAATAATGCATTTTTAGTTTTCAAAGCACATTTTTTTTTTGTCTCAAATGTCTTCTTCTGTGATAGGTTATTTGCATGCAGGTGATCTTCAGGGTCTGTGAGGTTGGCTTTCACAACTTCAACAAATAGTCACCTAGAGTTTAAAAAAAAAATTGCATGTGTATGAGTTTGTAATTACTTCAGGGCATTTCTTTTGAATTTTTCATCCTTTGGACTTGGCTAAATTCATTTATGTTTTGTAGGAAATCATGATTAATCAAATACAAATTTTGACAAATCTTTCTCTAATGCTTCAAAACTTATTAGATCGGTTGTTGTGGTGCTCCGGAACTTGCATGTATGACTGGTGTCATTCCCTATTATTTTCCTACAATCTGGCACATCTTTCAATGATGCTATGTAAATTCTAAGTCCAAAGTTTATTCTTCTTTCTTCTTCTAGTGGCATCTTTTGACGATGCTCCAGAAATTTTCTTATTACATTTTGGTTGCATCTTTTCAGTGATGCTCTAGAATTTTGTTGTTTCTTCCTTCCAGTGACATCTTTCAGCGATGCTCTATAAATTCCACTTCCTTCTTCTGGCGGCATCTTTCAGCGATGCTCTATAAATTCCACTTTCTTCTTTCAGGGAATCTTTTGGCGATGCTTCATAAATTTTTTTGTTGCTTCCAACTTCATCTTTCATCGATGCTTCAGAAATTTTGTTGCTACTTCCGACTACATCTTTCAGTGATGCTCCAAAAAATTTGTTGTTGCTTCTAGCGACATCTTTTGGCGATGCTCCAAAATTTTTTCTTTCTTCTTCCAACGGCATCTTTCAGTGATGCTTTGGAAATTTTTTTACTACTTTTGGTGGCATCTTTTGGCGATGCTCTAGAAATTCTTCTTTCTTCTTCTAGCGGCATCTTTCAGTGATGCTCTAGAAATTTTGTTGTTGCTTCTGGCTACATCTTTCAATGATGCTCCGTAAAGTTTCTTACTTCATTCTGATGGCATCTTTCAATGATGCTCTGAAATTTTCCTCTACATTCTGGCAACATCTTTCAACGATGCCCCAAAATTTTTCCACTTCACTTTTTCATTTCGGGTGCATCTCTTAGTGTGCTCTAGAACTTTTCCTTCTTCACCCCAGCTACATCTTCTAGCAATGCTCCAGATTTTTGTAAATTCTCTTCCTTTCCAAATGCTTTGATATTTCTAACGTCATACACATGCCCATTATGAAATTATTCCATTACCTTTGAAATCCATGCCCTACATGACCATCTCCTATCTAATAAATCAAAATTATTATGGCTACTTTTCCATCATAATAATTCCAACATTAATTAGCTATCCCATTCTCATTCATAATAAATTCATTACCACCTTTGCTATCCCATCCAATTATACTATTACATCAACAAAGGTAAGCAATTTTCAAATTGATGACCAGACGAAAAGTACGTACAACTTTTACTTTAAGTAGGTAATTATTGTGAATAAAAATAAATAAATTAGTGTGCATCACCACCCCCTTCCAAACTTAGTAAATTGTGTGCATTGTATGATTGCTTGAGGTGAGGTAGTTTTTGAGCTTTTTCCCATACAATGTAATAATGGAAGTACAAAAAAGCTCAAATGCAAAAATTAGTTCATGTCCTATCAGTTGTATCAAAGTATGAGTGCTTGAAAAGTTACATTTTCTTTACTATGCATCTCAGCTTTGTTTAAAACAATTTTTGAGTGCCACGACATTTCACAGTTTTTGAACGCTATGACATTTCAGTAGAAATTGAGTATCTAGCCACAAGAAAGATACAGTATGGGAGGAGCTAAGCATAAATTTGAGCTAGCTTCTATAGACAAGTTATTGGCACTAAGTAATATTTCAAAAACCCCTGGCAACCAAGAAAATGTAAATATAATAAATTTTGGATATGAGCATACTCCTCCCAAGAGGAAAAAGAGGTCTAAAACAAAATTGCAAACACCTCCTCCTTTAAGGATAATTGATTATCTACTGAAATTAGTGGTGGAGTAGCTTGTGAAAAATTGAATGCCCCTAAAAGGAAAAGGCCTGATCCTCAACCACAAAATATTGAAGCCCAATCATTAGAAATTGAGGTTCATCCTTGTGAAGAAGCAACAAAAGAATGCAAAAAATAAACCAGTAAATCCCCTAAGGCCGAGAGGGAGGATATGCCACTCCAGTCAGAACAAGAAGAAATAGGGGAACAATCGCCACACCATTTGTGTGTTGAGGATGAATTTGCAACATAGTTGTCTCCTCTGGTTACCAATATTACTGAGCAAGGTCCATTTGAGGTGCAAGATGAAGAGAATATGACTAATAATGATGTAGAAATTCTTAAATTTCCTTTTTCTAGCAATATAGAGGTTGAGAAGTTTGATCATAGAGAAAAAGAGTTAGAAGAGTTGAAAGAAAAAATTATTCAGTTAAAATGTAAGTTGTAGAAAAATTATGAACAAATCAATCATCAATAGGAGGAAATAGATGTACACACTACCATTTTGAAGAAAAGAGATCGGGAAATTACAAACTTTAAGATTCAAATAGAACAAAAAGATAAAATTATTGAAGAATTGCAATCTCAGGTGCAGTAATGGAATGAGGAAGGTAAACAGTATTTGATAAATTTGTCTAAAAAAGACAAACAAATTAAAATTTTAACTGATAATTTGATGCAATCACTCACAGTTTTTGTAAAGGAGAAAGAAAAACATAAATTTGAGATGAATTCATCCCTTAGAAAAATTGTTGAGTTGGAGCAAGATTTGTAGGAAATTAATGCTAAACCAACAATGGAGTCAAAAGAAATATAGATTGAACCAACCGAAATGGAGTGGTTTCAGGTTTAGATACCTCCATTGTTGGTTACATGGATGGAAAGGTGTTATTTTCTGAGATGGGAAGGGATAGAGAATGCCAAACTGAAAAAGGAAATAGTTTTATTAAAAGAATCATATGAAATACTTTATCAAGTTAAGACAGATGCATGCCAAATTGGGGAATTATTATTAGCCTGTAGGAAACCATCCATAATGTAGTTTATGTTTTTTAATGAGAAATTATTAAGGTGGAAATTATTGAGAATTTCCTGCAATATGCCACATGATCCAAATGATGTGGAATTTTTAAAAGCATTTAAAGATTAATGATATCAATTTTCCACAATCCATAATGTTCTTGTTCAATGATTTTTGGATTGGATTGTGTGATAATTTTTTGCATCAATGTTTCAGATCACACTCCATGATACATTATCAGGTTTTTTTCTCCTTCAACTCTTTTCTCTCATCCTAATGATGGATCATGAAGTATAATCCAAAACATTGATGCGAAAAATTCTTACACAATCTAATCCAGAAATCATTGAACAAGAGCATTTAAAGAGTCAACACTTGCTCAACAAAATTTATTGTTTGAATTATTTGCACACAATTTGTTTTGGAAAGACATACTAATTTCTTTGTTGATTTCTTTGTAAATATCTTTTTCGGTGAAGTTCAGTTCAGAGCATTCATGTCCACCATGCAAAATCAAATTCAATGGTAGGAAATGACTAAAGAGTATTTACAGGCGGAAAAGACTGTGGGACTACATATGAGGTATCCTAATAGAAAAACCTATGCTTTTAAAGCTCAATTCCAAAGCACTAGGATCCATGAAGTTGTGAGAAGTAAGTATAATGAAAATCTTCAAATCTTTTTGAGCATTTCAAAGTCCAGGGGCCATAATTGATAGAAAAATCATGGAGTTCATGTGAGGAGAGGTACACTCCTCTTCCTATGTACCTTAAAAAGAGGGAGCTAATTTCACCTACCATTATTAAGTGGTTCTACAAAAGGGTTGAGGCATTGGAAGATATCCTATAGCAAATTAAAACTGAATGGATAGGAATGAGGTATAGACCTCCACCACTTCTTCAGCCACCTCCTCCAATACATGTCACTACATAATAGAACCCTGAGAATTTAAATTCATGGAAAGTAAGGGTTAAATTCGACAAATGTTTCCTTAGAAATCTTGATGAGTGCGATAGAGAAGAAAAATATCCATATGACCTTAGTGCCAAATACGATGAGTTAAAAAGGAATAAGGAAATGGAAAGGCAGATGACATAGTAGAGAGCAAGGGGACCTGCTCAGGCCTAGGAGGGGGAGACTAATGAGGTAAAAATAACCTCATGAATGTGATAAGTTGTGCCATATAAAAATGGCCCTTTGTCATTTTCATGGCCTTTTAGGTCTTGTTTCATGGTGTTGAAACTATGTTGCTTTGATTTTATGTTGTATCATGGCTTGAAAATGCTTATTTAGGTACTAAAACTCAAAGAATGACGTCTTTTGAAGGTGTTGTGAAGTGTTGTAAGACATTTCCACATTCTTCTAGACTCCATTTAATACATTTCACCTAAAAATCACCTTTTTACACATCGACAAGTCCTATATTGAAGTGTTGTAAAGTCTTGTAACAAGCCTTCACACTTTTCTAGGCACAATCTCCTTATTTACACATTTATCATGCTTTATTTTGTCTCTTCATGCCCTCATATGCTTAATTAAGTGTATTTTTTGGATATTATCCCAACAAACAACATTAAACACAACATTATTTCTGACACTTGTTTTTAGGTCCTAGGTGGGAACCATTTGCCATTGGTGGCGAATGAATCCCCCTTGGCCCCAAATTCAAAATATTTCAAATTTCCTTTCAGGATTTTATTACAAGTCACTCGATGTTGGCCTGTGATGAGGTATGAACAGATAGTAAGGCACAAGAATTGCATAAATAAGTTTTTTTCATCTCATTTTTCATATCCTAAGTCATTCAAGCATTCCTTCAATAATCTTCTACAATCAATCATTCAAGCATTCAATCACACATCACATTCAAGCATTTTACATCATCAATTGAAGCAACTATTGAAGCACTTTGAAGCAGCCATTGACATTACTTCAGATTTACAAGATCAAGGATTTGGTGAGTTAATAGCATTTGCATGTTGTTAGTTTACATTTCCTTTGCATTTCATTTAATTCCATTGTGTTTGATTACCAAAGTGGGGTTTGACCAAGGCAAACCCCTATTTGCTAACCCTCCAACATTTTTCCCCTTTGCATGTGTCTTTGCAGCCTTTGTTTTACAGATTTGACAGGTTTAAAGGTGTTGAAAAGTGGAAATCAAGTCAACTAGGCTCTTCAAGTCAACATATCATTATTTCAAGCTTGTTGAGTGTTTTTTGTTTGTTTCCTATAGAACTGACTTCGACAACCTGACATTAAAACATTCCCAAATATGGTGTTGTAGATTTGTTGTCTAATTTTCCAAAAATCTAGGAGTGGACTAATTCACCACCCTTGGTGAACGAGTCTCACCTGAGGTCTGAAAATCTGTATTTTGTCAAATCCTAGTCCTGACTATCGAAAATCAGTTCCCAACACTTTTTCATCAGTAGGAGGACTGATTTGCCACCCTGGGAGAATCTGTCCCATTGTGAAAAACTAGTAAAATTCATCAACATTCTAGACATTCGAGACAACTCATATTTCATCTAGGTGCACTCAAATTTACCCCTGTACCTTATGTTTTGCATAATTTCTTCATTTTCATAGTTATTTGCATATCACAATGTGTTTCAAACATAGTTTGAATTGCACTTTTGCATTCATTTTAGTTCATTTTAATCAGTCTATTACATTTAGTTAAGTTCATTTACATCATATTACATAGCATACATCCTAATTTGGGTGTTACATAAGTATTTTGGGACCTAGATCTCTCTCCTTTTAGGTGAAAAACCCTAGAAGTGCAAGAGCAAGCATCTTTAGGGTCCCAAAATCTGTCACATTTTGGTGAACCCAAATTTTTAACATTTTAAAACTTCTGATTGCATTCAAATATTGCATCCTATTTTTCATTTGCATTAGCATTCAATTAGGGCATTGATTTGATATTGCATTCTAGGACCTTTCATTTTGCATTAGTGAAACATTCATTTAGTGTTTATTTTTGCATTCAATTTCACTAAAAAAAGTAAAAATCTACATTCTGCATTTGTTATTGCATTCTGTAGAAAGTTTAAACCATCCTTAAAATTCTGAAAAACATAAAAAAATTGCATCCTGGGACTCATTTTCCACCTAGGGCGAATCAGTCCCTCTGCACTTTTTAGACAGTAGTTATGTGCTTCTTCTGGTATTTTCCTATGTTTTTGTTTTCTGTATTTGCATCCCTATTACAATTAGCATATTTTCTATTATTTGCATTTCAAATTCTTAGATTATCTTGCATTTCCATCCACCCTTCCTTTGTGGTACTTACATGAGTGTTTGGTTCCCCGTTGATAAAAGTAAATGGTGAGACGAAGTTATAGACTCATGGCATCCCGCAATAGCACTTTCGTTGTGGACCTTGGGATCTCACGAGATCCTACTCCTGGTATGGAAAATGGTGTAGTAGGCCCTAAAAATACCACTTCCATGCCTTCACCTTTCCACCCTATGCATGTTGACAATCAAAACAAATCTCCCGCAAGAAAAATTCATTAATATTCATGACGACTTTGCACATTTACAACAAGATTTTTCACTTGAAAAATTTTCCACCACTGCTATACCTGCTATTGAGAACCTTCATCGCTTAATTGAAAGTGATGATGGCTTACAAGTGTTAATACAAATTGCCGAGATTTACAATAAACATGCGTCTTCCAATACCCAATCTGCAAACATTCTTGTAAGCAAAGGAACACCTCAAGTTCTTCCTACTTCAACTATAGCTTCTATACCCACTTACACCAATCCGCAAGTCCACACAACTATGCATCAACTGAACTATATAGCTACTTCTTTCCTGATTTCCACTAGCATTCCTACTTTTGTGGCATCGCAACCTCCTTCCACTACTTTCAGAGCCCTTAGTATTCCTTTCACCTCCCCTAACATCACTTACACTCCACCATTTTCCCTTCCACCTCAACCTACTTATATTGATCCTTTTATTAAACAATTTCTTCACACTGTTTCATCCATGCAACATCAACTTTCCACCATTAGTCAAGGTCAAACTGCTCCACCCACATATCTTGCCCACAACAGACCCTTATCATTAGAAATATTATGTACCCCAATACCACAAGGGATAAAAATTTTGATATTTGAGAAATACAGAGGAAAAGGAGACCCTATCAACCATATCAATGCTTATACTACTTTATGTAGTGACTTCGTCCTTGATGATAAACTTTTAGCAAAATGTTTTCCACAAACCTTGAAAGATATTGCTTTAGAATAGTTTTCCAACTTTCTCAATCATTCCATCTGTTCATTTAATGAATTGGTGGAAGCTTTCATTAGTCACTTCCAAGTGCACGTGACACCTAAAAAAACAATGGCCGACCTTATGAGATGCGGACAAAACATAGATGAAAAAGTGATAGATTTCATCTCCCATTACCAATCCTTATACACTCAAGTTGATTTGTCAAAATTCCAGATGCACATCTATAGAAGATGTTTATTGAGAATTTGCACACCAACCTCCAAAATAAACTTACCATGATGAAATTCCCTTCATTAATGCATTTATGCACAAAACTATGCGATTATCAAAATTTGGTTTCAAGTTGTGAGTCAAAATCCACTTCTAGCCGAGTTGACAAACCTGAACATAACAATCCAAACCACAACAACTTGCAAAACTTCCACAAACCTAACTGAGGATTTTTACAGTTTAACCCACCTCCTTCACCCCAACCACAACCAACTCAACAAGTTCAAAATTCAATGGCCGCTACTAAGACAACCATGCCTTATCATTATGGAGATCTGAATAGACACTTCACCCCTTTACCTGACACCCTCCACCATACCATGAACCAATTAATTCAAAAATGAATGCTCACCTTACCACCTGTTTGCCCACTTGATCTGAATCAACCCTTACTACCTACCTTTAAACCTAACGCATATTTCCATTTTCATCGTCAAAATGGCCACAAAACCAAACATTTCAAGCATCTTAAACATTTAGTTCAAGACCTCATTGATTCGAGTGAAATGACCATTATGGGTGTTAATGATCAAGGAAATAATTCCATCGCACCCCCTAACCAAAATTTGCAATTTTTCACCAACCCTATGCCTAAACACACCACCTCATTTGTCACTTGGCTAGTGAATCTTCGAAGCCTGATGTAATGACTATTGATACACACAACAAACAACTTGATAAATCTCCTCTTGATTCCCAAGCTAGTCCTATGGATAAACTTGTAGCTATGATAAACGTTATCCCTCGCACGGGCCAAACCACTAAATCACTTGATATTTCTTTTTCTACTAAGGATATACTACAAAATCTTCCTGATCGTCCTCTCTACATAGCTGGCATAATCTATGATAAACCTACTAATGGGATATTAATAGATCTTGCTTGTGGTGAGAATGTGATCAAAAAAGAATTTATAATATTACATAATCTATATCAAGATTACTATAATCAACCGAATGCATGGATTAAAACACATCATGGTTTTGCATGCCCTACAATTGGATCGATCATGCTACCTTTACAAATAGGACCTAAGACTTTGGAGGTAACATTTTCCATTATTCCACAATCTGACCAATTTTGTTTATAGTTAGGCCTTCTTTAGCTTCGCTCAATGAAAGTGGTCCCATCAGTTGTTCATAAGTGCTTGAAGTTTCCACATGGAAATGAGCTATTCACCATACACCATAGTGACTTTAATCCTTTATCTTCCAAAAGTAATTTTTTGTTAGAAACCTTTTTGGCTTGAACCCATGGAACCTATCACTCCTCATAAGAACTTCTTTTACATTGCTTACCAAAAGTTTAAAGCCAAAAAGATCATTGAATTATCTCTTTGTAACACATCTTCATCCACCTCCACTAATCCTATCCTCGATGAAACCATGATTACACCTAAATCTGATATTGAACAAACCATCAAGCCTTCTGAACAATCTCCTCCTGACACTTCCCAGCCATCGTTTAAATGACCAAGAGCAAATGAAATAAGTCCTATCTTACCTCCTCGTATCAAACAAGTATATAAAGCGAAAGAAAAAGTGGTTGATCCATCCTCTTCAGTTTCTCCTGCTCTTCCCCCTACAGAATTAGAAGAACCTATGATAGCTCAATCCGCTCTTACACCTCAACAACTCCAATACAGAATTAAACTAAACAGCGGTGCCCAAGAACGTCAGTGTCGTCGTCATCTCCTTGCTCATCAATCTCGTATGGAAGATGATCAAGACAATCAACCTCCACCCTTGACAGAAGAAATGGATGACCACCTTCACTCTCCTAACTTACCACATGATAGTTCAACCCAACAATTGCAACAAAACCAACCCATTCAACAACCACCACTTTTGATACATCCATCCTTAGAAATCACCCTTCATCCTCCCATCATTATTAATCTTGATAACGACGATGATGTGACGATCGCTACAATAGATGAAGAAGTAATATCAAGTGATTTAGTGGATTTGATCATCAATCTTGATAATGTGTCTGCTTCAGATTCTGTTAGAATCGCATTAGAAACTGACTTTTTCTTGATGATTTGACTTGAATGAAGAGGAGAAGACTTGAACCACTTGGAAATGCAATCTTCAATGATTCTCAAGCTTCCAAGAGACCTAAATCTACACAAAAATAACACAAGAGAAAATATTGATTGTTAAGGCATGGGGGTTTGCCTTGGTCAAACCCCTTTTAGGTAATTAAACCAAATTGATGAAATAAATGAATAAAGCATGCAAAAATGGAATAAATTACCTTGAAATAATGATTGATCTTGGATTTCTGTAGCAATACATGTAGAATCAACCCTTGGATGCTTTAGAATGCTAACCTGAAGACTTCTAATGAAGAAACCCTCAATTACTTGACTTGAATGAGAAAATAGATGATGAATGGATAATAAGAAATTTAATAATGAGTGGATGGATGTAAAATGAGGTTTAAAATACATATTTATAGAAAAGTGTGCCTTAGTACCCGATTATACTACATCATAGGCCGACATAAAGTGAAAATAAACTTTAAATTTCACTTTTTCCCGCTCAAAAGTCAAAATGGGGGCTAGATAGGACTCATTCACCACACATGGCGAATGGGTCCCACTTGGATGGGACTAATTCTCTATGCATGGTGAATGGGTCCCACATGGGTCCATTTGACAACTCATAAGCCAAGGAATAAGTAAATAAGGTTTAAATTGCAACTTTGTTGGGTGTTTGATCAATTAAAGCCTCGAGATGCACAATATGGGTCAATTAAGACCTATTAGTGATTATGTAAAGGTTGGATAGGGCTTGGGACACATAAATCAATGTGAAAGTGTAATTAAATACACTTTACAATACTAAAATGAGGTCCACATAGCCTAGGAAGGCACAAGAACCAATGTGAATGTGAAAGACACATCACAACACTTGGTTAAAGTTAAATTTACTTTACAAGCCTTCTAAATTAATGTGATGATGTATTAAAATATATTTTATAATGTTGAAATAGGTTAATTAACTCTAGAAAAGTATGAAATTATCTTACAACACCTTTACAAGACATCAATAAACACATTTTATTTGGTGTAGAAGGGTCCAAGACCTAGTGTGGGCGCATGAAATGCCTCACAACACCTAAATCAAGGCCACATTAAATCCACTTATCATGAATTATCCTGTGTCAAGCAAAGGATACTTTTTTCTATGACACATTTATCCCCCACTTTAGTGAGAGGATGAATCTACTTCAAACTCACACTAAAGTAGACATTCAAGAGAGATCCACATGTATGCCAAGCCCCCAAGATACAAAATCATACAAAGGTAAGGCAGAAAGAAAGACAATAATGTAAGAGATGTACTCACTTTGGGCCCATAGATTTTCAAGTCATCCGCGGGGTGAGAAGGGCCAAAATATACTCACTTTGGGGCCACGGAACTTTAGCTTTTCCATGGGTTGAAAAATCCCAAAAAGAGATACATACGCTAGTTCGCATGCACTCAAAAATAAAAAGTGACTATAGAGAAAATTCATGCCGCTAGTTGGGCTTCCCACTCAACCATGCCAAAGTTATACCTCCTGATAACTTTAACAAGGTACCACAAAAAGGAAAATGATTGTTTTCTCTAACTTCATGAGACAAGCAAAACTATGTATGCTTAGAACTTATGAACAAAATAGGATGGCACCACAAGCATGCAAGTTGTGTTATGCAAGGTGGCCAAACAAATAAGATGGCTCCACAGGCATGCAAGGTGTGTTATGCAAGGAGGCTCAATGAAAGAGTAAAATACAAAGTGTAAAAATGTAATGTGAAATATTGTTCAAAGGAGTCTTGTTCAATTTATGTAAGGTCAATCACTTAGGGAACATTGTGTCTAATTTCTCCAAGAAATGACCAATCAAAGGATAGTAAATTCACAACTTAGGGGATGTAGTGCATTGCATCAAACAACCAAGAGGAATGTAATATGCTAAGAAAGATCACACTTATGAAGGACATCACACCCAATGTCATCCATAAAGTAATGAACACATCATATAAACGACAAGGCTACACTAGGAACAAAAATAAATAAAAATGATGGTATTGTATGGCCCCCACTTTAAAGGAATTGCTATACCTCGCTAGTGAGAAATTTCTTTAAAGTAGAAGAAGAAAGAGAAGCAAAAGAAAAACAAAACAAGACATGAGAGACAACTAGGAAATCCCTATGCCAAGTCATATGTTTCAAAGTTAGGCTACAGCATGTCAAGGAGAAAGAAAGAAAGGGAGTATGTCACATGTGAGTCAATCTTAAGATGTATGTCATCCACATCTCAAGCTTGCTCTTTAAATGTTCATGAAAGGTTAACAACAAGTAAAAAGAGACAACAAGTGACATACATGGATAAGAATTTCTAACCCTTTCCCCCCCACTGAGTGTAGGACAAAGGTGAGCTTGAAATGGATGACAGTATGCTGCTCCCTACAATGGATGAAAAACATGCAATAGTGAGAAGGTTATGGTTCTACAACTATCACAAGGCAAGGAGTAGCAGCCAATGCTATTTAATGACTGACTTAGGATGTACCAAAGGTGAATGAGTTGGGGAGGAAGGGTTGTTGAGTAAAATTTTGGTGGATGGTTTGATGGCTATGAAAGGAGAATTAGGAAGACTATAATTTGGAAGAATGAGGTTAGGTATATTGTGAGTTTGCATAGGTTGATGAGTATGGGTAGAAGTTGTTTGAGTAGCAAAAGTGAGAATATAAGGCTCTATTTGGTTGTTGGAAGGTTCTAAGATATCATTTGTATGTGCCATAATATTAACCATAGGAGGAGAGCTAATATGTTCATCATATGTGAAAATTGAATTTAAAAGGATAGCTTCATCACTCATATGAGAGGCATCACTAGAAGGATAACTAGAAATGTCATGGTTATAAATGATTTGATTCTTGTGCTCAAATAGGTCCTCCCAAAGGGTAGGGGCATGAGGAAAGAGAAGAATAAGATTGGCATGAGTGTCATTAATGATATCTTCTAACACTAAACTATCTTCTTCATATGTAAAGAAGATACTAGGAGAAGAAAGGGTTTGATTATCATGATCATGTATGCTTTCAGTGTTTTGTTTCCTAATATCCATGAAAATAGGAGGTGTAGGATCATAAAGAGGGTTGTTATAGAATTTAAATATTTTATTATTTACAACCAATGTATCATCCACATCATTTACAATCTCATGTTCCTCAAAGTTGTCCGCATAATGGAAATTAGGTAAAGGGATGTTTGAGAATGTGTCTATAATTTCATTTTCTTGTTCTAAAATATCTTCCCAAAGAGGATGAGGAGAAGGAAAAACAAGATCCACATGATGCTCAATGATTGTATCTTCTTTCTCCAAGATGCCTTCATCACTAAAAGGAGAGGTATTGGGAGAAGAACAAATATAATCATCATGAGTATCTAGGTTTGTAGGCTCTTCTAGCACAGCATCTGCACAAATAGAAGAGGTAGAAGGGGGTGTAAGGTTTAGGTTAACATTTTCATTTTCTTGGGCTAAAAGACTTATAATATTGACATGTAGTGAAGAAAGGACAATCATGCTTATTAACTAACATTGTGAAATAACAATCTATGCTAACTCAAAATGCAATATAAAAGGCTGAAATAAAATGCAATTTTTAGAGAACAATTGACTGAGTATATTATGAGAATGCAAATGTGAAAATTAAACTATGCATAAAATAAGCCAATTAAGACTAGTTTTGATGAAATGCATGCTACATAAATATAACTAACTGATATATACAAGTTAAGGCACCAATCAGAAGCCTAAAAACCAATTTCAGAGATCTAGAAAATGTTGTTTCAGGTGCCAGGAGGGACTAATTCGCCCAAGGTGGTGAATGAGTCCCAGTATGAACCTTTTGCAAAATTTTCAAAAATTTTAGACTGATTTTTATGAAATATGAGAGCCAATAAACAGATCTAAGTGAAAAATAAAGAATTTCAATATTTATCTAAATGAATTTAGAGGTTACCAATGCAATATAAATGCACTTTTTATGAATGTAAGTTTTAAAACCTAGTATGCAAACTAATGCAAATCCTAATGCAAAATGAATGTAAGACTAGATCTATGATAAAAGACACCAAATCAGAAGAAAGAAGTATTCTAAAGTCGGGTTCACCAAAATGTAACGAAGGATTTTGGCACTCAAATCCGTCGTGCACTTCCTAGGGTCTTTCACTTAGGAAGAGAGAAAATGTGGCCAAAATTGTACACTTCATTAGCACTCAAGATTAATGAAAGGAGTGAAAAGTAAATGTGGAGTGTGTGAATGTGATTTAATGTTGTAAACTAAATGAAAATGCAGAATAAAGGATGCAAACTAGTTAAATGCAAGATGTTGGAAAACACATTGTGATATGCAAGCATAAACTAGAAACTTAAGAAGAATGAAACAAAAATAGATGAAATTAAACAGCAGGTACCTAGAGGGTTGAAGAAGACTGGAAATGAGTTTTGAGATGTTGATGATGATGATTTGGAAGCCGGAAAGGACTCATTCGCCACCTGTGGTGAATCAGTCCCTGTTCTATTGAAATCTTTTGAGAATAGGTTCCAGACTATCAGGAGTTGTATATTGATAGGTATGTGTAGGATCATGATGGGCCAAAAAGTGGTGATATGATGGGTATGTGTAGGGTATGTGACTGACAACCTTTTTTTACCCAAAATTGATGAAACGAAAAGGGTTTTTAAAGGAGATTCTCAGATTTCCACCAATATAAATTATGCTTTACTTTCAATTTAATAAATAATTATTATTCATTTTCTATTTGAATTACGACTAAAGTCCTGATTGATAGGCTGATTGAAAAACATCTATAACCTTCAAACGGTATCACATTTTTTAAATCCAAAATATGTGTCACATTTTATGCTTTGCATACTATAGGATTAAAAAAAAAAAAAATTCATTTCATGAAGTTTTGACCAAGTTAAGGTGGTTAGACATGCGAGTTTTTTTTTTTTAAGTTGTAATAAAAAAATCATAATTATTTATTCACTTAGAAAAAAATTACAAAAAAATATGCATCACATCTGGACATGACTCCTCGACTTATATATAAAATCTTATAAAAAAATATTATCATTTTATTGTGGTTAGGGTGGTCAGACAGATACCTACTTCTTATTTTTTCCCTGAAATTTAAGTACTACTGCATTGAAATTTCAAATTTTCACCAAATAGATTTTCTTCTTTTATAAATAAACCTAGTAGTTTAGAAACTAAATTCAATTTGCTACAGATTCTATTCTTACATATTTGTGAAATAATATAGATAACTTATTCAAATTTTTACTTCAAGTTGCCTAACTCTGATTTTTCTAATTTTTTTGCCACTTAAGGCGCTTAGATGGGACTCATTTTCCATGCTTGGAGAATCAGTCCTCCTTCAAGGATCTGAAAAGTGAGGAGATGATTTTGTACCTTCAGATATGCACTTTCACCTTCTACAGGTGTTCACTTCATATTCTGTCAGAATCAGGTCATAAACTGACTTTTTCTTGATGATTTGACTTGAATGAAGAGGAGAAGACTTGAACCACTTGTAAATGCAATCTTCAATGATTCTCAAGCTTCCAAGAGACTTAAATCTACACACAAACAACATAAGAAGAGGAAATATTGATTGTTAACGCATGGGGGTTTGCCTTGGTCAAACCCCTTTTAGGTAATTAAACCAAATTGATGAAATAAATGAATAAAGCATGCAAAAATAGAATAAATTACCTTGAAATGATGATTGATCTTGGATGTCTGTAGCAATACATGTAGAATCATCCCTTGGATGCTTTATAATGCTAACTTGAAGACTTCTAATGTAGAAACCCTCAATTACTTGACTTGAATGAGAAAATAGATGATGAATGGATAATAACAAATGTAATAATGAGTGGATGGATGTAAAATGAGGTTAAAAATACTTATTTATAGAAAAGTGTGCCTTAGTACCTAATTATACATCACAAGTCGACATAAAGTGAAAATAAACTTTAAATTTCACTTTTTCACGCTCAAAAGTTAAAATGAGGGCCAGATAGGACACATTCACCACACATGGTGAATGGGTCCAACCTAGATGGGACTGATTCACCATGCATGTTGAATGGGTCCCACATGGGTCCATTTGACAGCTCATAAGCCAAGGAAAAAGGAAATAAGGTTTAAATTGCAACTTTGTCGGTGCTTGATCAATTAAAGCCTCGAGATGCACAATATGGGTCAAGTAAGACCTATTAGTGATGATGTAAATGTTGGATAGTGCTTGGGACACATAAATCAATGTGAAAGTGTAATTAAATACACTTTACAACACTAAAATGAGGTCCACATAGCCTAGGAAGGCACAAGAACTAATGTGAATGTGCAAGGCACATCACAACACTTGGTTAAAGTTAAATTTACTTTACAAGCCTTCTAAATTAATGTGATGATGTATTAAAATATATTTTATAATGTTGAAATAGGTTAATTAAGTCTAGAAAAGCGTGAAAGTATCTTACAATACTTTACAACACGTTTACAAGACATCAATAAGCACATTTTATTTGGTGTAGAAGGATCCAAGACCTAGTGTGGACTCATGAAATGCCTCACACCACCCAAATCAAGGACACATTAAGTCCATTTAATATCATAATTATCCTGTGTCAAGCAAAGGGTAATTTTTTCTACATAATAGAAATAAACAATGATTTGAACTCTTTATTTTCATCTACAATGAGCTTAAATGATACATCCTCTCCACCAAGTGAAGAACCTGGTACAACCCCTAGTTCAACACTTGTGATTCCTCCTTTAGATAGCCAACTGCCTTCACATTATAATGAACATGATTGGGAGGCAGATGACTTGATGGATGACTTGCATTTGCCTAGCTAGTCTCTCATCTTTTACTTATTCTTTGTTTTCTTTTTATTTTCATGTGTGTATCGTGTTCCCTTGTATCATGTGCTTGATGTTTCCTCTCCTTGTACACTTCTTTTATTCGTACCTTTATTCTTCTATTTATCATGCTTTATTTTTTGTTTTCCTTTTGGTGATGACACAAAGCGTAGAGATGCCCTATGTCTCTTCCATGTTGACCCAAATGGTCCTTGTCCTTTCACTTTCATTTTGTATTTTCCTTTTGGGAATGATGCAAAGTGTAGACACGCCCTATGTCTCTTCCATGTTGACCCAAACGATTCTTTTCCTTTCATTTTTATTTTGTGTTTTCCTTTTGGGGATAACACAAAGCGTAGAGATGCCCTATGTCTCTTCCATGTTGACCCAAACGGTCCTTGTCCTTTCATTTTCATTTTTTTTTCCTTTTTGGGATGATGCAAAGCGTAGAGATGCCCTATGTCTATTCCATGTTGACCCAAACGGTTCTTTTCCTTTCATTTTTGTTTGTGTTTTCCTTTTGGGGATGGCGTAAAGTGTAGAGACACCCTATGTCTCTTCCATGTTGACCCAAATGGTCCTTTTTTATCTTTTTCTTTTATCTTTTCTTGTGTTTTCCTTTTGGGGATGATGCAAGGCATTGAGACCGACATGTCTCCTTCATGTTGACCCAAAATCTCTTTCCTTTTGGCTTCTTTTCTTTTGGCATGTGTTTTCCTTTTAGGGATGATGCAAAGTGTTGAGACCACAATGTCTCTTCCATGTTGACTCAAATGGACTTTCTGTTTCCTTTGTTTTCACCCTCTTTATGTCATTCTTCTAGTTCGATGTGTATTTGGAGAATGATGACAGTTTCGCACTCTTCCATAAAAACATTGCAGCAACGAGCATACTGACCCAAATCCAGGGATCCCTTATGTGTTTGGTGTACTTTCTTCTCTCGGGGGAAACTTCCTCCCTTTCTTTTTTTTTCATTTTTCCTTGACATAACATAGCCTACCCTCAAAACATATGAATTAGCATAGAGCTTTCCAAGTTGGCTCTCCTGTCTTGTTTTCCTTTTTCCTTTTATTTTATTCTCTACTTTCAAGCAATTTCTCACAGAACGATGTGTAGAAATTCCTTTAAAGTTGGAGACATACATTACCATTATTTCATTGTGCATTCATGCTTCTTAGTGTAGCCTTGTCATTTACGTGATGTGTTTGTCACTTTGTGGATGACATTGGGAGTGATGTTCTTCATAAGTGTGATCTATCTTAGCAAATTACATTCCTCTATGTGGTTTGATGCAACACACTGCATCCCCTAAGTTGTGAATACACTATTCTTTGATTGGTCCTCTCTTGGAGACATTAAACATAATGTTCCCTAAGTGACTAACCTTGCATAAATGGAATAAGATTCCTTTGAACAATATTTCATAATATTGCATTCTCATTCGGCCACCTTGCATAACACAACTTGCATGCCTGTGGTGCCATCCTATTTTGCTTGTCTCATGGAACTTAAACCGATATTTACATTTGATTTGGCTTTGTGGTGTCTTGTTAAAGTTATCAAGCAGTATAACTTTGGCATGGTTGAGTGGGAAGCCCAACTAGCGGCATGACTTTTCCCCATAGACACTTTTTTGTTTGTGAGTGCATACCAACTAGCGTATGTATTTTACTTTTTTTTGGGCTTTCTCACCCAATGGACAACTAGTTCTATGGCCCCAGAGTGAGTGCACATTCTCTTTTTCAAAACAATCAGCCTAGATCTCTTCTCACAACTAGTTGGATTGATGATCGAAGCTTCATTTAATTCATTTCAACACTTGTGTGTTCCTTTGTCCTTATGTCTAGTTTTCCATGGAATATTTATCCTGGGCGCTTGATCATCCCTCTCGATTGTTGCATTTCATCTTGCTAACGTAAGTGCATCTAAACCCTCCCCTCTATGTTCATGGCTACTTTAGTGTGAGGAAACAAGTTCATCCTCTCACTAAAGTGGGGGCTAAATTTGCCATATAAAAATGGCCCTTTGTCATTTTCATGGCCTTTTAGGTTTTGTTTCATGGTTTTGAAACTATGTTGTTTTGATTTTATGTTGTATCATGGCTTGAACATGCTTATTTAGGTACTAAAACTCAAACAACAGCATCTTGTGAAGGTGTTGTGAAGTGTTGTAAGACATTTCCACATTCTTCTAGACTCTATTTAATACATTTCACCTAAAAATCACCATTTTACACATCAACAAGTCCTATATTGAAGTGTTGTAAAGTCTTGTAACAAGTCTTCATGCTTTTTTAGGCACAATCTCCTTATTTACACCTTTCTCATGCTTTATTTTGTCTCTTTATGCCATCATATGCTTAATTAAGTGTATTTTTTGGATATTATCCCCAAAAACAACATTAAACACAACATTATTTCCGACACTTGTTTTTAGGTCCTAGGTGGAACCTATTCGCCGCGGGTGGCGAATGAGTCCCCATTGGCCCAAAATTCAAAATATTTCAAATTTCCTTTCAGGATTTTATTAAAAGTCACTTGATGTCAGCCTGTGATGAGGTATGAACAGATAGTAAGGCACAAGAATTGTATAAATAAGTATTTTTCATCTCATTTTACATCTCCTAAGTCATTCAAACAATCCTCCAATAATCTTCTATAATCAATCATTCAAGCATTCAATCACACATCACATTCAAGCATTTTACATCATCAATTGAAGCAACTATTGAAGCACTTTGAAACAGCCATTGACATTACTTCAAACTTACAAGATCAAGGATTTGGTGAGTTAATAGAATTTGCATGTTGTTAGTTTACATTTCCTTTGCATTTCATTTATTTCTATTGGGTTTGATTACCAAAGCGGGGTTTGATCAAGGAAAACCCCTATTTGCTAACCCTCCAACATTTTTCCCCTTTGCATGTGTCTTTGCAACCTTTGTTTTGTAGATTTGATAGGTTTAAAGGTGTTGAAAAGTGGAAATCAAGTCAACTGATGAGCTCGAAATATGCTCATAATTTGAATGATAAGCTCGAAATATGCTCATAATTTGAATATTATGATGTATTTTTAATACTCCTACTCTTATTGTTGATGGTTGTTTTAACTCTTTGATTAAAGGTTTTTATCTAAAATCAGGTAGTATCCTGTAGTAATACATTCCTATATTCCTGCAGCTTAACATCTCTATGTGTCTGTATTAATTACCCTATTTGACCTTCCGAATGACTAATATAATGCATGTGGTTTTTGGATAATGAAATGGATTTAATATGTGATTAATGAATGTGTATCGTGTTATTTTCCACGCATGCTTTCTTTCGCTTATGTCGCCATGTGCATCGCAGGTTGTTGAAGGGAGCATGAACGAGTCAAAGCGCAGCATATCTTGGTCCTGCAGTAAAGTCCATTTCCAGCACGACATCGAGAAAGTTGTTCTAGCAAAGACTCTCTGACCGGGTTGTTGGGAGGAAATCTAAATGATCATTAATCTAGGAAGAGTGAAATACTAAATTCTCTCTAAATCGTGTTGAACAAATATTCTTTCATTTATGAGAAGTTTGTTCCTCGGTTTCAGGATGCACTTATGTCCACATCTTTCTCTATTAGAGTTAGGTAGTTAGTTTCTTTTCTAATATAAATAAGTTCTCCTCCCACAAGAGTGAGCAACAGAGTGTGTAAGAGTTAGTATTATAATAAGAGACAATGTTTTGTGTTAGTTTTCTTATAAGCAGAATAATCAATGTATATGATTCAAAGTTTATGAATAAAAGCTTATGAGGTTTTGAGTTCAAATCTTGCATAAACTAGTTGATGCTTGCTAAGGGGGGCCACTTAGTGAGTATGTGTAGTTAGTTAGTTATTTATCTCCTGTTGATTATAAGTTATATTTCATTCTTGAAATTTTCAGCGCAAACTCAGTCTTATATTGTTCTTGCAGCATCGGGAATCCATCCCTGTGTTTGTTCCTGCAGCATAAGGCCAGTTCGTAGTTTGTTTCTTAGTAATAGTTGTCATGATTTCTGATTTAATTAAGTTATGATTAAGTTAATACTTTACATTACATTCCTGCAACATAAGTAGAATTTCTTCCACGCATTTATTTCTGGTAAATTATGACTGAAACTGGTTCTTAGTGCACATACAGTGTCGCTCCATTTCAAGTATACGTTCCCTAGTTTGACAATGTAAATGAATAATCGTAAGAAGATGTTAGTCACTTGCTAGAATTTCCAATTCTCAGGTCAGGATTTTCCATGACTTTTATATCCTTTTGTGGAATCGATCATTTTTGGCACCGTTGTCGGGGATGGTGTCAAGCTAAGAACCTATCATGGTCATTGTTAGCAGTAGTTTAGTGTGTTTATTCAAGTATTTTCAAAATTCCTTCGATTGCATGCATAGAAGAAGAGACACTCTGGGAAGATTCCTCCCTAACCTTCCATTCATTGATAACAATCTTGAACTAGCTTATAATCTATTTGAGGAAGGAAGAGACCAAGATATCAATCCATTGGCTAAAAACCTGCTTGTTGAATTGCTATTTGCCCTAGCTGATGAAGAACCTCAAGAAAATCCATTTGCTTTGATACTCAATCAAGCAAATATGGCACGTAATCCACCTAATCGACCTCCTACTTTTGAATTCTCATCATTGCTTAGCAAGATAATGACAACCTTGAAAATATTCCTTCTTCATTGCTTCCCAAGTTCTATGGACTAGTTACAGAGGACCCAAACACTTTCTTGTTTGAATTTGACATCCCTTGTCGTAGCTATGATTACACTTCAGATGTTCATAGGCTGAAGTTGTTTCCTACTACTTTGAAGGAGGGAGCTCTTAGATGGTTTATGAGTTTGGGAAGGGGTGTTGTTGATAGTTGGGTAGCCATGCAAACAAAATTTCTTGAGAAATACAAGAAATATTGTAAGAGTGGTAGTAAGGGTGATGATATATTCAAAATTCAACAAAAGGAGAATGAAAGCCTGGAAGACTATATCTCAAGATTTTTGTTTTCCCTGAAAAAGAATTCAAACCATACTCTCAATGAAGAATCTCATAAACTATTTTTCCTAAGGGGAATCAGTGACACCTGTATAGATGCCCTGGACTTGATGGGAGGAGGAGATATAACCCAAATGCCTTGGGATGATATCAAGAAAATATGTTGCAACTACTCTCGAGCAATTGTTAAGAAGGGTAGAGGTCATCAAGCCACAATGGGAAATTCTTCTACTAATGGAGTTTCACAGATGGAGATCACAAATTTGTTGTCTGATTTCAAGAAGGATATTATAAACAACATGGCTACACAGTTGGATACTATGCAAGTTCGGAAGAAACATGAGGAAGCTAAAGCAATCTTGGTTGAGTTTTGTCCACATTGTAGATAGAAAAAACGTGACTGCAGATGTAAGATGGTGGCTAATCTGGAGGCTAAGCGGTTACCTACTGATTTTAAGATAGTAGAGGGTGATGATGACCAAGTATTTTTCGTCACACAAAAGTGACCATGGGCTCAAAGACAAGGTATGCCTCAAGACCCTTTGAATTTTAGTAATCCTTATTCTAATTACAATAACCAATGACAACCTACATATAGCCCATCACCACCTTGGAATACTTCTAAACCACACTGGCCTAACTATCTGAGTCCTCAATGGCAATCTCCTCAAGGAGGTTGACAGTAGCCACAAGGACAATGGACTCCACCCCCAGGTAACTGGCAGCAGAATCCTTAATGGAGAGGTTCTCAGCAATGGCAGAACCAATCCCCTGGATCCCTGCAGCTTCAACAACCACAACCTCAGGCCCTCATGCCACCTTCTACAACACCTACAGCAAATACTGGCCCTCCAAAACAAACACCTATGCTTGCTCAACCATTACCAAATCCTAATAATAAGCAGCAACAACAACAACAACCTATGTATCTTGCAGAAGCCAATTAGTATCCAACTTATGTCCTAAATATTCATGATATGCATCTCAAGTCTGGAACCTCTCCCTGCTCTACAACTGCCTGTAATTATAGAGATTCCAGATTCTACCTCTAAACAACCTACTGATCCTGCAGAACATATACCTATATCAGATACAGTCTCTAAGAAGCTCGTCCTGCAGCATTAGGACAAACCGCCTTTTCCTCATAGATTGCAAATTACTACATCCAAGTCTATGGAAGAGTCTACCTTTGATATTTTGGATTAGCTAAAGAATGTACACATTCAAATGCCCCTTTTTCAAGCCATTAAAAATGTCCCAATTTATGGAAAAGCCATTAAGGAGGCTTGTTTAAAGAAACCAGGAAGAAAGAAAAAGGATCCCCAAACTATCCATGTTCTAGGACAGTTGGCAGATATTATGTTAGGGAAGGTAGTCATTCCAAAATATACTGACCCTGGGAGTCCTGTAGTACAAATAAATATTAATGGTCATATAGTAAAGAATGTTTTGATTGACCTTGGTGTAGTCATCAATATAATGAGAAAGCATACTATGAAGTATTTGAATATCTTAAACATTCGATCTACACCTACCATCCTATAGCTTGCTAAAAGTTCCACAGTAACACCTGATGGAGTGGTAGAAGATGTTATTGTTATCCTTGAGTCTTGGGAATACCCAGCAGATTTCACCATATTGTCCACTAAGGCAACTTTGGGAGGATATCCTATCATCCTAGGTAGACCATGGTTAGCCACAGCTAATGCTCTTATAGGATGTCATTCAAGAGACGTGACAATTTCTGATGGTCAGTCCAGAAAGAAATTGGCTTTATACCATCCTGCCTAGCCTTAGCCAGACTTGTCTCAACCAATTTGGCCAGATTTAGGAGAGGAAACTGAAGAAGTCAATTCATTGGTTCAGTTAATGATGTTGCAAACTAATCTGTTTTCACAGCTTCAGAGTGAGGATGGCCTATTTTTACACATTTTGCAGTCCAACTCTAATCTGGGTAGCCCACCTGTTCCAGATAGCTGTCCTCAATAGTGTTTCCTATAGCAACTGAATTCTGAGAGTCTGCCACTTGAATTTCCTGGAGTTTATCACAATTTGCTTCCACATGAAATACAAACACCACCTTTATCAACAGCCTCCATGAATGATCTTACCAAGCAAGTAGAAGTGTCTCCAGGCTGTTGTTTGAACATCAATAATAAGTTGTCTCAATCTCAACAAGTTTCCCTAGTCACAATGCTGCAAGATCAACACAAAGCTTTTGCATGGGACTATGGGGATATGAAGGGAATAGATCCTCAACTCTGTACTTATAGGATCTACATTAAGGAAGATTGTTCACCTGTTAGGCAGCCTCAAAGAAGGATAAACCCAGCACTCAGGGAAATAGTTAAAACAAAGCTCTAAAAATTGCTTGATGTTGGTTTTATCTACCCCATTTTAGACAGTCAATGGGCATCTCCATTGGTGATTGTTCCTAAAAAAGGAGGAAAATAGAGAGTTTGTGTAGACTACGGGTAGCTGAACACAACAACTAAAAAGGATCACTTTCCCCTGCCATTTGTTGACCAAGTGCTAGACTCATTGTTTGGTAAAAAGTATTTCTCCTTTTTGGATGGATATAGTGGGTATAATCAAATTAGAATTTCCCCTGAGGATCAAGACAAAACAACTTTTACCAGTCCATGGGGCACTTTTTCCTATTTTGTCTTACCTTTTGGCCTATGTAATGCACCTGCAACATTTCAAAGGGCAGTGATCAGTATTTTTGCTGACATTTCTCATGATTCTATGGAGATCTACATGGATGACTTCACCACTTATAGAGCTACTTATGAAGAAGCATTAGAAAATTTGGAGAAAGTATTGAAAAGATGTAAGAAGCAAAATTTGTCTTTGAATAGTGAGAAGTGTTTTATGATGATGCAAGAGGGAATTGTTTTAGGCCATCATATCTCTCAAGCAGGAATTCTAGTTGATCCTACAAAAATAGAAGTTATTCTAACTTTGCAAACACCTATGAAACAAAAGGATGTTAGAAGCTTCCTAGGACATGTTGGATATTATAGAAAATTTATCAAAGATTTCAAAAAAATAGTCAGTCCATTATATGCCTTATTGACTAAGGATTCTGAATTTAACTAGACTGAGGTCTGTGACAAATTTTTCCTACAGCTTAAGAACTTACTTACTCAGGCACCTGTTCTTCAAGGACCGAAGTGGAGTTTGTCTTTTCATATACACATAGATGCTTCTAATTATGCCATAGGGGTAGTTTTAGGATAGAAAGAGAATTTCATAGAGCGTGCCATATATTTCATTAGCAAAAACCTTCAAGGCCCTGAATTAAACTATATTGTCACAGAGAAAGAATTGCTAGTAGTTGTGTATGCCTTGAACAAGTTTCCACATTATGTCATTGGTTACCAAATATTTGTCCATACAGATCATGCAGCAATAAGGTACCTCATGAATAAGTCTGTCATATCCGGCAGATTAGCAAGATGGCTCTTATTGTTGCAGGAATTTGATATCACAGTTATTGATAAGCTAGGTCGGGCTAATGTGGTGGCTGATTTTTTGTCAAGAATTCAAACAACTACACCAACAACCCCTAAGGTAATTGATGATAGCTTTCCCAATGAACATCTATTTTCTATTACTGTTCGAACTCCATGGTATGCTAATATTGCAAATTCTTTAGCATCCAATAAGATCCCAACCCACTTCTCCCCAAAGGAAAGGCAATTGTTGGTAGAGAAAAGTTTTAACTTTTCATAGATTGCAGACTGTTTATTTTATATAGGACCTGACCAAGTCATGAGAAGGTGTGTTAAGGAAGATGAAACCTATGACATTTTGCATGCATGTCATGATGAGCCATGTGGTGGGCACTTTGTAGCTAAGAGAACATATATGAAAGTGTTTGCTACCGAATACTATTGGCCCACACTACACAAAGATGCTGCAGCCTACACCAGAAAATGTGACAGATGTCAACGCATGGGGAGACCAACAAGGTTTGATGAAATGCCCCTGTATCCTCAAGTGGTAGTCAGTCCCTTTGACAAATGGGGCATGGATTTTGTTGGGCCTATTGATCCTCCGTCCAATGGGAAATCATACATTTTGGTTTGCACTGATTATGTAACCAAGTGGGTGGAAGTCAAAGCAATGACACATGCCCATGACAATAAAGTTGTTGAGTTCCTGTATGAATAGATTTTTACTCAGTTTGGAGTCCCAAGGGAACTTGTTACTAATCAAGGAGCTCAGTTTATATCCAAGAGCTCAGTTTATATCAAACTTAATCACTGCATTGGTGAATGATTACAAGATCAGGCACAGAAAGTCTAGCCCCTATCACCCTCAAGCCAATGGTCAGGCAGAGGTTACCAACAGAGAAATTGAGGCAATCCTTACTAAGATAGTACAATTACACAAGAAGGATTGGAGCAGTCACCTTCCTGAAGTAGTCTGAGCCTATAGTACAACATGGAAAATAACTAGAGGGTTTACTCCTTTTGAGTTACTCTATGGAAAAACTCCCATATTACCAATAGAGTTTGAGTATAAGACCTTAAGAACTGCTCTACAACTTAACATTGATATTTCAAAAGCCCAAAAGGAATGCCTCTTGCAGCTGAATGCATTGGATGAGATAAGGAAAGCTACCCTGTAGCATACTGAAACTATCCAACAGCTAAGAAAAAAATGGCATGACCACCATATCAGAACTACGCAATTCTCTGCCGGTGATTGGGCATTGCTCTATGACTCTAGGTACAAGGAAAATCAAGGTAAACTCACCACAAGATGGCTTGGTCCTTATGAAATAGAAAATGTGTTTGATAATGGTTCAGTTCAGTTAGCTACAATAGATCTTGTCTGATTCAAGCTATTGGTTAATGGACACTGTCTTAGGTTGGATCATAAGCCAGCATCCAAAGAGAAATTTATGAAGCAGTTTATTTCGGATGCGGCCACTGATCCTCCTGCAGCAAAAGGCTTCGGCCTTTCTCTTGCAGCATCTCTTTAAAATTCTATGTTGCATGCCCATAATAAAGGTTTCCTTTTTAAGGAAGCCACTTTCTCCGCTTTTTATCCGTCACCACCATTCATTCCCTCTTCTTTCATGTCACCCATCCATGTCATCCATTTTGTTGTACCACCCTCATTTATGGTTTCACTTCCAGCCATCATTTCATGCTGAGTTGTGATCTTTCTCAGCATGTACGAGCACTTATTACAAGGTACGCGATATCTTTTATTGTCACATCATTTATTTATTTCATTTATTCATTAATTGCTATGTATATATCAGTCATCATTGCCTATTCTTCGCCTATCCTTTCGCACCTGTGTGGACACATGCCACATTTTTAGTAGGGGCGGGGACAATCCATTTCAAACTTTTTCTTATGTCACTGTCACGACTGTTAAGATATTTTTATTTTCTTGTACTTTCCAAATATGACTGCATGTTTTCATCCTAAACAACAATTAACTGCTTGATTTGGGTAGTTCTTAACAATCATTTCATGCAATTATCCTTTGAGTCATTCTTGGAAAAGTAAAGAAAAGTGACGGCAGGGCAGAAAGAAGCAGAGCAAAAAAAGTTTTTCAAATTTTTAGAAGTATTTTGAGTTTCAGGAATCTCAGCAGGAATAATTTGTGAATATGGGTGGCTAGTTAGTAAGACATGAGCCTGTAGCTCATGAACTCTTGACACAAAATCCTTAAACGGTTCAGGCATTCAAAAATTGCGGTTGGCTGAATTTTTTTGAGGTTAGATTCCTTTAATGAGGAAGCTACAGGTGAGTTTTTGAGAACTCTTTTAGAGGGAGAAGCTACAGTGTGGGGTTTGACAGTAGTCGTTATAGAAGAGTGGATTGCAAAAGTAACTAGGCTTCTAGCAGTAGGAGAAAATTTTTCTTCAGATGTTGTCTTTGCTAGGGCAGAATTCACAATACCAATAGATGGACCCTTGGAGGTTTCCAAACAAGGATGCAAATGAGTGTCACTGCCTCCTCCATACTCGAAATATGCCACCTTCATAATCAAGTACTTGATTTGTGAGGGACGTTTTTCCTATTTGCATTCCTATCATTTTAAACTGTTGAGTCATATGAGGCATAGTTTAGCTGTCAATGTTCCAAATTTTTTGTTAAACCTTTTGAAACAATGTGCCCATGAAACCTAGAGGGGTAGGGACAACTCTATCGCCCATCATGCCCTCATTAAACTCTTGATCGAGTGTTCCCTGAGGGATGTATCACCCCTTTCTTGGCAAGAATTTGTTGCCCAGAACTTGGGTCTGCAACCTCCAAAGCCTCCTAGAGCACTCCCTGCATAGCACAAGAAAAAGAAAAAGAGAGTAGAATCTACAAGTAGGGAAGTAGAGCAAGAATAATCTGCTCCTGTAGCACTTAGTCCTACAGCCTCCACACTAGAGCCCTCTACCCAAGTAAAAACCAGGTCTGCTGTTAGAAAAGAAATAGGGGAAAACGAAGGTCGGAGAGTCATCTAGAGCAGAACAAACCCCAGAATCTGACCCTCATGCTCAAAAGCGAAAATGTTCTACTCCACTCTTTACTGCAACATCTTCCCCTATAGCAGTTTCTCCTGCAGCAACACCTGTTGCCACTACAATATCACTATCATCTTCTCCTACTGAGTTTGAACCCTCTGGGCAAGTTAGAAAGAGGAAGACCACGAAAGTGTCTCTTGCCGCTATTACTCGTGAAACATTTCCAAAAAGAGCTTCATCAAGGAAACAGCGAAAAGTTACCTCAACCCCCGCTCAACCTAAAATTATAGTAATTTACAAGGAATCTGAAGAATTCAGTCATGATGTTTCTCAGAATGTATCTGAGAATGTTCCACAAAGTCCATTTGTTATTCCTAGGGAAATGCAAACTGAGACAGTGGAAGTTGAAGAAGCACAACATGGTAGTGGCAATGAAAGGGCGATGCCAAGTCTTGATGACTTGGCTAAAGCAGTTAGGCAAGTTTCAGAAGAAGCACAATCTCTTCCTGCGTAGCAATAGGAATCCATCCTGCAGCAAGAGGAAGAACAACTTGGGTATTATGAAGTGTCCAATGAAACCCCATTACCCCCTGAAACTTGTCAAGCATTGGTTGTTTATAAAAGGACATTGTTGATTGAATATTTGGAATATATTAGGACTACATGGAGGCCTGTTACATTTCAATCTTTGAGTTTTTGCCATTTAGCTAAAACTGAAATTCAACAAAGTCTTTGGGAGGAAGAAAAGAATAAATTGAAAAAAGAAATTGAAAAACAAAAACAGGAAATTCAAGAAATGAAAGAGAAAATGGATGAGATGATGAAAATAACTAGTAAAATTATGGAATGTAAACCACCGCCTAGGGTGTATGCTATGTGCGTTAAAGAGAAATTTCTTTGGTTTCAATTGATGAGAATTTCAAGAAATTTAGACCCTGTCATTCACACAGCTAAGGAATTTTATGATGCATATCAGGTAGGACCCAATTGGCTAAAAAATTCCTTATGTGAGTTTTATTTGCATGGTTTGATAATTCCCTCTGAAACAAAGTGGAATCCACTTCTCTATATTGGTGACATTCATTTGAGGTCACTCATGTCTTGGGCGGCCAATGAGAGCTAACTATGGAAGACAATTAAAGGCTTATGAAGAGGCTGAAAGGAATGAACCTATGCCACTGCGACCTAAGAGCTCAGATCCCCATACAATTTTGAGAACTTGGCTTATTGTTGCATATGGATTCAATGATCAAACAGGAAGAATGAAAATATTTGATATCAGGAAGCAGGTGTATGATGAGTTCAAAGACCAACCATATATTTTTTGGAAGCTTTCATCTTCCAGAATTGAAACAAGATGGGAAAAATTGATTGTTGGTCTAAGGAAATATGAGCCTCATAGCCCTCTGAACTTTAAAGCAACCATCAGAAGGACAGAGAAGTACATGCAGCTTGGTCTCCAGAAGAAGTTTGAGTTATGGTTACCATTAACATTTCAACCTCTAGTTTTAATGTGGCCACTTTACCCTTATCAGGCTATAGATGTTAATGAGGATACAGAAACTTGCAGGTATGAGAGATGGAAAAATTTCAGAGGTTTCTACTACAAATTTGGAACTTCATTATAGGGCCATACTACTCCTACTGATTTCAAAGAAACAACTAGAAAGCTTAATGCTGGAGGACCATCATTAAGATAAGTAGGGGGCAAATAATGAGCTCGAAATATGCTCATAATTTGAATATTATGATGTATTTTTAATACTCCTACTCTTATTGTTGATGGTTGTTTTAACTCTTTGATTAAAGGTTTTTATCCAAAATCGGGTAGTATCCTGTAGTAATACATTCCTATATTCCTGCAGCTTAACATCTCTATGTGTCTGTATTAATTACCCTATTTGACCTCCCGAATGACTGATATAATGCATGTGGTTTTTGGATAATGAAATGGATTTAATATGTGATTAATGAATGTGTATTGTGTTATTTTCCACGCATGCTTTCTTTCACTTATGTCGCCATGTGCATAGCAGGTTGTTGAAGGGAGCATGAACGAGTCAAAGCGCAGCATATCTCAGTCCTGCAGTAAAGTCCATTTCCAGCACGACATCGAAGAAGTTGTTCTAGCAAAGCCTCTCTGACCGGGTCGTTGGGAGGAAATCTAAATGATCATTAATCTAGGAAGAGTGGAATACTAAATTCTCTCTGAATCGTGTTGAACAGACATTCTTTCATTTATGAGAAGTTTGTTCCTCGGTTTCAGGATGCACTTATGTCCACATCTTTCTCTATTAGAGTTAGGTAGTTAGTTTCTTTTCTAATATAAATAAGTTCTCCTCCCACAAGAGTGAGTAACAGAGTGTGTAAGAGTTAGTATTATAATAAGAGACAGTGTTTTGTGTTAGTTTTCTTATAAGCAGAATAATCAATGTATATGATTCAAAGTTTATGAATAAAAGCTAATGAGGTTTTGAGTTCAAATCTTGCATAAACTAGTTGATGCTTGCTAAGGGGGCCCACTTAGTGAGTATTTGTAGTTAGTTAGTTATTTATCTCATGTTTATTATAAGTTAGATTTCATTCTTGAAAGTTTCAGCGCAAACTCAATCTTATATTGTTCCTACAACATTAGGAATCCATCCTTGTGTTTGTTCCTACAGCATAAGGTTAGTTCGTAGTTTGTTTCTTAGTAATATTTGTCATGATTTCTACTTTGATTAAGTTATGCTTAAGTTAAGAAGACTTTACATTACATTCCTATAGCATAAGTGGAATTCCTTCCACACATTTATTTCTGGTAAATTATGACTGAAACTGGTTCTTAGTGCACATACAGTGCTGCTCCATTTCAAGTATATGTTCCCTAGTTTGACAATGTAAATGAACAACCATAAGAAGATGTTAGTCACCTACTAGAATGTCCAATTCTTAGGTTAGGATTTTCCATGACTTTTATATCCTTTTGTGGAATCGATCATCAACTAGCCTCTTCAAGTCAACATATCATTATTTCAAACTTGTTGAGTGCTTTCTATTCGTTTCCTACAAAACTAACTTTGGTAACCCGACATTCAGACATTCCCAAATCTGGTGTTGCAGAGTTGCTATCTGATTTTCTAGAAATATAGGAGTGGACTGATTTGCCACCCTTGATGAATGAGTCCCACCTGAGGTCTGAAAATATATATTTTATCAGATCCTGGATTCTGACTGTCAGAAATCAGTTCCCTACACTTTTTCATCAGTAGGAGGACTGATTCGCCACCCTAGGCGAATGAGTCCCACTGTGAAAAACCAGTAAAATTCATCAACATTCCATACATTCTATACAACTCATATTTCATCCAGGTACACTCTGATTTACCTCTGTACCTTCTGTTCTGCATAATTTCTTCATTTTCATAGTTATTTGCATATCACAATGTGTTTTCAAACATAGTTTAAATTACAATTTTGCATTCATTTTAGTTCATTTTAATTAGTCTATTGCATTTAGTTAAGTTCATTTACATCATATCACATAGCATACATCCTAATTTGAGTGTTACATAAGTATTTTGGGACCTAGATCTCTCTCCTTTTAGGTGAAAAACCCTAGAAGTGCAAGAGCAAGCATCTTTAGGGTCCCAAAATCTATGTCACATAAGCTAAATACCCTTCCTTATTTCTCCCAATCACTTTTACCCTACCAATTATTTATTTTTAGGATTAATAATTGCTTACTTTTTGTAAAAAGATGTATAATCTTTATTCTATTGAAATTAGTTGACTAACGCTAATATAATGGTGTAGCTTTCAGTCATTATGAACAGCCAAGTGGACTTTAAAGTGGACTTCAACGAATTCAAGATAAACATTGGAAGTCTAGGCACTAGAAATTTTGGAGTGCATAGTGGAACAAGTCTTTTAATGCTTTCTATTTACTTTATGTTTAAAAACCTTATGGCTCCTCTTCAAGCCTTTGATATGTTTTATGATATGGACCTCAGCTGATTGGTTAGTTAAAATTTTGTTGGAAGACTTTTTCAATGGTGATCTTCCACCATCTGAAATATAGGATTTTGTTAGCAGTTTAGTATATATATGTAACCACCAAAAATAATGAAATAGTGATACAGTTATGCTGTTATAATATGCTTTGAACTATGTCATTGTGTTACACTTTTTCTGGTATGAATAAAATAAGATTTTCCAGTTTTATTCTGAGTTACTAGTTTTGTGCAATGGAATTATCATGGATGGATTCATTTTGAAGATACAAAAGTTCATGCGATATGAATTAATCATAGGCATACCCGAGAGCTGGCCACTCAAGGGAATCTCATAGGATAGATAAGTATTTTTATTTTCAATTTTGTTACTTTTATTCTATACATGATAAATGTGGATGAATGTTATTTGTATGTGTCAAGCTCTGTCAATTATTCTTGCATGCCATAGTTTAAGTTTTCCATCTTTTAGTTATGTTTATCTAAAATTTTGGAGCACCAACTTTGGGTGTTAGTTATAGGTTGTTAAATTTACTTTCTGTTAATAGTTAGTTGTTAGACAATTAGTTGTTTTCATTTAAACTTTACAAGTTTACAAGTATTCCTTTTAGGTAGTTTATATCCTTTCTAGTTTAAAGTTTATATGCTTTCTAGTTTAATCAACTTATGCTTTCTAGCTTAGAAATTTCATGCTTTCTAGCTTAAACAACTTTACGCTTTCTAGTTTAATTGCCTTTGTTTACAACTATTTTGAGAATTTAGAAAATATAAGGGAGTTAGCCAAGATGTCCCCTATTGCATACATCCTTTGAACACTACCTGATTGATATTATTGATGCATTTTCAACTAAATCAATAGGACCTAATGATAGTCCATCAGGTTTGATGACTATCTTATCTAAAGTAGTGTCATACTAGAGTCAATTGATGCAATCTATACTATACAAGAATTTCCCCTCTCCAATTGGTCAAGTGCATATAAGTAGTTGACCAAATCAATATGACTAGCCAGACTAGTTGGTTTTAGATATGATTATTGTTAAGTGCAAAATCACAAATAGATGCATTGTCTACTCAAGAATTTGACACTATATAATGGACCTTGATGACATATCCCAACCTAACTATTAGGTTTTCTATCTATACATTGGGTAATGGACAACAAATTGCTTCTATCATTATTTGGTAACTTTTCAACAAGATGAGTCAATGAGCCAATACTATTAATTCCTAACTTTGTAATGCCAAAATTTTCTTGGTCTAGGCCACTTTATGCATTTGGCCTCATCATGTCCATAGTATATAAATTATCTAAGAAAACTTTGAATTGATCTCCCTTGGTCAAATTTTCATATATGTTATTCCTCTTCATCCTCTATATCCCTGTTGGAAGTTGCCAAAAATATCCAAAAACTTCTAAATCTAAGAGTGTTCTATCCATTTTTTATTATTCGTGTGAAGTTGTAGACTTTTGGTGGAGATCCAAACATTTCCTACTAGTCTAATATCTAGTTCTAATGTCTAATTCAATTTAAAATTTTCATAGGGTCTATTACTACCTCCATGATATTCTTGATTCCCACTTTTAGTAAAAATTTATTGAACTCTAGGTCTTCCATTTCCTCATATTTTCTACAAATTGTTACCCTTCCACTTTTTCCCACATTTCCTCCAAATTCTCTCCTTGTAAACATTTATCGAACTTTCAAACTTCCACCAAATATCCAATTCCAATATTCACCTCAACATATAATTTTCACAAAATCTCCAAGTTGGTAATAGGTGTTGTCATTAATGTCAACTCAAGATGTGTTGTCATTGATGCCAAATATGTGTGCTCCAAAGATAGTTGGTGTGCATAGTGTAAGTTGTCAATGCAATATATGAAAGAATAGTGATCTATATATTGTCTATGTGAGATGTGGAGGTTGGTAAACCTACTCCAATATGTTTCTTGCATGCCTACCTTGATATCATTCATGTTTGATGTACCACACATGGTAATATGTTGCAGAAGTTTTGTTAAGGTTGTCACAGTCCATACTCTAAGGTAGAGTCATGGTATTTTGGTATGCATCCCTCTAAAGATAAAGCTTATGTCTTGCAATTTAGAAGATAAGATGGTTGAGATGTGAAGGTGTTATATCCAATAATTCAAGTCATCACACCTTCTATAGTGAAATTTATAAGTGTCAAAGTTGGGATATGTGTTATGATAGAGTAATGTGTTGATGTAGGTGTATTGGGATGCTTCACATTCCTCTGAAAGTGAAGTGTTGTCCTTTCAATTTCATATACATGATTAGTAATGTTAAATGCACACTAATTTATAGTATTTGGTGTTTTGATGATCCACAAGATCAGTTTTCAAATGATGGATTGTTATAGTTTGTCTGGAATGCTCTGTTCATGCATATTCATTGGGTTTCTTCAAGTGCTCCATCATATATGATGATTTGAAACTTTAGGAAAAGGTTGAAGAGATATTTTGTATGAACTAAAATTCTTGCATCTTGGTCTACATGATGTTTTTGGTTTCTCCCCAATGGTGCAAAGTATAACAGTTGGTAGTTTTGGTAGTGTTGTCATTGTTTGGGCCGACAAGCTTGTTTCATCCATCTACGATTGATCTTGGTTAATTAATTTTGTTTTGGAGGATGTGTTATGATGTTTTTGGGTCTTGTAATGTTGTGTGTTGATCCACAACTATTTTTCTTGCAACATTGTATATGTTCGGAGTCGACTAGTGTGATATCATATGCTTCTTCTAAAGGTTATCTTGGAGCCAACCTAAATAAGGTTTTGAGTTGTTGCGGAGGATATATATAGAAGATAAAATTCATTTGTGAAAGTGTTGAAGGATAATGAATCAAGATTGAGTAGTATGCTAAAGATGAAGTGTGTGAAGTCAATGTGAAGGGTTAACTGTGCGAAAAAGGGACTACAACATCAACATACATTGGATGCTTCTTTATAACAGTTCATAAATTCATATTTCTCATTATAATTTTTATGTATCCTGCTCTAAGATAGTGAGTCTCATCAGATCCTTTTTATCTTTCCCTAAGGTTGTACACCTTAGTCTGCAAGTTCATAAGTAATGAGCCTTAAAAAACACTATAATCTTTGTAAGCAGTGAGCTTCATATATTGTGAGTTAACTCTCACAATGATTTTTCCCTCATTGGATTTTCCACGTAAAAAAACTTGGTGTCTTTGTGTGGTGAATATTTTTTTTCTAATTTTCTTTTATTTGATGTGGTGTGATGATTAATCTACAAATGGTGTAACATGTCAATCATTCATTGAAGTAATTTTTCCTAAGTTTTCACTATGCAAGTAAATAAATTATGTAATTCAACCATTGCCATAAAAAAATTATTTATTTTATAGAGAAAAAATGAACATAGACATCATAACATTAATCAAAAATGATTCCATTCCAATATAATAATCTCACAAATTACAATATTCCAAAGAATGTGTACAAAGTATATACATAGCTCAACTGAGCTTCAAAACAATAGATATAGATAATCCAAGAACCTCCTTCAAATCTTGGTCTTCTTGTCACCTGTTGAGGAGGAGAAGCATCACTTAAATGCTTTTCTACCAACCACAAACTCATATGCGGTTCCCCGCACATCTATCATTCAATAGATGACCCTACCCTTCAACAAAGAGATTGGTAGATTAACCATGTAATGATAACCATTCTGAGCTTAGTGTCGTTTCCTACATGACTAGAACATGTAAACCCACAATCTAAGACTAGCATGCAAATAAATGGATCACGGTGAATTGACAATGGAGCCAAAAGCAATCACACTACTTTGGACAAAGTGTTCTCACCCAGTACTTTGAGTGAAAGTCATCCTACTCACATACACTACTCAAGCTCGATTTGAATTTAGGCCACTATATCCTATGCATAGGTTTATCCTTCAATAGGTAGTCTTTAACCCTAGAGACAACCTATTCCATTTTCCCACTACTTAATGACTTATCTAATCATAAATCATAAATATAAGTTACCCTCCCTTCAAGGATAAACAAACCCTAGGTGCAACTCTACAAGGTATCTAATTTAGTCAAATAACTTAGCTATGAATAGTCTGTAAGCTATCCTTACTTAATCATATCTAGTATACTTATACTTATGACAAGTTACAATATCTCCTATTATGGAGTAAATACAAACACTTCATAGAAAAGCACAAAATAGCTTCTTTCCTTTTCCAAAGAAAATGCTATAAATTCCCAAATGCAAGTATTCTCAATTAAACATACAAAACACAATATTTTATGAATAGAAAAAAGAAAATACTAGATCCCCATGCCTGTATACATTCAATCCAATTGATTGATCTACTATACAACCTTCCAACAACAACTCACTAGCTTCACTTAATTCTCCCAAAATAATACTTCAATATATCTTCTCTCTCAAGTTGGCAATATGCACTCTTAAAGTAACTCTCACACTATAACTCTCAACTCACAGAATAAACAACTCTCAGAAAATATGTAGAAATATAAGTTTGTAAAAGAATTTGTTTTAAATAAGAGAGTTTACCTCTCTATTATACAGCAAAATGAGACTTTGCAGGGCTCCTACAAAAGAGGCATGCCAATTGACACATTTTACCATGCAAATTGACTCACTCTACTCAGCTAAAAGGTGGAAACCATTCAAAGAGTATACTCAGCATAAAATGCCACAGATCAACCTCTATGGTTGATAGCTCAGAAAAAGACTAGTTCAATCTACACATGTGATCAAATGATGAAAATCAAATTGTTTCCAAAATGGACTCCTACATGAAATAGAACTTCATAATTTGGTGCCAAGTATGCAGCCAACTCCCTATTTACTTTGGTGTAATTATTCTCATTGAATCAATCCACTGTTAATAATCAACACCTTTCTACATTGACTTAGTCATGGCTTTGCTGAGAACAAAGGAAATACGAGTTGCTTAAGTGCATAAATGGTGCTTTGACCAATTCTCACTTCGTTGTTTTACTTTTCCTATTCTCAAGAATTCATTAATACTTAATGAGGTTACTTATATTCCATTGCTTTATGCATTCTCAGCCTAAGTAATTTGTTGTTTAGATAATAAAGACTCATTCCCATAGTATCGATTATGGCATATTTTCTATATCGACCTTGTTGCTGTGTAATACATAGCATGTAATTCGACCTTTATTCAATGCCAATATATGTTATATTCGACCTTTAAATGCTTTGTATATGTTATATACAGATCAACCTATGTTCATGTAAATAAATCGGCTTCTAAGCATTGCATATGTTAATTGATCTCCAGGCATATATTTAAATATATATTCATATATGTACATATAATATATATATATATATATGTATATTAATAATATCACATATATAACTTATATATGTATATATATGTTAATATATATATATCATGTAAATAAAGTATGTATACATTCAATATACTAATGAGTACGAACAAGTTAACATTTTCATAGTAATAATAATTATGTTGATTGTGCACACACACACACATATATTCCTCTATGTACATGTATACGAATGTGTACATATATTGATACATTTGTATGGGCATGCTCATTTTCCAAAGATATGTGTGTATTATACATATGGATATATGTATATGTCATATATACATATATATACACATTTGATTGCACATCAAGCACGTACACAATTACTATTGTGTTGATAGGGAACAAATGTGTGATGTATTTATACATATACACATTCATGTCATATTGTTCATTCGATAGCCCTAGGCTCACAAGCAACTCGTTCATAAGCGTGCATAGGTACGTCTACCTATGCACTCTCATGTACATGTTCCTTCATGCATATGGTCTATCTTCGACATGCATATGTATACATATACATACATTCCATGTGTGTTCAACTCATCAATACAAGCATAGTAATATAAGGAAGAACTCATAAGCTCTAAACATATAACATCATCCAAGAATGCATTCAACAGTAATCAAGACCCTTACTAATGCAAACACATCATACTAAGGATGACTTACCAAATCCTAGCATATTAACTTCACTTAATCATTCTACTGTGAGTGTGTGTGTAAGCTCAATTAGGTTATGTTACTGGTTACCCAACCAAGATCTTCTCCTAAGTGATACTTCCCCTCACACCTGGAGGATTGAACCTATACTTGCATTCAACTAACGCATTCCCACAGTAGTCGGTTATTCAATAAAATATGCATTACACAATATTTCCCTATAGTTAGAATATCCAATTCAATAACCATCCATTTCATATTTATGCATCCATTATATAACATTAAATGAGATAACATTCATTCATAATCCATTGATAACAAAGTGCAAGCACAACTTATTCTCATTCATAATCCAAATTACATTCACATTTACCCTACATATTCATAGTAAATAGTAAATACACAATTGGGGTGTAACAAATGGGAATGGTTAATCTTTAACATATGTTGATTCACCCACTGCCCCCCCTCTCAGCACTATGGTGTGTTCAACACTCCATTCACATTTTACCTTTCGTGTCTTCTTGTATGAAGTTAAACTTGACTTTCAAAAATTTGATTTCCCACTTGAACAATTTACTCTGATTTCCAAATTTCACATAATTTTTCCACATTTTACCCCATTCTTTTATCTACTGCTTTCACCCATTTTGTGAGATTTCAAGGTACTCCTGAACTTCACTTCAAATATCCAATTTTATTATCCTATTTTGCAAGGAAAGCTTACATCTCCCTTTCTCGCCTCCATATCCTCATCAGGCTTTCATATTTCTTTCAAATGGTCCTCTACATTCAACATATCTTCTTAGAAGTGTCATTAAGGCCAAATTTGACTACTACAACTACTAGATTGATATTTCTTACCCTGAAAAATCTTATTTATCCCAAGGGCATGAATCCAAGTTCAAAAGCAGTGGTAAAAGATGAAGAACACCATGTTTCCATTAATGTGATGGTTGGGTTCTTGATGCAAATTATTTCCACTCCAACTCCAAGATGACAATTAAGCAAAGTCAAGGGATTTCAACTTATTCCACATGCCACATTAATGAGGTCCAATCCTTAGTTGAATTCTAGCAAGAACGTGTTATAAATATGAGTTGACTTAACAAAATAACAATTGATCATTTCTTCTTTCCATGTGACTACAAGTGTTGAGAAGTTTCAAGGGTTTTAACTCTTAAAAATCCAATCACCCAAAGAATCACATAAATCATAAGGATGTTGTTGTATTATAAATGGTTTCTATAACTAAATGTCTCCATGGTTACATGTGTATATTTGTAATAGGATTCTATACTTATGTTCTCTCTTTCCATGTATTTTGGTATGATTGTAATAGGTATTTGATGAAAATTTTGACATTCTAATTCATTGCAAGCTTTGTAATAGTGATTTCCCTGTTACATATGGATTTATGCAATTTAGGGATGGATAACTAAGTAATATTAGTTGTTTGATATCATATTTGTGGTGCATGTATTTGCACAACTCATGTCCTTTTGTGATTTCAATTTGTTGTTTCTCTTGATATATTTTAACTTTATAACCTAATAGATTAGGCACTAGTCATGAAAGTAAATGATCCACCATATGCTCAAATTGAACATGTCTTTCACTAGTAGATTAGGAGTAGAAAATTAGTTTGTGTGCTCCTCATGGTTTAGTTTTTCAACTAGGGAAAACATCTATAGTGAGTCTTAAGAGTTCTTATCTTGGAGAATCAAATTTTGCATGTACTCACATATTGTAGTCTTGCAATAATGTCTTTATCAACTTAATAGAGGTCTTATGTGCAATAGGTTAGTCTTTGGTCTAATGACAAATTTTAGGGTCAAAAAATACACTATGTACTATTGTAGCTCTATCAATTTACATTATTTGGGTGTGATCAATCATACTAAGAATACCTCTAAGAAGTCTCTTGGGTCTAGCTAAGTTCAAAGTGAAGGAAAGATTATCCATTGTCAACAATTGATCTATTTTTCCCTACTGATCATAAGTTAAATTTGATTTTAACACCCCCTAACACTTAAAAAATGGCTTGGCTTTAGGGATTTGAGAACCTACAACTTTGAGCACCAATAGACACTACACTTGACAAGAGAATGTTTGTCTTAAGATAAAAGGATCGATTATAGCTTTGCAAGTCATCATCTCCCTTGTAAGGCCAGCCATTCTTAAGGAATTGCAGTCCTCTCTTATTACCATTCATTATCGAATCCTCAAGAGAGACGACCCTACATCATATCTCATATGACGTAGATTCCATAATATGGAGAAAGACTCAAAATATTTTTGCCATGTCATAAACATGTGATATTAATCAAAAACATGTGATATTAATGTTTGAACATATATATGCAAATGTTTCACGAAAATTTAGTTATCAGCACTTCGAAAAAATGACCACTTGAAAACAAAATTAAGATGTGCGCGTTAAGGGAGAAGGCCAAAAACAAAACATAAAGAATAATGGTGGCGGTGGAAAATTAACAGAAAATGGGTTAATGCACGTGAAAGCAATCGACTTCTGTAAAGAGAAAAGCGTCAATGTTGCTGTCAAACTTTTGTGGTACATGAGAAATTACAAAGAAAAGCGGATTACCTATAAAAGTTAGGGAAGACGAGGAATAAGTAAAGCAAGAAGCACGGCGTTGAACTACGCCGCCGTGACGCCTTTAAAATCGCGGCGGCGTGGTCAGAGACCCGGAACCGCCGGTCGCGTTCCTTTAAAAAAACTGAAAGCCGACGGCGCAACCGGAAGAATCTCTACGCCTTCTTCCACTCGTTTTCCTGATGTCTTCCTTTTCTGTCCTATAAATAAGCCAGGACAAATCCTAAACCGACACAACCCTAAGCATTCTCCGTCCTGCAAATACAATTTCTGAAAGCCGCTTTTTGTTTCCTTGCAAATGGCGCCCAGGAAAGATGGATCAGAAGTTCATTACAGAGGCGTGAGGAAGAGGCCATGGGGTCGCTACGCAGCAGAGATCAGAGATCCAATTAAAAGACTTAGGGTTTGGCTCGGCACTTTCGACACCGCCGAGCAGGCCGCCAGGGCTTACGATGCTGCAGCTCTTTCCTTCAAAGGTCAAAAGGCCAAAACTAATTTCGTTTACTCCTCTTCCATGGCAAACCAGAGCTCCAGTGACAATAGCACTCTGGAGTTCCATGCCTGTTCCACAACGAAGCGCGTTAAGAAGCCCGAAGCTTCCATCTCTGTGACAAATCCTTCAGTCAATCAGCAGTTTTTCTTGCTTGCCCTAGAAAAGGGCGATCTCGTCTTTCCTGGGAGTAGAAAAACCTTTTCCAACAGAAAAGAGGAAAGTGAAACGGGACACGTTCAGAGCGATTGTGATTCTTCGTCGGTTGTTGAAGATGCGGAAGCGGGGGCAGCGGCAAGCGCGGCGGAGGTGGCTGAGGGCTCCCCTGCGATAAGATCGCCGCTCTTCGATCTCAATCTTCCTCCGCCTCTGGACGAAGAAGAAGAAGGAGAATTTCTCCAGATCGGCTTATAAATGCATTTCTTTAATTGGTATTCTTTTTGTAGGATCTGCGTCTGATTTGAAAAGGTTTTTTGCCGTTTCAGAGCTCCCATGGAAAATGATAGGTTGATCATGAACAAGCAATGTATATACAAATACCCCACAACAACGTTAATGGGGTCTCTTTTCTTATTCCCTCAGTTGTTTTTAGTACTGAAAAGAAAGTATTTATTGGAGAGGGTCTAGCAGGCGCAACATAAAATTGTATTAGGATTTTTGCTTCTTTCAAGAAATGTGATTGATTTTTTATTTAATTATAATTATAGTTTGGAGGTGTGATTCTGATGAAAAATTTATTATGGAATTTCTAAAAAAAATATATCATTTGTTGTTAGAAGATCATTTTGTCTTATTTCTATTATAACTTATATGAAACCTAAATGATATTATTATCTTTTGGTAATCATAAATTTTGTTATCTTTAATTTTTATATCCAGCATAAATGACTCAATAGTTGAATACAAAATACTATTTATTGTTAACATATCTCATGTTTTTATTTAAAATCTAATTTATATTCAACTTTAAATAACCATATAACTTTTTGACAGTCTTTTATATTTCATAATACATAGGGTATTTATTGTACTCACCTTTTACATTTGTTATATGACAAAATATGTAATATGAAATGTTCAAATGTGTATTACAAACTGCCCATTAGTTGTAGACATAAGAATAGTATTGGGGCACATAAGAATAATACTTGTTCATGCGAACACCTTATTTTATAAATGGCACACTTATATTGCATAGTTACAATAATTTATATAAATAAATAAGTATTTATTATACATTGTATTTATTATTTTTTAATAAATGTCATTCATAAGTTCTTTTGTGTTCAAATATGAGTCCATCTTGACAAATATTTGGTCATTTATTGATTTAAATGTGAAAAATTTAGTGATAATATATAGCATAAATATGTTTGCAAGACTAATCTCATAACCACAAGTATTATACCAACAATAAGGCCTCACCCAATTATTGGCCCCCCTCCCCCAACAACTTAGCCTTGAATATCTTTATTCTTTGTTTTTTAGTTACATTAGATACATTGTTAGACCATTTTGTCTATTGACAAATACTTGATGGTATTTAAGAAATGCTATGAGATTTCCACAATCCATAATGCTTATGATTGCAGTTTATGGATTTGATTGTGTTCAGAAATTTTTGCATCAACGTTTCGGATCACACTCCATGATCTATCATCAAGATGATAGAGAGCATAAGGAGATGAAATTATGAACACAATCAAATCCAGAAATTGCAATAGTAAGTATTTAAGCAATCAATTGGTATATACTATCTACATGGATGGTGAATGAATTGAAATTTTATCACTTTACTTGAATGAATTTGTAACATCAAGCATCTTGTTTTTGTACCAAGGTAAGGGGAGCCTGTGGAGGATGACCATTATAGGTTCCAGGTAGAACCTTCTTGTTTAGAAGGTGCATTTCCCAAAGGTGCCTTTGGAGTGGGGATGGTGAGAAGTGGATTATTAAAAGGCGAGGATTAAAGGGATGTGATGGAGGAGATCATATTTGGGATAATAGATCGAATAATGGAAGGGAGGGGAGCAGAGGGGTTATAAAAGGCCATGGGATTGAGAGGAACCAAGATAAATGTTTGCACACATTGTGATGGATAGGGATTGTGATAAATTGATGGGATGGTGGAGGAAATAAGATAGTGGGTTTTGAGATATATAAGGATCCAAATGAATTTAAGGGGTGATAATTTCTTAGATGGGAAGTTTATGGAAACAAAGGAAGCTTTTAGAAGGGTAGATTTGGATGTCATTTTAGATTTTACATTTGGATACTTTGGTTCATTTTTCTTTGGGGTCCACATGGTTTTGTCTTTTCCTTTTTTCTTGGTGGCCCTTTTGTAGCTGCTTGGATTTATTTTAATTTTGGATTAGATTTTATTTTTTCTTGCATGTCAATTTAAGGGGACAGGTGATCCATGGACTTGTGTGGATTTTTCTCTTTGGATTTATGCATGTTTATTTTGGCATCCAAATTACTTCCAAAGGTAATGGAATGAGTGTGTCCTACACCACAACTAATGAACACTATACCTACATTGGTCCTTGACCACCTTCTCAACTTGTCAAATTTATACCCTCTTTCTACTTTTACATTTGATGAATTATGATTTTTTATGTTGAACAAAGGTGCTACTAGTATCTTTTTGTGCATGTGTTTATATTAGGAGGTACAATACTATCAACGACACAAACAAATCAATATGTATTTTCTAATAGGGTATCTTTTTTAATCTACTTTATATTTCAATTAAATTGTATTCTTTAGTTTAAATACATTTCCTTTTTACACTTATTTCAACCTTGTCTTAAAATATTCTTTTATGGTACTTAGTTTGGTTTAATTTATAGATAAAATGATAAGAACCTAAATTTAATCCTCAATTACCCTCTCCCAACCCTAATGGTTCAGGCCAACTTTCACTACATCTATTCGAACATCCTAAACTGGATCATAGGGGTGATTTGACCCCCTAAAGTTAATTGTAGTTGCTATTGTGTCTCCTAGACTTAAATCACAACTACAATCTTGTCCCCTAAATTTAAGCATTTTTCTTTTTCTTTCAACCAACACTTTTGTCAAATTTTACCATTATCCATTAAGTTACATGCCAAAATATTTGAATTAAGTGCATAAATTTGTGTATTTTAATATCAATCATTAATAATTATTAAAAAAATATTAATAAATTTATGAGCTAGTATCAAAAAAGTTAGATAAAATTGCATTATCAAGTAATAAGGGTGAACATTCAAAGTTATGTCACACTTTTTTAAATAAAAATGACTAACATGGATCTAATCTTTTAACTTGAATAACTAGAAAGTGACATATTATTCGAATTTTAAAATATGATCTAATCTAATGAAAAATAATTCTTTGTGTATTTTATGTTTTATATTTTAAAAGAACAATTAAATTTGTTTGTGTATTTTATGTTTTGAGAGCAGAGTTTAACCGAAGACTAATGGGGAGCAAACCCGTTGCCCAATCCAACTCTACTACTAGTAAGCTATCAATCTTAATATTTTAATGTTGATAACCTATTTTTTAATTAAAAAGAAAATACAAACATTAATTAAAATATTTAAAACATATTTATTATTTATAAAAAAATTGCACCAAATTGATGTATATGCATCTAGTGGTTAGGGGAGAGGGTCCAATAGTCATGCAAGCTAACTTTGTCAGCATGTAGCGATTGATTGGAATATTGTAGAACCTTCGTTTTTTTTTTAAATGTAGATTGGCCTCTTATTTATCTATAACTTAGGTTTGGAGGTGTGACTCATCATGCAACTCGCCACATCAGCAAATCTTTGGAGAAGTGTCTAAAATTTGACTTTTTAAAGGTTTGACCAAAACTTAATCATGGAACCCCCAATAGTTGAACAAAAAAATATCATTTGTTGCTTGTAGAATATCATTTTTTTATTTAAAATAAAATTAATATACAACCTAAGTGGGCCAAATACTTATTGATAACCATATATCTTTGATATCTCTAGCTTTTATATTCCACACATATGGACTAATAGTTGAACACAAAAAAACTATTTGTTGTTATAAAAACAACACATAATTATTTAAAATACAACTTATATCAAACAAAAATGGACCAATAGTTGAACACTAAAACATTTTGAAAATCCTTCACATTTAATGGAAAAATACATGTTATTTATTGTGCTCACCTTATATAAAATTATCCAATACTTGTACATTGCTACGCCAATTGTTGTACACATAAGAACAATATTTTTTCACTATGATAACAATACTTGTTTAAATGAGTGTCTTATTTTATTAAATGAGCATTTTATTTTTTAAATGATATACTTATAGTGGAGAGTTATGATATTTTATTTGAGACAAAAAAATACTTATTTCACTTTTTCATGAATGTATTTATGTTTTTTTTCATGTAACATTTAGAGGGTCTCATGTGTTCAAGTATTGGTCCATTTTTTATCAACATTTGGTTATTTTTTTATTTACATTTGGACTATTTATTTACAATATATAGTATAAATATGCGATAGGTAAGACTGGGTATTATAATCATGATTGAGTGCGCTAATATTAGACCCCGCACGACTACTGGGCCCTCTCCCCTAATTTCAGTTGAAAAATTGTTGTGGCCCAATCTAATTTATCTCAAGGTCATTTGGGGATAAAAAATCTCCAAATAGGGTAGGCCATTATCTGTTTACTTCTTCGAATTGTCGACGAACACGTAAGAAACATTAGGCTATCGTATTATCTTCCAACGTGAAATAACAATTATTTGTCAACGTGGCAATCGCGTCATGACAAAAAATTCGGCCGCCGCAGGGTAGGCTATGCAGGACTAGAGTTTACCGAACTACTCACGGATAGGGACAACTGTCCAAGGACAACTACCCGGAAATTAACTTCTATTTAAGAATTATGGGAGAAGATGTCTTTATGAGCGCCACCTGTCCGGTAGAATTATAGTGGGACACGAAACGCCCTCCGCGGGTCTCCACCACACAAATACGGGCGACGAAGAAAAATAAAGATCTGCGTTGTAGATCATGATAAATCTCTTATCCCCACCCAGTCCCACTGGCGGCTTCTCCACTTCTCGCATCTTTTGCACTCTTTTCTTGGACTGCCGACGGTTAACAAATTTGCACTCTCCGCCTCGTGACTCATACTTCAATTCCACGATAATATTATGCCACTGCCGTCTCAACGTTTGCTGTATCGAACGGCGTTATTTAAAGGAGCTCAAAGAACTGAACACTGTAACGTGTAGATTCGGTCCTGAGAGTCTGGAGTGCATGTACACCGTTCCGTACAAGAGTTCTTTGAGCCACTGTAGGCTATTCGTAACTAAAGAAGACGTGATAAACTTTATTTAGACACATAGCTATCTATTAAATAGCTTCCGCTGCACAAATCCTACGTATATTCATAATTTGTAAGGCGGCCCGCATGCCTAGTATCATCCCGCCCGCCACGTGTCCAAAATCCTAGAATCTGTTTATTCGAGCCCTAGACAGTTCTTTTAAGGGGGAAATTATGAAGGACACAAATCTGGACGACCTCCACCACATGCCACGTAATGCTTACAGACCCGTTAAAGCGATGTCATATTTGTATTTTAAGGCGAGCCGTGTGGGGTGTGGCCAGGATAATTCTTTTGAATGAATGATTTTAATTCTTTTGTTTGGACTTGTCGGTATGTCCGCCGACGAGCGGGAAAAGACACTCGAAAGTGGGGGCCGTCACCGATCGCACGTCACCAACGACAACTGGCAGCTGCCCGTTCTTTCCAAAGCCGCCCTTGTCCCGCCCATCTTCCCATGGATCCAAATGCAGGAAAAACTATCCAAGCATGACGATCTGAGCGGCGAAAGTGTCGTCTTCAAGAGACGCGGATCCTAAGCTTTTCTGCGGCATAGTAATCGCCGTCTTAAACACCAGTTTACTGAGCAAAACAAGGCCGAGCATACCATGGCGGTATATCTACAAAACACACTTTCTTTTTAAGATTCAGTTCCGGGCTAAAATTTATCCATACCTTTGAATCTGTGGTCGAAATTGAAAGCTGTTTTGTAGCTCTTGGCCACGTCATTTAATTTCCTTGGCGCGCTTGTTTCGCTAGTTTCAAATTTACGAAGTTTAGCAGTTTTCGGTCTCTGCGCAGGGATTTGTGAGCTGAACCACGTCATTTAATGGTGCAGCAGGTCTGCCGTTGGAATGTGCCTCGTCCTTAAACGGTGTTTTTAACTCGGATATTGTACTGAAAATCAACAGTTCATTAACAGCTTTCTATGCACTATTTTTCATTGTATAATTTAAAAAGTATTTTTGTCATAAAATATTGTGCTTGCGCATTGTTGGCCGTCCCCACCTACTGACGGGATAGTACTGAAGCTCTGAAACAGATTTAATCTCCTTAAACGGAATATATGCTCTTCCAGCACGGCAATGTTACTTTGACAATCAGCTAAGATGCGTGTACGTCTGAAACGAAAGGAAAACGCGGAACTGGCACAAATCAAAACCAGAAACCATTGCAAAGAACGACTTTGTTTTGTCACATGCTGTGAGCCAAGTTACAAACTTACAGTTGATGCCACCGAAGAAGCCGCCCTCCTTTAGCTCAACAGCACGTCAATGTCACGTGTGCAATAAAAAAATAGAAAAGCAAGCTAGGTATCTGATTCTTGCCTTTTATGCGGGACTTGGTGCTGGTGCCATGTACGACTGCGCATTTTAGGGATATTCCATTGTTCAGAGCAGAGCGGTCCCTCTCCTCTCCTAGCTTCTACCATTCTTAAATAGCGCGCCTCCCACCGATGCCTCGTTGTTATTAAAAATCTGTAAATATTGTAGCATTCGCTATCTGAATTATCACCTCTTTTCAAGGTATTTATTCTATGAAATCTGAAAAAGGATTGAGACTTCATTCCTGGTCTTTCTACGCGATAAAGTTGAGGTTGAATAACGCACAATATACGCCTCCTTTTCAGCTGTTTGCGTGGCCGGTAATGCACTAAACCCACAGCTTTACGGATGCAAAATACCTGTATCCTTAAAGAGACATAATCCTTTTACACTCTATAATAGCAATGGAGAGTAAATTTGATAGATGTTTCAATTCACACTTCTTAATATATTATTTAAAAAAAATAAAAATCTTAAGTGATAGATTACAGATCACAGATCACAAATCACAGTGTTATACACAGAAGCGCCCGACAGACGTATATACATAACGAAATTAAGAAATTAATTATTGTCTTTATCTGTGAGTAGATTAAACCGCGTTTATGGCGTAAACACTGTAACAGTCAATTTTGAAACAGCGATAGCTATCAAAACAAATTTTATCAAAATAGCTCGTGTCTGTAATATGCATAGCAGTGGAAGAAAAAATACATCAGAATATAACCAAATTATCTGTATTACTTAAAAAAAACCCCAAAAATGGAGCCCTTTCTATATTGATGGGGTGTTACATATACATTCGTTTGTTCGTTGTCAATTCCCTTGGACCTCTGAAGGTTAAAGTTGCGTCAGAAATCATTTCTATAAAAAACAAACAAAAGAAAATCTCAATTAATTGCAGAGAAATTTCTCTTCTGAGCAGATCTATTGCCAATCTACTTCAGGAGGCGGAAGATTAAGATCCAAGAGCGGCAATCTCCTCGCAGAAGGAGCCTCTGCCTCTGCTTCCTCATCTATAATGGCCGACAAGGAATCACAATCGCTTTGAACGTTCTGCATCGAAACTTCCTCCAAATTTCTCTTACAACGATTCTGTCTACTGTCAAAAAAACCGAGATCCCCTTTCCCACCGTCAGACCAAAAATATTGCTTATTATCAGGAGCCTTGAAAGCCGAAAATGAAGCATTAGCCTTTGTAACTCGCTTTATTGCTGAACAGGCCTCAAATTGCTGGGTGCCATTATGGCTGGTGGCGGAGTAGCCGAAATTGGTTTTAGCCTTTGAGCCTCTGAAGGAAATAGCGGCAAGATCATAGGCCTTTGCGGCCTCCTCGGCGGTATCGAAGGTGCCGAGCCAAACTCTCAGTTTTTTTATTGGATCTCTGATCTCCGCTGCGTAGCGACCCCAAGGCCTCCTTCTCACTCCCCTGTATTTAACTTCCAATCCGTCCTTCCTCGGAGCCATCACCATGAAACACAAGTTATTTCTGCGCAGAAGAGAATTACAACACAGAAATCGAAAGGAGAGATTACGGTCGGTATTGATAGGCGCGTAGTTATTTATACTAGAAATGAAGCGCGGCGGAAGAAGAAGAGAGTCGTCTTACGCCGACAGGCTCCACCTTTAACGAGTAAAGAAATCGGTCAGTGCGAGTGCGTGGGATTCACTCTTTACCACCGTCTTGTAAACGTCATCGCAGCAACAAATCAGTCTGCCGCGTTTTCCTCCGTTATTTTCACTCTAATATCTCGCCCGGGTAACGGAAATCTAACTCTTCAATTCTCCTGATCAATGTTCAAGATCGTCGCTTGCACGCCTGACAAACAATATTTTTGTTTTTTTCTTTTTGGTTTTAGTCCACGCTTTTCTCTGCCTACCAACAAGAATTTTGCCGCCCCAAGGCGGTGGCCGAACGGTAAACAACGGGTGACGAGGCCTGGAAACCGACGGCTTGTGGCCGGTTTATGCTTTTTTCACCGGCAATTAGAGGTGAGTTGTAACCTCGAGGTTTGTGCGTATATGCAACTTACTCCAGGGCGTATTGAGGATCTCGGGGTTATATTTAAGTAATGTTGTAAAGAGAAGATCATATATATGAGTATTGAATAGATAATTGCTAATAAAAGATCTATTTGATAAGGTTGATGACTAAATTTTCTTCTATTTTATTTTTCTTAAAGGATAGGTGGGTTTAATAAAAAATAGTATATATTATTTTTGAGGAGTTTATTTTTTATTAGATTTGTGGTATAAGTTTTTATTAGAGTTTATTTTAGATAAATAATTTAAAATAATAATATTATAAGATTTAGAGTTGAGATAGAATAATAAATGTATATTGAATTGATGAAATTTAAATAATTTAAATGTAATATCTAATGTATGTTGAATTTATGAAATTAGGCTATATCATTAGATAAAACAATATATCACACAAATCCACAGTAGATCAACTCACAATAGCTAGTAGGAAGAAGTCAATAAGGTTCAATTTAAATTTTAAAATTTAAAAGTTCAAGGTTCATATCCACACGTGGAAGTGACTAATGTCAATTATGTACTCATGAATTTGAATGATGGTGATAAATGGGAGATCTACAAATTAGAGCCATACTCAAGTGAGTTACATAGATTGCAGTAAGGATGTGAGTTGAATTTAATGCAATAATATGTGACTTGTGTACTTTTTTTTTTTTTGAGATACCCCTAAGGGGGTCCTCTTTAGCTTAGAGCCAAGGACTTGTGTACTTTTTATTACACGAAAGGAAACCTAATTGAAATACGCTCAAAACATAAGAAAAAGGAGCATGGGTATGTAATTTTTACAATTACAATATTTATAAATTTTATTATATCTTATCTTTTGAAATTGATTATAATATTTTTTAGTTTAAATTGTAATTGTAAACTATAATATCTCTACCACTAATTTTAAGATAAATAATGTGTTGTAATATGTATTATAAATTTTGATGATTACTAAAATAATAGCTCCAAATACTTCATAAATTTATTAATATTTAGTTTTAAATGTAATTGTAAACTATGACACCTCTATCATTATATTTGAGAAAATAATTTGCTATAGTATGTACATGTGCAAAAAGAGCATACTATATAATTTTTCCCAATAGTTTTATATTAACTTTAGTCATGTCTAGTTGAAAACTTAACTATTCGGATGGGAAAAGCGAAGCGTTTGAAGCAACAAAGCCTTTTGTAACCTTCCAGAAACACTAGATGCCATTAATCACTAGTTTTTTGCTACTTTTAGCCTCGATGCGGCTCAAAGTTGAGGTTAGATTGTCGGGCGACCCTCTCACATGCAATTTATGGAAAATACAGTAGATTGCAAGCTCATTTCGAGGGAAAACAACCACAATGAGGTTGTGAATCTAGAGGCAACTTTGGAGAAAATCCCAATCATTTCCAATGAAGACCCTGATGAGCCTATGCCAAAAGAAAATTTGGGTAAAACCGTAGAAATACAAGTCCCTAATGATGTTATTGATGTAATTGCAGAGTGCAAAAATAGAACTATGATTTTTTTTTAAGAGGTGTACCTTATGAAACTAAATTTTATAAATGGGCCAGATTGAATTGGGAAAATTAAGGATGGAAAATAGAGGCTTTGAGGGGTCTTGGAAAAGGATATGTATCTTGTATATTCTAATCTAGAGACCATGCCCAAGTTGTATTACAATATGGGACTTTGGTAATCTATAGGAAAATATGTTATTTGCAAGCCTGGAATTTTAAGTTTCACCTTGAAGGCCCTTCTTGTTCACATTACCCTATGTGGGTTGAGTTTTCCTTTCTCAATCTGGCCTTTAGACCATTTTTAAAAGACATTGTTGCCCAGCTGGGTAGAGTAATTTGGTGCAAGCACAGTTCTGATAAATTTTCAAGCCTTAGGGTTCAGCCTAGGGCTTGTGTGGAAGTTGACCTAAACAAAACCATATCAAAGAAGATAAAAGTGGTTGGCCCTAGTTTTGAGCTGATTCAACCAATTATTTATTTAAATAAGCCAAATGCATGCTTCTATTGTCAAAAAGAAAGCCATCTGATCTGCAAGTGTCCACTTAGAAAGTAGAAAATGGTTCAGACACCAACATTCTCCTCTACACCTAGTGGCCACTTATCTACCCCTAGTCATTTGCCTCATACCATCCAACCCCCTTACCCCCATCATCTACCTTTGAAAATACTCTTGTTCCTCATTCCAACCCTGGTAGTCCTCCTAGTGTTCTTGGTGACACAACCTCATCTTTCAAAGATGCCATTATGTCAGATGGGTGGAGAGAGGTTAGAAAGAGGAAAGAGCCTTCCCCTCCTTCTACCTCTCGTTCTCTGCACCAAGTGCACTCTCGTTCTCCCCCCCATTCTTCTCCTAAAGCCCTTGCTTCAAGTTCCTATCCTACCCCTTTCCCCTCTTCTCGTCACTAGTGTGCACTAGATTCTACCCTTTCTCCTTCTCGAACTCATCATCATTCCATATCTCCTTTTTTCACCTCTCAAGATTGTGAAGTTAAGAACTCAAATTTGAATATTGATAATCAGTTCAATGTGCTGACTCCAGATGAAGAATGTTCCCTTCATCATGAATTATAAGATATTATCCTGGAATGTGTGAGGGATCTTTCTCCCCCCTCACAAATTTAAAGTCAAAGTTTGTCATGAAATGGAAACCTGGTGTGCTTTTCCTTCAAGAAGTCAAAATCGGGGGAATTAAGCTTGAAGCATCTTTATCTAAGGTTTGGGGTGATGTCATGTTCTTGTTTACTTCTCATATTGAGGGCAAAGACAGGGCTATTATGGGGATTTCCCATGGATTGCTAAGCTTGTTATTGATAAAGGTGAGGACCCTTCCCACAACTATGTTTGGGCCCTCACTTTTATCAATGGACAACTCATCAGTTTTTGTTCTATTTGTGCCCCAAACTCTGCTAAAGAGTGTGTTGAGTTATGGAACTGGTTGGTTAATGATTTACCCAATGATGAATGGATAATAGGGGTGACTTTAATATGGTTGAGCATGGTCATGATTGTGCGTTGGTCTAAAGAATTTAATCTTATTATAGAAGAATTTGATAGTTGGTTGTTTTGTCGAAACTCCTTGGGAGTGGTTGATCATATTCATGATAAGATTTCTATCCATTCAAACAATCGGTACACCTTGTCCAATTGCAGATTGGGAAGTAATAGAAAACTAAGTAGGTTGGATAGATTTTACATATCCCCTACTTTTCCCCTCAATCATGACCCATTGGGTGTGTACGTTTAGGTGGACCTTTCTACCACTCTCTCTGACCATTATCCTATCATTTGCAATATAAGTTAGTCCCCAAAATCAAACACAGATAGTTCACTACCTTTCAAACTTAATGTATCCCACTTAAAGAATCCTTCTTGTCTATCTGCTCTTGAAGGTCTTTGGAAGTCCATCCCCAAACCTGATGAGGGGAGGTCTTGGATAGAGTGGTGGTGTGCTGCTATAAATAAATGCACTAGTTTTTTGTGTTCATTTGGCAAACAAATGGCTCAACAATACAAATGGAAAGAAATATCCCTCTAAGGAAAACTTGTGCATGATAGAAAACTGCTTAATGTTGATCCAAACAATATCAAAATTCAAACTTCCATTGCTGCTATTGAGGCTCAACTACATAAAATTGATAATTATAAAGGGCAAGGAGTCAAAATCATATCTAAATTACATTGGATAAAGGAAATAAGGGTGCAAAATATGTTTTTAATTACCTCAATTATAAACATAAAAAAGAAAGAATTGGTGTTGTAAAGGACGAATTCAATGTCGTACAAACTAATCCTGATAATATTTGTAATGTTTTCAAATGTTTTTATGAGAACCTCTTCAAAGATGACCAATGGGGGGATATTCGACAAATTCTTGAGGATGTTGTCAAAGACCATATCCCTATCAAAATTTACCCACGGTACAACCATTATCTTGATAGATCATTATCATTGGAATATTTGGAAAACACCCTTTTCTCTATGGCCCCTCATAAAAGTCTGGGCAACGATGAGCTTCCTATGGAATTATATCAGGTTAGGTGGCCACATATCAAGGAAGACTTCTACTATTTATACCTGGAGGCCCTTAACAAAGGTTCCTTAGGTCCAAACATTAATGATCGAATAATTAAGCTCCTTCCTAAAGGAAAAATGGAAGACTCTATTTCTGGTTGGCATCTTATCACCTTACTAAATACCTCATATAAAATAATTGCTAAAGCTTTGGCTATTCGAATAAAACCTATGGTGCAATGAATTATTCAAATAGAGCAAACAAGTTTTATTATTGGCAGATATATTCTTGAAAACCTTATGTTAGCATGGGAAACTTGTGAATGGGCTCAACAAACATGTCAAAATGCTATTTTAACTATAGTTGATTTTGATAAGGCCTATGATAGAATTTGTTGGAGCCTTATTATTAAAATGATCCAATGGTTGGGTTTCGGTCCTAAAATTGGGTCTCACATTCAAATGTTGTTCCAGGATGCTAATGCTTGAATTATCATCAATAACATGATGTCATAACCATTTTTATTAAAGAGCGACCCATTTTCCAAGGATGTCCTCTTGCTCCTTTATGCTCTTATGGTTGATGCTATGGGTTATCTTCTTCAAAGTGTTATTAATCAACAACTCATAGCAGGTGCTTCCATTCCTTACAATGTTGTTGTTATTAATTTTCATTATGTTGATGACAACTTACTCTTTTTACAAAATTTTGAAAAGGACATCTCCAATCTGATGGAAATTTTGGAGCTTTATTGCAAAATTTCAAGTTCTAAACTAGCTCATAACAAAACAGATTTTTTAATGGCTCAAGTTGGGATAGTTCCTTAATGGATTCCCAAAGAATGGAAACAAATCAAACATGGAGAAATCATGAGGTACCTTGGAATTCCCTTTGGTATTGGGGTTTCTCTTTGTGATATGTGGAATTGGTTTTTAGTCTGTCATTAGTCAGAAAAAGAAGGAAATGAACAAAGTATGGAAGAATTAGGAAGAGAGTAAAGTAAAGAATGATCTTGTACCTCGGCATGGTGTAGATAAAACCTCTGGTAACTGAAAAGAAAGTATTGGCTCAAGGGGAGTTGTAATTGCAGATCTTTTCAAACCCCTGAAAAGTATGAAATGCTAAAATCTTCAACATAATGGCTAATGGTGATATGGATTTGTTTACTCAAAGTTATGGAGCAAATACACCTTCTACAAAATGTTGTTGAATGATCATGGATCTTTGTGATATCACAAACAAAATCTATTAGTGTCAAGAAAAAATTTAATGTGGAGAGACTAGATTTGGCATGAAACATATTTTGTTCTTATTTGATCAAAATTGATCTCATTCAAACCATATCAAGTGCGCGCAAGAGCTAAAGAAGTGAAGAATATTTTTAACAAGTTGTGTGCAAACCATATTGACAACATTTACAAGTATTTTTCTAATTTTTCTTGTAAAACCCTAGTCTTTAGAAAGTGTTGTCATGGCTAAACTTGTTGTCATCGATGTTGTTGAGAAACCAAGGCCAAAATTTAAGAAACATCCATACATATTGATTGTAATCGACAAGGATGGTGCGTTCTCTCATGTTTTGATCAATGCGATTCATTTTGAAGATATCCACGTCTACATTCACTCTTAGCTGAGTGAGTACAACCATATGTAGATGGAATAATTCAAGTACAATCATCTCTTGGGTGATGACTTTCTGCTCAAACTAGAATATACAAATGTGGAAGCAAAAGGATTAGATGTATGGAAGGATTTTCCCAATTTTTTCTTCAAAGATGAATGGGTCAGAATTGCCTTGAGAGAGATTCATGAAGACATATTTTGGATTGATCAACCTCACCTAATCATAAAGGAAGTCATCAAAATTGTGACTAGATTGTGCTCCTCTAAAAATTTGATGACATTGAAGGTCATGAAGAATGAAGAAGTTATGAAGACTATCAAAGCTAAATTCGACAAAAGAACCCTAGTTTAGTGAGTGATATTTTTGACCTAGGGGTCTAGTATGCCATAATGGGAATTGAATATAAGGTTTACTATGAAAACCAAGAAGGGTCTGCTACCACCACTACCATCTTCACTGCTCATCAGATTGTGAAGGAAGGAAAAGATTATGACCTTTGTGAACGTTTACAACAACAGTTGTTGGAGAATTTACATAAAACTAAGGACTCATGCTACAATTTCAGGTATGGCACCTTGATCATTTGTCTTATGTTTTATTTCATGAAAAAAATGGTTGGTTTGAAGAATGTGGTCTAAAGAAGGGATATTCCTATAGCACATCAGATTAGGGATCACATGCATAGCTTTCTAGATACCAAATAATGTGACATAATGTTATGGGGTTTCTTTAAAACTTTTCAAAATGAAATATAGAAGAGGGATAGGATACCCTCATAAGTTGTGGAAAGATATAAGAATGACATCACCTTTATGGTTGATAAAGATAATTTCTATATGGAAGCAGTTGAACCAACGACTTCATGGACAACAAGGTTTCCCTATGAGATTCTCGGAGATAACTAGATTGCATATGCTGACATTTTTCTTAGAAAACCCAAGGATCCCACTGTTGAAAGGATTAGAACATATGCTAAAATAAACAATAAACAGATCAAGAATAAAGTAGAAGAAAAGGTGGAGAAGAATGTGGGGAAGATGATATCTAAATTGAAGAAGGTATTTGGCTCTCCTAAAGGACATACAGATGCATCTCAAGCAACTACTGCTACATCAACCCCTAGGAGGAAAAGTAAATTTTCTTCAATTTCTACCATAGCTCTCGAACCTGCTCAAACTCCTCCTAGGATAAAAAGAGCTACTAGTAAAGTACTGACACAAACCAAGATGTAACAACCCTAGTTTTCTACTCAATAAAATTCTAAAGTTTTCACGTAAGTGAATGATCCATGATGCCAAAACATAGCAATAAATTTTTTTCTTCCCATAATGTAAATTACATGCACATTTGAAACAACACTATTTCCAAACTTCTATTACATTTCATTGTAATTTCACAAATATTTCCATAACATAGATTTTCATATTGAATAAACTCAAGTTTTCATTCAAGATTACATCCTTCCATATAAATCAGTACAAGAATCATACATAGCTCTTTTGAGCTTCATCTGGCAATAGATACACAAATTGGTCCTAATGTGGCCACAATGGTGCATACATTCTTGATGTCCTCGCTTCATGGTGCATACACTCTAGATGTCCCCAATGCTGGCGTAAATATCTGCAAACCTCAGCCGCCATCTAATGAGGGCAAGCATCACTTAAGCACTTTTTCTCCAACCGTAGACTCAAATGTGGTCCCCTGCACATCTGTCACATATGAAAATATGGGCCTACCCTTCAACGAACAGATTGATTGGTAAACCTCATAACAAATACCTATCTGAGCTTAGTGTTGTGTCCTACAAACCAAAACCTAATCATATGGTTGTTTCCCCTATGAGTATGAAAATACTAAACTAGAATGCATAAAAGGAACATAGTGAACTGATAGTTTAAACAATGGCTACTTACACTACTTTGGCCAAAGTATTCTCACCCAGTACTTCGAGTGACAATATTCATATTCACATACACTTCTATAGCTCGGTTTGGATTATGACCGCTCATATACTATGCTTAGGTAATTTCCTTCCATAGGTAATCCCTAACCTCAAAAATGACCTATTCCTCTTTTCCAAAAATACAATGGCATCTCTACCAATAAAGCCTAAGCATAAGTTACCCTCTTCAATGAATATTCCAATTCTAGGTATAACATATGAGATTTTCTAGTCTACAAATTAACTTTGCATAAACAAGCTATTTGCTTCAAAAGACAACCTAGTCTCAAGTATAACTTTATAATCTAAAGTTTTAAGCTTCATCTAATCATAGATTGAATATTCATAAATAACTGACTCCATTCAGTAATATATCACATAAATAAGTGGTTCTCATCAAGAGTATAGCCATGTAAATGAATGACCTCAATCGAAGAATAATCATATCAATAGATGATTTCATTCAAGAACTTGTAATCTCCTTAATAAAAAGAGTTATTCAAAAGAGTAGAATCTTGTCAACAATATGACTTCATCTCAAGAGTGTAAAGCAACTAATCAAGTAGCAACTCTAACTCAATAGATAATCCCACCTATGTCTCCATACATATAGTATCTCATAAACTCAAGTGATCTACTTAATCACATGGGTGCGTCTCAACCTTAGTATACCTTGATCTTTTCGATATAATAAATGATCAACAATCGATTGGATTGTGTAGGTTGATCTAAACCTATGTGCCTTAAACAGGCTCAACTACATAACCTATCAAAGCAGGTTATTCCCAACCTATAGGTTCTAATGAATAGTTAAGTACATATCCCAACCCAGTAAATAATTATTATCCTAAGATTTCAATTATTGGTTAAATAGACTTCTAGACCTACATAGGTTACTCCCAACCTAGTGTTTTGTTGAGTTGTAAAGCAATGATCAAGTGATCATACAAGTACAAATTAACATTGACTCACCCTATCATTTCTTTTATACTATTTATTGTACTACTAAACCTTATCATTCCCAAGGTTTCCTAGCATAATAAGCTACAATATCAAGTCACTTCATGACTTTGTTACATTTCACAATAAACATGTAGTATTACTACCTATATATAGAAATAGCATCATCATCTAAATCCTCATTTAGGGTATATAGGTGTCTAAGACACTTAAACTAATCATGTTCCATCATTCTTAGTATACAATACTAATGAAAAACATACACTCCCAATATGGAGTATATATAAACGCTTTCATAGAAAAGCATAAAATAGCTTCTTTTCCTTTCCAAAGAAAATGTTATGATTCCCTAATGCAAGTATTCTCAAGAAATTCCAAATCAAGCAATCAATTCTCATTCTTTCATAATAAAAGACAATTAAAAGAAGACTAGATCCTCATGCTTGTAATACGCTTGATCCAATTGATTGACTTGATGCACAACCTTCCAATGAAATCTTGCTAGCCTTCAATTTTCCACTCAAAGTGACACTTCACTATGATCTCTTTCACAAGATAAATAAATGCTCTCACAAAGTAACTCTAAGCTCTCACAAAATAACTCTAAGCTCTCACAAAATACAACTTTTAGAATATTTGCAGCATAATAGATTTGAAGAATAATGCATTCCAAATGAGAGAACTATCCCATCTATTTATACAAAAAAATGAGACATTGATGCCACAAGATAAGGCATGCCAATCGAAAACACTCCACATGCAGAATGAATCCCCTCACAAAAAGAAGGTGGAAAAAATCTAAGTGAAAACTCAGCTTGGCATTCTACAGATCGACCCCTTTATCTTGATAGCAACTCAAGACTAATTCAAATATGCACATGCCTAAAATATAAGAATCGACTTGCAAACTTAATCACACTTCTATCGATCCAAAGAGTTCATAATATGATGACAATATTTCACCTCATTCCTATCAACAAGCTTGTTGTTTTGCATAGTTATTGAAATTTTGTAAAAGTGGTATGGTGCTATCATATGGTTTTAGGACATAGAGCACACACACTTTTCCAATTTCATTCATTAAAGGATAACCCTAGAGATCTCAATGCAAAGGAGAAAGAGATCTTGCAATAGGGTTGTACTAGGGGTTGAATGTAAACTAATAAGGGGTTCACCACCAAGTAAGAACTTGGAAAGACAAATGCAATGCAAAGTATAATGCAAGATGAAGTGCAAAACCCTAGTATGATGCAAAGCCTCACTAAATGACCTAGAAATACAAATGAAACAACAAAAAAAACTAAAAAAATGAATATGTTCACCTGAGAATCTGGAAATGGCTGAGTGGGGCTCTAAAACAATATAATTTTTGACTTTTTGACCTATTGGGACTCATTCGCCAATTTGGGAGAATCAATCCCAGATCTAGATTTCTGCACAGGAGCTAATTTCGGGAAAAAGGGTATTTGAATCTGCAAATAGTTATAAGAAACACCTGTAGTGGGACTCATTTTCCACTCTTGGTGAATCAGTCCCCTTCTACTTTTTTGGGAATTCAAAGTTTTGATTTGTACTCCAATCTTTGTCCTTCCCTTCTAAACTGATTTTTGGTCTTAAATCTAAGAAAATACTTGCAAAACAAAATATAGACTAGATTTTCTTATGGGGGGTTTGCCTCGGTCAAACCCCTTGTTTAGTAATTAAACCTTGATGGAAATAATGAAATATGCATGTTAATAGGAATGAAAACCCTAGCCTTAAGTGTGTCTAAGACTAGGAAATCTGAAACACAATGCAACCCTATTCTAATGTGTAAGAATGAGATGCATGAATGAGATATGATAATGAATGACTCACTTAGAGAGATCTCTAATCACCCAAATGAGCCTCAACAATACTTGTACCTTCCTTGGGTTGAGAGTAGAGTGATAATGGATGATGGAATCACTTAGGAAACAAGTCCTTAGACTTGGCTTGATGGCTAGTTGCATCTCCCCAACCTAGAATCCATCATGATTCACCATAGAAAACCATGATCAACCCTTGAAAATGCTAGATATTGAATGAAAGTGAGCTTGAAGACCTAAAAAAACACTTTAATGCTGCTCCAAGACTTCAACTTTGCTTTCTTTTGAAACTTGAATGCTTTTGTGAAAGAATGCTTGAAGATTCTTGATGCTTGTCTCTTAAAATTACTCTTGAAAATGATTGCTTAGATTTCTTAGATGATAAAAATGAATTAGAAACTTTCTTATATAGGCATTAACGCCTAATTTACCATTATTTAGATCTCAAAGGCTGACATCTAGCAAAAAATTGAATTAAAAAGGTGGTTTTCCCACTCAAAAATTATAAAGACCCCAAATGGGACTCATTCGCCCAAGGTGGTGAATGGGTACCACCTAGGGGTACTCATTCGCCCAAGGTGACGAATGAGTCCCACCCTAGCTTTTTGAGGTGGGTTTTTCGGGATTTTTGATGTTTTAAATGATTTTGTCAGGTTTTTAGCTGAAATAAGCCTCGAGATCCAAAATAATGGGTCTTAGGGGCCTATTAATGATGATTTAAAAGGGTATTTAATGCAAAGATACTAAAATAGGTTCAAATTAAATGAGAAATTTCCATATCTCCAAGAAGGGGGGGTCAATTTTCGTCATTACATCTAGCCCCCACTTTAGCACCCATATGACTCTACGTGCATATGTAAGCTAAAGGAATTTGAACAATACACTTTATTTCATAAAAGGATACACATATGAGTTCAATCATAGCACAGGAGAATGAAGCCCCCATTGTAGCTATCTGCAAAACCACAATGTTAGGAACCACATCCTACAACATGAATTCGTTAGGTGTTCAAAAATCCTCTTATGTAACTTCTCATGGAAATCAAATTTGAGGGTAGGTGTATGACTCCCCTTGATTCTACTTGCTTTACAAAGGTGGAATCAAGGTAGCAGTCTAACCATATTGAATAGGAAAGGTCATATCATATGGTATTTCCAAGTACCATACCTCATGATGATAGGAATTTGATGAGAATGGGAGTGGAATCATGATTTCAACACAACAAACAACATCGAAAATGGAGCTCTCTAGCACCCATTATGTTGATTTGAATGAAAGGCACTTTTTAACCCTAATATAGTGACAACCATAATTTTAGCTCATATAAGAGTAAAAAGTGAAGTAAATTCTAACTATTTTTTCATTTACCTTCTTGTAGTTTGAGTGTGGTGAAGAGTGATTGAAGATGTTGAGCCGAAAAGACTACGAGCCTACGAGACTAGAGATCCTGTCAGATTAGGTGGCCCATGATGAGCATTATCATCAGGTGAGTTGATTTTTTTGCCTTAGCTTTGTCCTTACACATTTATCTTATGATTTATACACATTCCTAGGTTAATTTAGGGCTTTGGAAAAAAAAAATTGCAAAGCGTCCCTTTTTTTCATAAAGTGTCCCTTTTTTTGCAAAGTGTCCCCTTTTTTTGAAAAGTGTCCCTTTTTTTCGCGAAGTGTCCCACCTTTTTGCAAAGTGTCTCATTTCTTCGCAAAGTTTCCCAAAAGAGGTCTAAAGTGTCTAGGAATTTTAGGAGAGTACACTAGAACAACTTTAGTACACTTCTTTTATTGTTGATGTAAATATTTAAGAGTTTAGAATGCTTATAGGACATTTTTTTTCTTTTTTGTTAGATTCCTACCCGTTCATGGTAGCGTCTAGGTGGTAGATAGATTAGCCACCTCTAACATCTAGTCGGGCCACTCTTTCAATAGAGGAGACAAAGATCTTGTAGACTACAGGATTGTATTGGGTGTACCTCATGCCCCCCATGAGGTACCGCAATCCTATGTTGATGGCATTAGCAGAGTGATGGAACACAAACACATGCATGTTTCATCTTCCTACTTGCAAGATGACCATTATGCTAGAAGATGTACATCACATACTTTGAATTCTGATTCAAGGTGAGAGAGTACGTTTCCTAGCGGAGTAGTCATTATGGGAGATGAAATATGACATTCAGTACTACCTTGGAGGTCTAGTGCATGATGGGATGGTGAGGCCACAGATTGATCTAGCAATGCTGCTATACTCATGGGCCCCACTAGTTATATAGATTATGATGTTCACCGTGGCACTAGTTCTCGTCCCTGAAGGCTGAGGAGCACACTTAGAGGGAGGACTAGTATACATGATTCGAGCAATGGTAGAGCACATGACTATGTACGCTTGGGGGTGCAACATCCTAGCACATCTGTATTATGATCTTGGATGGTTTTAATTTCGGGAGGTCGACAACATGGTACACTGTATGCTGCTATAGGTGTGGTGCCTAGAGCATATCACGTGTACCAGATTGACAGGGTTTCCATGCCCGACAACCCTAGGGTATCCTCGAGCTTTCAGTTATCCATTGCAACAATTTTGACAGTATGGTGACTTGCATTTTTGGAGAGTTTGATTTAACCGATTGGATGAGGATGAGATCCTTTGGAAACCTTACCAACTTATGCTATAGTGGCCGGATGAGACTCGACATATGAGGAGATTGCAGATGGACAGGTTCTTGATAGGCACACACGATTACATAGTACAACCTTTCTACTATGATCATGTCATGTGATAGTTTGGTAAGGTCCAAATAGCACCTAGGGCACAACCCTTTTTAGGAGATCAGTATGGAGTGCCTGGAGACCCGATGATTCTAGACGGTTCACTACTAAGGATGTTTTCTACAGTGACTCTGAGTACTCATATCATGATATGCCTTTGATCTCTGACGCTAATGAAATTGGTACCACAGATGCCTAGGAGGAGTGGTGGACATTATCATAATCGACTCTTGTATTCCCAATGGATGAGCTGATAGGTGATGTAGGGCCACTCCTAGATTAGGGAGACAAGGGGGAAAATAGGGCTAAGGAGACACACTACAGGGATGCAAACATATTTACAAATGTGATAGACAAGGAGTATGATGAGACTGCAGATCCTGACTATGATGGCCATGAGGAAGAGGATGAGGATGAGGACAAGGATGAGGATGAGGAGGAGGAGCAGTTGATGAGTGAGGGTGGCGAGGTAGAAGATGATGATCTAGTGGGCCACGAGTGGGGAGAGCCATCTCCCATTTGTGTTACTAGATCACAAGTAGCAGCTGCAACAGGCACCATCACCCACAACCATGGAGAGGCTAGCACATCCTCCATGCCCCTTGCACATGATGAGGTTGTCTTCCCACAGCCATCTGGAGAGCTAGGTGATGATATTTTATTTACTGTCATGCTTTATGCTTATGCTTATTTTTTATGCTTTAATTTTATGTATACATATATATTATGATGTGTACTGATTATATTTATGGTTTATATCTTGTAGGAGCTATGAGATATCTTCATGATCTCTATCGTCGGGTGGCTACAGAGATAGTCCCCCCATCATTCGATGAGGAGGTCACTTATTTAGACTATGTGACCCCACCCATCATGGAGCAGGATCCAAAGTTGTTCAGGCCATATGTCATACTGCGAGCAGCGTATGAGAGTCTTAGGAGGCGCATCCACTGAGCCAAGGTTTCCTAGGATGCACAGTTGTCTTGAACCCCAACAGAGTTTGAGAGACTACAGTTGAAGGTAGCCAAACTTAAGGTGGAGAGAGATCAAATAGTAGGGAAGTGTCAGGAGGCCCTTGGACAAGTGCAGGGTTTACAGTTTGCTCTTAATGCACTTGATAGCTTGCGATCACGATCGCATATGATCTGAAAAAATCTAGAGTGTGCTTACTCAACTAAGTTCTTCATTTATCAGATTTGAAAATAGTTGCTTAACTCACTTAAATCCAAATCCATGCCAAGATCTTTAATTAATGGTTTGAATCCAATATGCAAGCTCAATCCATCAATTTACTAAGCTCATTGATTAATCTATTTGCGAAATTAAAACATAAGCCAACATCAAGAACAAGCCAAAAGATCAGAGACAAATTTGATTACGGAGTTCACCTCTCAGGGCTACGTCTCCAAATCTACTCAATAAGTGTGATCAATTTGCCATTAATGTTGACACCTACAAATTGCTTACACCATCATCTGGTCTTCTGACTGCATACATAAAGCTATCACTGACATGAAGTTTCAAGCCCTACAAGCATTTCCTGAATCCACATTGAACAAGTGCCTCCAACAATAACAACAAATGCAGTCCTAGTTCTTAAAGCATTAACTGAATGTGAACTAGCATTTACAGAGGCATCTTGCCTCATTTACATACATGATTCAAACAATACTGAATTCACCATTCTAGAATAAATTCAAGTATCAAAAACACTCTGGTTATACTTGATGTTGGATCTTCAACCTTGCAAGAGAGAAGTCTTCGACCTGGATGCCAAACAACACTCCTTCAAGCACAACCTTTTGTATGGAGTTTCAAAATCCCAATCCTTCTCTCAGGTCGCTCTGCAAAATTCTATCACTTGGATGCCTTCACTTGGACTCTAGATCTTGAATGATCAACTCAAAAGCATACTCTGAATGCTTATATCTAAAAGAATTGGATTCCTTGATCCTTCCTTGCATCCCCTTTTATACTTGAAATTGGCCCATTTGGTTAAAACCACAAAATTTGGCCACTTCCCCCTTTAAGGTAAGATTTAAACTAATCTCCCTTATTTACAAAAACACAATAACAATCCCCCAAAAAAACCATATTAATCTTGTCTCTAAGCCCTTAATTTGTTGCATACTCGGGCTATTTCATTTTTGGTATTTGGCCTTATTTCATTTGAAGGCCTATTAATAACCTTTTGAGGCTATTTGTTAAGCTTCGGGCTTAACTAACCAACAAAACCAACCCAACCTGCATATATTACCAAACCGTTGGGTGGCGTAGCGGTGGATATTAATTTTAGTGGTGAGGAGGTTATGGGTTCAACCCCCTGCCGCTTATGTTTTGTTAACCAATTTTAAATTTGGAAATGATAAAACAAAATCAGAGCTATATATGGTTAAAGACACCACGCGTGGTGTAACGGTGGAGAGAACAACTTGCTAGGTGGAGGTCAGGGGTTCAATCCCCACCTATTCTTTTCCGTAAATGAAACAACGAAACTGCACTCAGAGGACCTGTACAAGGTGCCACATGGCATGTCCTGATTCACTATCAAAGCCACGTCATCACCCATGTCACTGTCCAGTCAGCATCGCCACGTCAGCCGACCACGTCACCCTACCACATCATCATTACCAATGCCACATTTCAACACTAGATTGGTCCAAATCATGTTTGTATGGTACGGTCCTGCTGCTTCAACATTGCTGACGTTAGCATTCATACAGTCCAATCAACCCCAGGGCTTGCCAACTTTGACTCACGATAACTTTCACATATGAGCTCAGATTTTGGTGAAATGAGTGACGTTGGGATCATGTTGATGACCTCTTTGATTTGACACCATTTTTGACTGATTTTGAGTTGGTCAAATTTTTTCCTTCCTGAATGGCCTCTGTACCTGGTTTGACCAAACTTTGACTGGCCATAACTTTGACGTACGAGCTCCCTTTTTTCCCATTCAAGTTGCATTGAGTCCAATTCTCTGAGCACTTTGACATGGTATTGACTTCAAGGGAAACTAGAATAGTTTATTTTTTAGGGTTTTGAGATCTGCTTGGATCAACATACCACCATCTAATAATGGACCACCTCTAGATAGATGCGAGCACCAAATCTTGAGGGATCTAGCAGTCAAAAACCTCATTAGCATTGTATATATTGATGACATGTACACAAAATTTTGATATATATATATATATATATGTGTGTGTGTGTGTGTGTGTGTTTGTGTGTGAGCCTTTGATGTTTCATTACTTGTGTTTATGTGTTTAATGTTAAATGGCAATGTGATTGATTAAATAATCTTTGTAAGACTATTTAATGAATGTATCCATGATTTAACATTTTTTATGTGATCTAATTAAAAATTATTCTAGTTTCTCTTAGATGCAACATTGTGATTAAGTATGTTATGCTAAATTAAATGCACCTATGATCTAATTTAAAGAACATTAAATGCATATAAGGATCTAATCTAACATGACACACAAGATTATCTTGAATAGTATGAAATAAAAAGTAACCATATAAAAGTTAATTTAAATAATTACCTTAGTATTCAAGACACACAAATAATTATTTGTCAAGAACGAAGCAATGTGAGAGCACATAGACTGTATCTACTAACTCGAACATCACTGCTTTATCATTCACACTATTCAAGTTAGACATAGTATCGACGTAGATGCACAACATTAATAAGTTCTTTAAGAGGTGTACCATCCATTTATGTTAATGTATAAGCCCCAGATCCATAATTTTCATTGATTATGTAAGGGCCTAACCAATTAGGGCTGAACTTTCCTTTTTCCGTCGTGTCAGCATTGACATTACGCTGATTCTCGCATAACACCAAATTTCCTTTATTAAAGGAACAAGGTATTACATTATCATTGTAACTACATTGCATTCTTTTAGAATAAGCCTAAAGGTGCTCAAGAGCATTGATGCACTGTTCGTTGAGCATTTGAAGTTGATGCAACTGTTGTTCTTTATATGTATTGTCATCAATAACCCCTTGAAGAGTGATTCTTAATGAAGGGATCTCTAACTCCAAGGGAATTATTGCCTCAGTTCCATAGACGAGGTTATAAGGGGTATGTCTAGTTGATGATCTAACATTCATACGATGGGCCCATAATGCATATGTTAGCTGTGTGTGTCAATCTTTATTATTTTTGTTTATTGTTTTCTTTAGGATTTTATCAAGGGTTTTATTAGTTGATTCTGCTTGACCATTAGATTGTGGGTAATAAGGTGTTGAAAAGCGATGCTATATGTTGAACATTTCTAATAATTTCTTCACATATTTATTCTTAAATGGTGTCCCATTGTCCGAAACTAAGGTGGAAGGGAGTTTGAAATGAGCAATAATGTGTTCCAATATGAAATGACATATTACATCAACAATTGTTGAACAAAGGGGTATTGCTTCCACCCACTTCATGAAATAATCTGTTGTAGTGATTATGAATGTATGTCTAGCAGAGGAAGGGGGTGAAATTTTTCCAATGATATCCAGGGCCCACACTAAAAAGGCCAGATAGGGACTTGTGTGCGAAGCTCGAAAGCAGGGGCATGAATCAATTTGTTATGTTCTTTACATTTGTGACATTTCTTAACATATGCAAAGTAGTCTTGTTCCATGTTTATCTAGTAATAGCCTATATGGATTAGCTTCTGCACTAGCGATCTTCCTCCAAAATGTCCTCCACAAGCACCTAAATGAGCTTCTTCCAATGCTATAGGGATTTCAGATTGTTTAAGGAACCTAAGAAAGAGACCATCAAAGGACCTTCGATACAATACATAAGTAAGAATTATATACTTGGATGCAAGTCTCTGAAGGTGTCGTCGAGTATTCCTAGTTGTGGATGTTGGTATGCAAGTTTTTCATTGATGTCAAAGGTTGTGTTATCATTGAAATTAAAGGAGTTACATGAATTCAAGAGGTACAAGGTGATACTTACATTCAACACACTCAAGTATATCTTATGTTTCAGTTTGATTGCACTACATTTAGTGGTATAAGGATTTGGTAAACTTTCAGCTTTGGGGGACAATGCATTTGTATATCTTTAGTTGATATCATATTCATTGAACAATTCATATCTTCATATATACTAGTTTAGTATATTGAAATTGAATTGACATGGCATTGATGTCAAGAGTTGATCTTGGCACTTATAGTGTTGGCAAGTATTCAGGTATTCTGCATTTAACTGTGTTCTTGATACTCTTAATGTCTAACATTCACATTGTTTTGATATTGAGGTCACATTTATGTGAGATCCTTGAGACAACAATACTTTTGGGGACAACACTGTGATGTGGAACTTAAGGTTTGAATTTGGATTATATTCATCTATCATTGATCAATATATTGCTCAATGATTGATCTTAGCATACTGACCTTGGCATTGACTATCAAACCAACACAAGGAATTATGGTGTCCTATTATGGAAAATATCAACACACATTATTTGGAATTTTGATGTTTATCATTCACATGTGTTTGGGTATTATGTGTTTATGGTAGCATTGAGTTTAAACACCGACATAAAGTTTGAAGTGTTATTTGAGTTGGTCATTAATGGTTATGCATCCTTCTATGCTTAAGACTAGCAACTTTGTGCAAAGTCATAGTCGACACACATTATTTGGTGATAATAATATCACTCATTCAATACCTACATATATATGGTTTTTATGTTTTTGAAGAAAGAAAATCATATGAGAAAAGGCCAACATAATAATTGTTCCCTAATTTGCTTTAACTATTGGCTAAACACAAAGGCAGTTTGTTAGTGAGGACCATGGCCGATTTAAGGCTCGATGAATATTGGAAGAATGGTGGTATGGAAGCTAAAAATGAAGAGAAATGGTTTCAGACAGTTTTCTTTCAGTTTCTCCATGTGATATTGACCTTCATTTGAAAGCTTGAATTGAGTTCAAGATGGTAACACACTTCTTTATTTTAACCCTAGTTCGTTCTTTAGAAAGTTGCAATATCTAAAAGTGGTTTCTTGTTTTGAAGTCGATGTTGATATGTTGCATAAGGTCTTGCATCTGCATAATGTTTTGATGCTAAGAGCTAAGGGTTTATGTGTGTTGTCGATATGGGTTTTATTGAAGCATATATGTATTTGTTGTATATAGTTTGGTTACCCTATTTTTAGGGCAGCATGTTGACTTTACATATATACATTTTTGTGCTTAATGCATTAATGTTGCAAAGGGTATGTTGTTACATTTTTAGCAATTTTTTAAGCATTTATCAAAGTTTCTCTACATTGATACATTTCAACAATTATCAAACCATATTTTTGAGTGATGATTTACCAGTTATGAGAACGGTTTAATTTTGCAAAAGGAATATTAAGAGGCAGTTATTGTAACAGGTTTTGAAGGTTACATTTGAAAGTTTCATTGTTGATAGATAGTAGCTTGAAATGGAACATAGATTGTTTATTTAAACAATGATCTCACATTGTTATGAGTTTGGTGCTTTTCACAAAGTTATCATGCTGAATGTATAAACAAAATTCTATAAAAGAAGTTTTGCAAGCAATGTGCAAAACAAATTGTAACTGGTACATTTGATATTTTAAAGATTCCAGTAAATGAATATTTAGGATACTAAGTGTATTGGATTGAAAATGAAATGTTATTGGTAGTGAAATAGAGTGATCCTCTGTAGTTGAATTATTCTCTACTCATAAATGTATAGTGAAGTTAAAATCATCAAGTCAGTGAGACAGATTGATCATTGTCAGTGAGGCATATGGTAGCCAGTGAGGTTTTTGTTGCCAGTGAGGCATTTTGTTTCCAGTGAGGCATTTTGTAGCTAGTGAGGCTTGTATTTCCAGTGAGGTACTTTTTTGGTTAAGCCAGTGAGGTGATTTTACGAGTGTTTTTTCTACCCCAAGAGGGTTTTCCACTCAAGAAAAAATTGTGTTATGTTTACATTTTGTCTATAGTTTGTTTGGTTTGCATGAATACATATCAATAATGTATCACTATTTAGAATGATATTCCTTGCTCTTAAGTCTTATTTTCATGAGTTAATGTTTATCATAAATTACTTCATAATATTGTGTTGGTACATCTTTGATATTGATCTGTCAGTTCTAGTTGTCATGATGCCCATCTTAATTCAGTTGAAGTTGTCATGATGTTTCATCTCAGCTCATTAGAAGTTTCCCTAGTGTTCATGTTAGCCTTGTTAAAGGCTTGAGTTGTTGTCTTGAGTTAATAATGTCTACCAAAGTTCTTGATTTTGAGTATATCCATTCTCATGATAGTTATGTTTCAAAGTTTTGAAAGGTTATTTCAAGATCATTTGGAATTTGTATACCACTGATTCACCCCCCCTCTTAGTGGTATTGTATCTAATAGTGGTCTCAGGAAAGGTACCCATTTTTAGATAGTCAAAAATCGTCGCATACCATTCGCTAGATTTTTCTATGGTGATTGCTAATATCTCATTTGTTTTATGCTTGATCGAAGGTCTCACAATTGTGTGGATGAAAAATGTGAAATATTTTGAGGGATCATGAGGGGATATTAGAGAAGCTATGCTTTCCATTACATCTACATGTCTATTATCTTATTGTGGGATGTTATCAATGGTAAACAAATCAAACTTTTCTAATAGTCATTATGAGATCTTTGTATTTTGATAGTTTGTCATGTTTTTCTTGATACATTCCATTTATTTGTTTAATGATTAATTGTGAATCACCAAATATTTTGATTTCTCAAGCTCCCATAGTTAAAGCGGCATGTAATCCAGTGATTAACACTTCATATGCTGCGGTGTTGTTTGTGCATAGGAAATTTAATCGATATGATAAGGGAATAGGTTTTCCTCTGGTGGAGCTATTATAACTCTTACACCCGAGCCTGTTCTGCACTTAGACCTTTCAAAATATAATTTCCATGCCTTTTCATTCTCTTGAATTGTCAATACATTCTCATCAGGGAATTTTTCTTGATTAGGTAATGCTAGGGGGGAAGGAGTGTCAACTAACTGGTCAGTCAAGGCTTGTCCTTTGATTGCTTTTTTTGAAACAAACTTAAGGTCAAACTCAATCAACAACATAACCTATTTAGCTAGTCGTCTTGATAAATTTGTTTTAGCTAAAAGATGCTTTAGGGGATCAAATCTTGTTATCACATGTAAATTGACATTTAGTAAGTAATGTCGCAACTTACAAGTAGTGAATACAAGGGCCAACCATTGCTTCTCATAATCCATCAAGGTTTGACTAATGTAGTAAACAAGATGTTCCTTACCATTTTCATCTTGTTGAGCCAACAATGTTGCGAGAGCATGGGATGATGCTAATGTATATAGGATGAATGGTTTGTTTTGCATAGAAAGTTGTAAAATAGGGGGGGTAGCGAGATAGTCTTTCAAATTCTCAAAAGCCTGTTTACAATCTGCATTCCAATTAAATTGAACTTCTTTCTTAAGGAGATGTGTCAATGGTAACGTTTGATGCGCTAAAGATGCCACAAAACGACAAATAGCTTGAATTCTTCCTTGTAAGGTACGTAATTGAGAGATGTTTCTAGGAGGTGGCATGCTAACTATAGCATCAATTTTCTTTGTGTCAACCTCAATTCCTCTGTGAGATACAATGAAACCTAGAATTTTTCCACTATCTACACCAAAGACACACTTTTTCGAATTCAATCTCATGTATTTTTGCATTTTCTCAAGGATTTTTCGAAGGACATTTACATCGTCTTGTCTTGTTAAATATTTGGCAAGGATATCATCAACATAATCTTCCAAAATCTTATGTATGTAATCATGAAATATCAATTTCATCGCTCATTGATATGTCGCGCCTGCATTCTTCAATAAAAAAGGAATCATTACTTGAAAAAAATTTCCCCAAGTTGTTGTAAATACTATCTTATATTGATCTATGAGGGTTGATAAATATTTGATTGTACCTAGAAAATCCATCCATGAATGACAACAAAGCATGTCTTGCAGCTGAGTCTACTATCATATTGATATTACAAAGGGGAAAGTCATCTTTTAAAGATGCTTTATTCAAATCACAAAATTTTGTACACATCCTAATACGATTATATGGTTTTGCGACTACAACAATGTTTGAGATCCAAGGAGAATAATCTATAGGTCTAATGAAACCAGCTTCAAGGAGATTTTCAATCTCGTCCTTAACTAGTAAGGCTATCTTAGGGTTCATTTTCTGAATCTTTTGTCTAACGAGCTTAGCATTTTCAACGAGGACTATATTGTGTGTTAGAATCTTAGGGTCAATTCTGAGCATATTTGAATAAGTCCAAGCGAATAGTTTGGGAAAGTCATGAAGTAAAGTTGCATGGTCTTCTTGTTCTTCATCATTGAGGCACTTTCCTATTTTAATCACTTTTTTTTCATTGTTTATATCCATCTGTATGTCCACTGTATCTCCTAAGGGAAGCACATTTTGTTTCAAAAATTTAGGGTTATATTCTTCTTTGCTCATGTCAACTTCACTACTTCCTTCTTCACCATCTTTTTGCTTGGTACTAATCATAGCACATGTAACACATTTAGATTATTAGTGAATAGTTTTTAATAAACTCCTAGCATTATTTTCAAAGCTTCATTATCTTCAAAATACTCCATTGATTCTTCATAATTTATATCAATCAATTATGGATGCTTCAATGTGAGAGTTGTTTTAGGATTACACATGATGGTGTTGATGTTTAATGAGAGTCTCTTTGTTTCTTGTGTAATCTTAGAAGGGAAATATCCCAAACCAATTTTTGTCTCTTGTGTGTTAGGCTCTATAGGAACACGGATGCCTTGTTCTTTCTTTCCACATCCTTTACCACTATAACCCAATTGTTTCACAAGTTCATAACCTCTTCCAATAATTTTTTTCCATTTCTTTCAGGTTTGGTGGCTATTGATAATCTATCTCATCAAATTTTGTTGTATAGCTTGTGTCTTCTTCAAGAGTGGATTAGTTAGATGCTTGTGAATTTTCTTCCGGGTTCTATGTGGATATTACCATTGGTTTTTTTTTTCATCTTCTTTATTTGTGATTATGTACTCTCCCATAAATGAGGGTGTGAACTCCAAGGAACCCCAATCATCATCCAATAATTTTGACACTTTTTCAATCTCTTGTTTTTCCTCCTTCATAGGTTTTATGTTTGATGTTGGAGTTAATGTGTTAAAGGACTTGTCGTTCCTTTTTCAACTGGTAAACAAATTTCAGGATCAAGGTCTATTTCAACTTGGTATACCTTGTTGTTATAGACATATTTCATGATATGATGAAGATTCGAAGGCATCACATGCATCTCATGAATCCACGGTCTTCGTAAAAGAAGATTGTATGAAAGGTCATGAGGAATAACATGAATAAGAGTTTATAAGGTAGCCTTTATGACTGTAATAGGTAAATTAATCACACCAAGTAGTTGCTTTCCTACATTATCAAATCCTCGAATCGATAAGGAGTCAGGTTTCATTTTTTATTTATCTTTTCCTAGTCTATGTAAAAGTTTCACACTGTATACATTATGGGCTAAGCCATTATCAACAAGGGTTCTTTTTATTCCTGTTCTATTGAATTTGGCTATTATCATGAAGGCATCATGTCTCTTCCTCATCTCTAAGTGAGGGAGCTCATGTTGATAAAAGGTAATGTCTACATTAACTGTATCCATTCCTTGTATTAGAGCTGCCACATCATTTGCATTTGTATTAGGAGATATCACAATATGTTGTAAGGCTTTTTGAAGCATAGTGTGATAATTAGGAGAGTTTTGAATCAAATCCCATAGGGATATTTTCACAGGAGTATTCTTAAGTTGTTCAACAAGATCATACTCCTTTCCACTATTTGAAGGAAAATGAGGGGCAATAGGAAAAATAGAGTTAGGTAAAGGTAAGGATGTTGAGGTTGTTTGTTTTGGCTGCAGATTATTTCAGGTGTTATATGTGTGAGCAATTCTATTGTTATTTGATTGCTGCAAAACATTGTTTTTAGTTCGGTAAAGGGTAAATTCAGGCTTGTTTTGAGTTTGAGTTTTGTGTGAAGGTGGGTATAGGATAAGTTGAGGTTGGATCACATTAATGTCTCTTGTTTTCAATCTTTCATAACAAGCCTTAGTGGATGAACTTTGTGAGATGAAATCCTTAAGGGCTTCATCTAACATGTCAAATTCATCACTACTAAAAGGCTTGAGGGTTAGGTTAACTTGGAAAGAGAGATTTGACATATTCAAATAACTATGCTTTCTCCAAGTGGCTTAGGTGTTGGGTCTTTTTTTTGGTTTTTCTTCCTAATGTATGCGAAATGTAATCTAATCTAAGTGAACTATGAACTAATGTTGAAAATGAAAAGTGCACAAATATAATTCTATCCACAATTGTAAATTACGCTACTTCTAATTATTCAAATGTAATAGAAAGAATGAAAACTGAAAGAGAAAAGTTTTAACAACAAACGAAAGCTTTAAAACTGGGAATTTAACTTTGTAAAATGTAGTTCAAAATTTGCACTGGGACTGATTCACACAAGGTGGCAAATGAGTCCCAGTAGGGATTTTTTTCAAAATTTTCAAAAAAAATTAATTGATTTTTGTGCTTTCTATGCTATATGAGAGATCCTTAGTGCAAATGAATATTTTGTATGAATTTAAATGAAATGAGATGTAAAAATGTAAGTTATATGAACTTTCACTAATGCAAAATTTGAAAACCCTAGAATGCAAGCTAACTATTTGCAAATCCTAATGTGATGTTAATGCAAGCCAAATCTAAGATGATGATGATGATGCACTCCAAATCATAAATTTAGTGTTATAAATGCAGGTTCACCAAAATGAAATGTTGTAAAAGTGGTATGGTGCTCTCATATGGTTTTAGGACATAGAGCACACCCACTTCTCCAATTTCATTCATTAAAGGGTAAGATCTCAATGCAAAGGAGAAAGAGATCTTACAATAGGGTTGTCCTAGGGGATGAATGTAAACTAATAAGGGGTTGACCACCAAGTAAGAACTTGGAAAGACAAATGCAATGCAAAGTATAATGCAAGATGAAGTACAAAACCCTAGTATGATGCAAAGCTTCACTAAATGACCTAGAAATGCAAATGAAACAACATCAAAAACTACACAAAGGAGTATGTGCACCTGGGAATCTAGAAATGGTTGAGTGGAGCTCTGAAACACTAGAATTTATATTTTTTGACCTACTGGGACTCATTCACCAATCTGGGCGAATTAGTCCCAGATCTAGATTTTTGCCTAGGAGCCAATTTTGGGAAAAAGGGTATCTGAATATGCAAATAGTTCTGAGAAACACCTGTAGTGGGACTCATTCGCCACTCTTGGTGAATCAGTCCCCTTCTACTTTTTTGAGAATTCAAAGTTTTGATATGTACTCCAATCTTTGTCCTTCCCTTCCAAACTAATTTTTGGTTTTGAATCTAAGAAAATACCTGCAAAACAAAATATAGACTAGATTTTCTTATGGGGGGTTTGCCTCGGTCAAACCCCTAGTTTGGTAATTAAACCTTGATGGAAATAATAAAATATGCATGTGAATATGAATGAAAACCCTAGCCTTAAGTGTGTCTAAGACTAGGAAATCTGAAACACAATGCAACCCTATTCTAATGTGTAATAATGAGATACATGAATGAGATACGACAATGAATGACTCACTTAGAGAGATATCTAATCACCCAAATGAGCCTCAACAATGCTTGTACCATCCCTGGGTTGAGAGTAGAGTGATAATGGATGATGGAATCACTTAGGAAACAAGTCCTTTGGCTTGGCTTGATGGCTAGTTGCATCTCCTCAACCTAGAATCCATCATGATTCACCATAGACAACCATGATCAACCCTTGACAATGCTAGATCTTGAATGAAAGAAAGCTTGACGACCTACAAAAACACTTTAATGTTGCTCCAAGACTTCAACTTTGCTTTCTTTTGAAACTTGAATGAGCCACTCTTGTAAAAGAATGTTTGATGATTCTTGATGCTTGTCTCTTAAAATTGCTCTTGAAAATGCTTGCTTAGATTGCTTAGATGATAAAAATGACTTAGAAACTTGCTTATATAGGCATTGACACCTAATTTACTGTTATTTAGATCTCAAAGGCTGACCATCCACCAAAAATTGGAATTAAAAAGGTGATTTTCTCACTCAAAACTTAAAAAAAGACCCCAAATGGGACTCATTCGCCCAAGGTGGTGAACGAGTCTCACCCTAGCTTTTTGAGGTGGGTTTTCAAGATTTTTGATGTTTTAAATGATTTTGTCAAGTTTTTAGCTAAAATAAGCCTCAAGATCCAAAATAATGGGTCTTAGCGGCCTATTAATGGTGATTTAAAGGGGTAGTTAATGAAAATATACTAAAATAGGTCCAGATTAAATGAGAAATTTCCCTATCTCCAAGAAGGGGGGGTTGATTTCCATCATTACAATTATCTCACAGTTTTTTGCATATTAATTCATTGACTTGGTCATTGCAAAGTATTCGAAACATACTATTGAGTCAACCTCGCTCATATAAATGCGGATTTATCCTTTACTTAACACATTGAAATTAACTTCCTTCCTCACATAGTGCGCAACACTTTTTTAACTCACTATGCTTTACTCATTAACCAAAAGCTATGCATTTCTAATGCATGGTATCCAAAGATACTATATATGCATGGCCTAAGCTGGTTTTTCCATTGTTTATTTTAGCGTAGCTCATTAAATCATGCACTATCACCTATATTTGTTGCTTCATGAAAAGTCTAAAACTACAAAACCTTTTACTCACTAATATATGACAAGGCTACATCCTTCACTTATTTACAACTACGCTACACCATGTAACATGTTGTCTCTATTCTATTTCCATGTGCTGACCTTTTATCTCCAACATTGTACACATGTGTAGTTATGTTTGTTGCCTTATATTTTCTTAATGGTTCATATTTGAAAGCTTGGTCTTTCCTATGTTTTCAAAAGCTTCTACATTCCACATATTTCCCTTCAAATGTATGAACTAGTGCTATACTATGCAATCATATACATATATCATATATATACATATATTTATATATATACATGTATATATATATACATGTATATATATATACATGTATACATGTATACATGTATATATATACATGTATATATATATATACATGTATATATATACATGTATACATGTATACATGTATATATATATATACATGTATATATATATATATATATATATATACATTATATATATATATATACATGTATATATATATATATCAATGAATAGTCTTAATGCTATATATCACACACACACACACATATATATGTATATGTATATATATATTACATGACAATCAAATACATATACATTTGATATTCAAATGAATAATATCAACTTAGCATTTATATAATAATATTGACTATATATAAATATATATATATATATATATATATATATATACATATTCCTCTATGTACATGTATACATACATATACATGTATTGATATATTCATATAGAAATTTCCATTTGTCACTCATACATATGTATCATCACATGTATACATATGTATATATGTATGTATCTTATATATATTCATTTGATTACACAATCAAACACACATACAATTAACATCTTAGGAAATAAAAGTGTGATGCATATATAAATATATACTTACATGTCACATTGTCCCTACGATAACACCATGCTCATAAGCAACCCGTTCATAATCATGCATAGGTACATCTACCTATCTACTATCATGTACATGCTCCTCCATGCATATGGTCTATCATCGACACACATATGCATACATACATATATATACATTCAATGTATGTTCACCTCATTAATCAAGCATAGTAATATAAGGAAGACTTATAAGTTCCAAACATATAAACATCATCCAAGAATGCAATCAATAGTAATCAAGATCCTTACTAATGCAAAAACATCAGACTAAAGGATGACTTACCAATTCCCAACACAATAACTTGACTCAACCATTCTATTGTGAGTGTGAGTGTGAGCTCATATAGGTTTCATTTAGGGTTATTTGACCAATCACTTCTCCTGAGTGATACTTCCCCTCCCTTTCAGAGGATTGAACCTATCCCTGCAACCAACTTAGCACATTTGTAATGGTAGTTAGGCATTCATAATAAATCCATATGCATCATAAAACTTTAGCATATTCATATAGCAATACATGTTCATCATCAATGTAAACATAATTACTCTTTCAAAGCATTTATCAACACTTTCACATAATACCTATTTCAATATTACGTTTATTTTACAAACATATCAAAATTGTGATTGCATTTACCATCCTATTTACCTGTGAAGGTAAAAGTAAATCAATAACAACAAGATGGGGTATGACACAAGACTACAAAAATAAAGAAGTCAAGAACTAAGTAGAAAGAAACACAAGAAAAGTTTAATTTGGTAAATGTGGATGATAATGAGGATGATGAAGAAGAAATTGAATCTTACATATTAAAGAGAAGAGAAAAGAGAACAAGACAAGAAGAAGAAGAAGAAACATCCATAGAAAAAGAAATGGAAAATGAAATAAAGGTGAATGGTGAAATTTTTTTTTGCTTCTTCTCTCAAGGGTTTAGGATCTAGAAGGACAATTTTCACTAACTTTCACTCAAGAAAAAACCCTTGAGATCATCTCAATGCAAAGGAGAAAGATATTTTGCAAGAATTTTGTTCTAGGGGATGAATATAAGCTAATAAGGGGTTCACCACCAAGTAAGAACTTGGAAAGATAAATGAAATGGAAGATGTAATAATAAATCCCGATTCAATGCAATGACCTACAAAATGACTTAGAAAAGTAAATGAAACAAAATAGAAAGCTACAGAAAGGAAGATGTGCACTTGGAAATTTGGAAATGACTAGAAGGAGCTCTGAAACACTGGAAATTATGTCTTTAATGTTGAGTGGGACTCATTCACCAAGCTAGGTGAATCGGTCCAAAATCTGGGTTTCTATGTGGGAACAAGAACCTGCCAAATGGTTATCCAAATCTGCAAAAACCTGAATTTTGACCGGAATTGGGACTCATTTGCTAGAAGTGGTGACTCGGTCTAGTTAGGGTTTTCTGAAGCTTCAAAGTTTGATCCCACTCTTCTCTGTTTGCTCTGTCTTTCTTGATTGATTTCCAGATCCGAAACCCTGATTTGCAACCTATAGGTGTTCTCTAATGTTCTCCAAGGCTTGACAACTTTGACAACTTTGAATGATTTGAAATTTTTTCTCCAATCTTCCTCAAGAAATATGCAACCTAGACCTACAAATTACACACAAAGGAGAGGGAAAAATGTTGTTGGGTTAGTGGATAGGGGTTTTCCTTGGTCAAACCCCTTGTTGGTAATTAAACCTTGAAATAGAATGAAAAATGAATGGAGAATGATGAATGGACAAGATGTGATGTTGCAACTCACCAAAACCTAGCAATAAGAGGTTGCAAACATGTATGAAGTGGCTCCAGTGGATGTAGATCTTGAATCTTTCTTGAAGGTGATAGATCTTGAATGAAATGCTTGCTTGAATCATAAAATCCTACATCACAATTATTAGCTCAAAAATAAACATGATGCATGAATTCTTTGACATGATGATTGATGCTTGAAGAATGCTCTAAAATGCTTGATAACCTGCCCTTGAATGATCTTGAATGCTCTTGTGAACTCAAACTTGTTATAAGGATGAATACTTGAATGCTTGGGATGAAAATGAGTGAAAGAACCCTGTATTTATACTTAATTATGCAAGAATTCCTTAAATTACAAAACTACAAACATAAAATCTAGGAGAATAAAATCCCACCAAAAATTTGAATTACTTTTGATTTTGGGCGAAATGGGACTCATTTGCCCAAGGTGGAAAATGAGTCCCATTAGGCATAATTTATGGGACCATTTTTCAAAATGCTTAGAAATTTGTGAAATTAGGTTCGGGGCCCACAAACCTAGGTGGGACTCATTCGCCCAAGATGGTGAGTGAGTCCCAAATCACTAAATCTGGGCCATTCAAGCTTGAAACACCTGAATTATGATTGGATAATGATTGGTGTCAGGATTATCCTTGAAAGGATGTAATAAATGAGGCTTGTGGATGCAAAATAAGGCCAATTAAAACATAAGAAATCCCAATTATTAATGACAAGCCTAGAAAAGTGTGGAAGTGAGTTAAAACACTTCACAACACTTTAGCAAGGTACCATTTAAATTCATTAGTTCGAAAGGGCCCAAGACCTAATGTGAATGTGTCAACCACATTACAACACTAAATCAAGGCAACATTAATCTCAATTCTGTAAAGAGGGCCCAAACAAGTGTGAAAATGTCCCCGATGAAATTTTTCAACACTACATTTATCCCCCACTTTAGTGAGAGGATGAACTTACTTCAAACTCACACTAAAGTAGAAAAACTTACTTCAAGAGGGGTCCAAGTGCACCAATTCCAATAAGATGGGATGCCAACAATCAAGAGGGGTGATGAAGCTCCCAAGATCAAGATCCCATGACAAACCAACATAGGCACAAAAGAACACACATGAGAATGATATAAAGAGCAACAACAAAGAACAAGCATACACTTTCAAAGAGGAAAAAGAGAAAAAGGTAAAAGATAAAAGAGTCAGATCAAGCTTTGACTGGTTTTCCATCATGATGTTGATCATATCTAGGCTATTTGTCTAAAAAATGCAAGCTCACTCTGAGGCAACAAAACTCCTGGTTGTTCGCTGGGTGAGTATCCAGAAGAGGTGAGACACATACACACATGGTCGGTATGCACTCACACTCACATGCCTCAGTAGGGCTTCCCACTCAAACCATACCAAAGTTATACCCCCTGATAACTTTAATAAGGTGCCACGTAAAATTGGTTTTCGTGCTTCATGAGGCAAGAAAAACTTTGTATGCTTGGAGCTCATGAACAAACAAGATGGCTCTGCATGCATGCAAGTTGTGTTATGCAAGGTAGCCATATAAATGCAAATGAAAAATGAAAAATAGGGAACGTTCAAAGGAGCCTTGCTTAGTTCATGCGAGGTCTTTAACTTAGGGAACATTGTACCTAATGTCTCCAAGAGAGGACCAATCAAAGAATAGAAGATTCACAGCTTAGGGGATGCAGTATGTCACATCAAGCCACTAAGAGGAATGTAATATGCTAAGATAGATCATGCTTTTGAGGGACATCACACCCAATGTCATCCACAAAGTGAGAAACACATTGTATGAAATAAGAAAACTGTACCATGAACCATGAAAAAGAAAAATGCAAAATAATAATGCCAATGTATGCCCCCACTTTAAAGAAATTGCTAAACACCATGTTGTGAGCAATTACTTTAAAGGAGAAAATGATAAATACAAACAAAGAAGACATGAGAGCCAACTTGGAAATCCCTATGCCAAGTCATATGTTTCCAAGTAAAGCCATGTCATGTAAGAGAAAAAGAAAAGAGAGGGGTTGTCCGCAAAATGAAAACACCAAACACATAAGGGATATATGGATTTGGGGTCATTATGTTCTTGCTGCAATGTTTTTAAGAGATCTCAGAGCTGTCATCATTCCCCAAATACACATAGAACTGGAAGAATGACACAAAGAGAGCGAAAACAAAGAAAAACCTTTCAGGTCAACATGGAAGAGACATGAATGTCTCGATGCCTTGCATCATCCCCAAAAGGAAAACACAAGACAAAAAAAAAAGATAAAGGAAAATATTTTGGGTCAACATGGAAGAGACATGAGTGTCTTGAAATGCCTTGCATCATCCCCAAAAGCAAAATCGAAGACAAGATAGAGGAAAAAGTGAAAAGATGTACAGCATAGAGAAGAATGAAGGTATAAATAGAGGAATGCCACAAAGAGAGAGATAACATCAAACATAACGTCACAGGGGAGCACATCACACACATGCAATCACACAAAAGAAAAGGAAAGATGCAAAAGAATAGTAAGGCACATGAGAGTCAACCTAAAGCAAGTCGTTTGTATCCCAATCATGTTCATTGTATACCGAAGGCGGATAACTAGCCAAAGGGACAATGCCAAGTGCATTACTAGACAAGGCTATCTACTTCTTTCCCCCACTAAGTGCAAGACAAGAATGAGCCATGGTAGGTGATAGGAAAGATCATGTAATAGTGAGAATAGAATGTTCTATGTAACTATTACATGACAAGGGGTGAAAAAGGATATTATTTATATTCAATACAATCAATGTTTTTAGGAACACAATACCTATCCAATATACTTTGTAAGGCATGATAGTCATTAGTGTTGTGTCCAAGAGTTTGATGCTATGCACAATACTTTGTATTATCTTTAAGAAATTTGATTCTAGTATGGTGTGGTAATTTTATGAGACCATGACTGAGAATCATTTACAATGCTTTCTCATTTTTAGATTTAGGGCAAGGTGGAAGAGTTTGCTAATGTCACCAATTTATCGAATTGAATGTTGAGGAGGAGGACCTAAGGTGATCCCATCATCCTTTTCATTGTTACAAATCATTGGTTGTTCTTTAGGAAGGACATTCATGTCAGAAGAAGAATCTAAGACTACCATACCATCACTACGAAGCCTTAGGTATTCTTTAGGGGCACTTATGTTGAAAGGGGTATTTTGATATCCTATTCCTTTGGTTTCTTTAGTTGGTATTTTATCTAATATTTGATGAATTTTATTTTCACTTGTTGTATCACATCCTTATTTACTCAAGATTGTGAATCCTTTACCATATGTTTCTTCTAGATTGATGGGAATGTTTGTTACTTTGTTATCATAAAATTGTTGAGTATTTGCTTGTTTAGAGGAACTAGGTTCACCTATTGTAGGGAACTTAGGTTCAATTTTTTTTTCTATTTCAAGATGTAAGTAACCAAACATCTCAAGAGGTGGTATTGTAGGGGGGTTTGGTTGTTCCATGGATGGATAAAAGGATGCATTAGCTTCAAGGTTGTTAATACAATCATTTAGGAACATATTCATGTTGTCATCATCTTCTTCAATGATGTCAACATCATGAGGAGGACATGCATTAGGAGTTGAGTGAGCACGAGTAAGTTCAATTTCATTAGGGTCATTTCCAAAAGCACAACTTGACATATCCATTAAGGATTTCAAGGACATCCAAAGCTTACCAAAGCACATATCCATGATATGAATTTTAGATTCTAAACTATGCAACAATGTGAAATGAAATGTTCTAGATGTAGCAATGTACAAGATGAACTAATTTAAACTAGATGCAATGAATTGGATGAAACATAAAATTTGTAAACTGAACAGAAAGGAAATAACAACAAACAAAACTTTAGAAACAATATTTTGAATTCTGAAAAATGTAGTGCAGAATCTGCACTGGGATTGATTTGCCCAAGGTGGCGAATGAGTCCCAATGAGAAATTTTTAGAAATTTTTAGTTGAATTTGATTCTTTTTATGTTTTATGATCTATATGTTAAATCCAAATGCATATTTTGTTTGATTTTCAGTGAAATGAGATGCAAAAATGCAAGCTATATGAGCTTTCAGTAATGCAAAATTACAAACCCTAGAATACAAATTAACTAATGAAAATCCTAATGCAATGTTAATGCGAGCAAGATCTAGGATGGTAATGTACTCCAAATCATAATTATGATGTTCTAAATGCAGGTTCACCAAAATGAAAGGTGAAAATTTGTTTTGCTTCTTTTGTCTAGGGTTTAGGACCTAGAAGGACAATTTTCACTAACTTTCACTCAAGAACAAACCTTTGAGATCTCAATCCAAAGGAGAAAGAGATCTTGCAAGAGGGTTTTTCTAGGGGAAGAATATAAGCTAATAAGGGGTTCACCACCAAGTAAGAACTTGGAAAGATAAGTGAAATGCAAGATGCAATACTAAACCCTAATTCAATGTAATGACCTACAAAATGACTTAGAAAAGTAAATGAAACAACATAGAAAGCTACAAAAAGGAAGATGTGCACCTAGAAATTTGGAAATGACTGGAAGGAGCTTTGAAAAACTAGAAATTATGTCTTTAATGCTAAGTGGGACTCATTCACCAAGTTGGGTGAATCAGTCCAAAATCTGAGTTTCTATGCAGGAACATGAATCTTCCAAATGGGTATCCGAATCTGCAAAATTCTAAATTTTGATCGGAACTGGGACTCATTCACTAGAAGTGGTGAATCAGTCTAGTTAGGGTTTTATGAAGCTTCAAAGATTGATCTTGCTAGCTTCTTTGTCTGCTCTATCTTTCATGATTGATTTGCAGATCCAAAACCCTGATTTGCAACATGTAGGTTTTCTCCAATGTTCTCCAAGGCTTGATGACAACTTTGACAACTTTGAATGATTTGACAAATTTTCTCCAATCTTGCTCCTTAGGAAATCTACAACCTAGACCAACAAATCACACACAAAGGAGAGGGGAAAATATTGTTGGGTTAGTGGATATGGGTTTTCCTTGGTTAAACCCCTTGTTGGTAATTAAACCTTGAAATAGAAGGAAATATGAATGGAGAATGATGAATGAACAAGATGTGATGTTGCAACTCACCAAACCCTAGAAATAAGAGGCTGCAAACATGTATGAAGTGGCTCAAGTGGATGTAGATCTTGACTCTTTCTTGAAGGTGATAGATCTTGAATGAAATGCTTGCTTGAATCATAAAATCCTACATCACAATTATTAGCTCAAAACCAAACATGATGCATGAATTCTTTGACATGATGAATGTTGCTTGAAGAATGCTCTAAAATTCTTGATAATCTTCCCTTGAATGCTCTTAAATTCTCTTTTGAACTCAAATTTTCTATAAGAATGAATACTTGAATGCTTGGGGTGAAAATGAGTGAAATAACCTTGTATTTATACTTAATTATGCAAGAATTCCTGAAATTACAACACTACAAACTGACATTAGATCTAGGAGAATAAAATCCTACCAAAAAATTGAATTAATTTTGATTTTGGGCCAAACGAGACTCATTTCCCCAAGGTGGCGAATGAATCCCATCAGGTATAATTTATGGGACCATTTTAAAAAATGCTTAGAGATGTGTGAAATTAGGTTTGGGTCCCAAAAACCTAGGTGGGACTCATACGCCTAAGATGGCGAATGAGTCCTAGATCACTAAATCTAGGCCATTCAATCCTAAAACACTTGAATTATGATTGGCTAATGATTGGTGTCAAGATTATCCTAAAAAAGATGCAATAAATGAGGCTTATGGATACAAAATAAGGCCAATTAAAGCATAAGAAAGCCCAATTATTAATGACAAGCCTAGAAAAGTGTGAAAGTGAGTTACAACACTTCACAACACTTTAGCAAGGTACCATTTAAATTCATTAGTTTGCAAGGGCCCAAGACCTAATGTGAATGTGTCAACCACATTGCAACACTAAATCAATGCAACATTAAGCTCAATTTTGTAAAGAGGGCCCAAACAAGTGTGTAAATGTCCCCAATGATATTTTTTGACACTACAAAAGGAGACTCCTCCAGAAACACCTAAACATGATCCTCTACAACTTGAGGATACTATTGATGCAATTATACAACATGATGCACTAAAAGAGGTTGTTGTTATCCATGATGGGATGTCCCCAGTTGACAAGACCACAATTAAAAAGGAAATAGTCATGTATATGAATAGCTTTAATATGACACTAAATGAAATCATTGGTCAACTTTCAGTAAGCCTGAAAAATGTACTATGTAACAAGAGAAATGAAGCTGTTGTAGAAGCTAAGATAAAGCAAAAATATTTAGAGAAGGATGGTGTATCTATTTCTCATGAAGAATGAGTTAAATTATCTCAATATTAGGCACAAGAATTCATAATCAAACAAAGAATAAATATTCTAATGGGGAAAGATGAAGAAGAAATAAAGATGATGAAGAAAGAAATAGAAGAAAAGACAACAAAAATATTGGAAGAATTGAAGAATACTGAAATAATTAGAGACCAAGCTCCTCTAGATACTTCAAATGTGCCTAATATGCCTACTCATGACATATATTCATTAGTTCTTGAGGGAAATGTGATTAGAGATGATGGGATAGATTCGAGTGATAAAAAAAATGAGGAGATTGCTCCTCTGGTGAATATTGGTGCACAAAGTGTAGGGGATCAAGGTGAAGTGAGTGTCCTTTGGGGAACATTGTATCCGGTGAAGAACATAACTTTCCCCCTTCAAAGAGTTGAGGAAATGATGGAAGAAAGAAAGAGGATAATCCTACGAATGTTTAGGATAAAAAACAAAAGATAGTTGAGAAGGAAGATTCTTTTGTGGAGATTGGTTAGGGTTCTTCATCTTTAGATTCTTTCAAGGATCTACTAGGGATGCAGATGGAGTTTCAACTTGTGGTCACACCCCAACTTCTGCAAATCCATACCCATGAAGGGAAAGTTGACTTTTCAAACATTTCCTCCCTTCATAAGTTACAACTTGGAGATATTTTGCATGCTTCTAGAAGGAAGGAAATTCTATAGGAACATTTGAAGAAGAGTGGATTAATTGATGAAGCTATTAAGATTATTCAAGAAGGTTTACTTGAGGTAAAAATTGATGCCTCCTTGCCTCTGGAATAGAAGTTAAAACTTTTAAAGGATTCTTTCAAGGATCACTCTCTCACTTGGATCAAAAGGCACATCAAGAGGCCTTGAGAAAGTTAGAAGATAAAAGAATGGTTGATGCCTCTGATTGGTGTGGCAATGCACACAATAAATTGTAAGAAAATTTGAAAATGTTTAAAGAGTGTGAAGATGAAGTTACTGCTTTGTATCCATTTTTCTTGAAGTGGCCAAGCTCCACCAAGAACATTAAAGATGAAGTTACTACTCTGTATCAGTTTTTCTTGCAGTTGAAATTGCTTCAAAACCATAGAGCAATTAAAGAAATAGTTTGGTCAACTAAGGGAAGTAGTCAACTTGAGGCTTCCTTCACTATCTGGATTGCTTGTGGAACCAGAAAAGGTTGATAAGAAAATGAAGGCTCCAAATAATGTGGATGAGGCTAAGGATTTATATATGCAATTTGAGTGTCAAAATCATATTCTTACCTCAACAGAAGAAAACTGGGTTACAACTTTGGCACAACTCAAGGTAATCTACAAGAACATCTTACCTTTTGAGGGAGTTGCAAAAGTGAAGACAAGATAATTTTGGCTTTGTACAATTCTACTAAGGATTATAGTATCCTTTTGGTTAAAATATTTTATACACAACATTTGTTTTGAGGCATGTCCATCTCAGGGGGAGTATTGTTTGTAAAGATCATACAATAAGGGGGAGTTTATACAATTTTGGGCTATTACAAATAAAAGGTATCATTCCCTTTTCCCTTGATGTCAAAGGGAGAGAGAAGACTTATAGATAAATGGGTGTTGCCATCAATGAAAAAGGGGGAGACTGTTGGCAATATGTGTTGTCATTGATTTCAACCCAAGCTTGGTTGTCATTGATGCCAAATGTGTGTGTTGAAGGTTGTACATACTCTGAAGATAGTTGATGTGCAATGATACCTATTAATACAATAAAAAATGCAACATATGGAAGAATGGTGATCATCTTGGTGTCTAAGTGTGATGCAAAGGTAGATAGATATGCTCTAATGTGTTTACAACATGTTTGCATTGATATCATTCCAATTTGATGTACCACACATGGAAATAAGTTGTAAAAGTTTTGCTAGGGAATTTACAATATATACTTTATGATAGAGGTATGTTAATATGGTCTGCATCCCTTCATAGAAAAAGCTTTTTTCTTGTGGTTTAGAAGATATGATGGTCGAGGTGTGAAGGTGTTATATCTAAGAATTCAAGTCTTTACACCTACGATGAACATTATAAGTGACAAAGTTTTGGTCTATGCTCTAATAGAGAAAAGTATTGGTAAAGGCATGTTGGGATGCTCTATATTCCTCCTAAAATAAAGTGATGGCCTTGGGGTTTTGAAGACATGGTTAGTAATGTTAAATGCACACTACTTTTCAGTATCTAGTGTTTTGGTGGTCTGCGAGATCAGTTTTCAAATGACAGTTTGCTACATTTTATCTAGAATGCTTTATTCTTGTATATTCAGTGGGTTTCTTCAAGTTATGCCAACATATGATGATTAGACACTTTGGGAAAAAGTTGAAGAGATATTGTGTATAAATTACAATGCATGCATTTTGGTTTGCATGGTGTTTTTGGTTTCTCCTCGATGGTACAAATTTGAATAGTTGATAGTTTTAGTGGTGTTGTCATTGTTTGGGCCGACAGGATTGGTTCCTTCATCCATGGTTGATCCTAATTAGTCATTTTTTTCTTGGAGGTGTGTTGTGATACATGTGGGCCCTAATATGTTGTGTGTTGATCCACAACTAATTTTTATATTGTATATGTTTGGAACCGACCTATGTGAGAACATATGTTTCATCTAGAAGCTCATCTTGGAGCTGACCTAATTAGGGTTTTGAGTTGCTGCATAGTATATTTATAGAAGATCAAAATTATTTGTGAAAGTATTGAAGGATGAAAAATTGATTCATGAGCAGTATGTTGAAGTTAGTGTGAAGGATTTAAATTGTGTGAAAAGGGAAATGCAACACAAACATATATTGGACACTTCTTTATAACAGTTCATATTCATATATCTCATTATAATCTTCATGTATCTTTCTTTGAGATAGTGTGTCTCATCAGGTCATTATATCTTTCCCTAAGGTTGTACACCTTAGTCTACAAGTCCATAGACAGTGAGCCTTAAGCAACATTGTAATCTTTATAAGCTGTGAGTTTCATATATTGTGAGTTAACTATCATCATGGTTTTTCCCTCATTGGGTTTTCCATGTAAAAATATTGGTGTGCTTGTGTGGTGCATGTTTTATTTTCTATTCTTCTTTCAATTTATGTGACATGTGATGTTTAATCTACAAATGAGAATGGTTGAGTTTTAATACATGTTGATTCACCCCCCCTCTCAACACTACAGTGTGTTCAACAAGGATAAGAGCAACTAACTACCTTACTACCTCTGTATATTTTATTCAACACCTTGACAATGAGTGCAAGGTGGGAGTGAGTTGCATGATTCACATAAACCAATTTATAATATTTTTGCATATAATGATATCACAAACTACAACAATTTTAATTGAAATGAAAGGTACTTAATGATCTATTTTAATGTGTATGACTAGAATGAGTACAAGGAGATTGGTTCCTATCTAAGGGCAACATAGTTACATCTGACAAGGAGAGATAGTAAGAGAAAATGAAAAACAACAAATGATCCATACATTAGCATGCATCAAAATATATATATTTTAATTTCATCTACTTAGTTATCCATAAATGAATTGCTAAAACTCATATGTAAACACAAAAAGAATTGTTACAAAGCATGCAACATTTTTAAAATCTTGTTGTATTTCTCTAATATTATTTACATTCACAACAAAAAATATACTAAGAAAAACATCCTAAAAATAATACATTTTTAACTTTCCCACACATTAATGAAAACATAAAATTGAACAATGATATAACAACATTATTTTAACATTCTAACACTATCTCTACCTCCTTACAACTACTTCAGAATTATTTTTATGTATTTCTACCCTTCCATGTTATTCTTTTCTATCCTCTATGCCCCAGTACTATCTAATGAATAGAAAGAGGGGAAAAACCTAGTCAATATACTTAGACAACAAAACCATAACATGTGTTGCTATAGTATATTCAAAACACGTAGTTGAGGTTGATTCCCACCTAAAAAAAAAGTGTTGCAAATTAAAGGAAGATGCCTGCAATAAATTATGAAACATTACCATTATGGGGTGCCCCCAAAGAGGGATGGGAGCAAATGGAAAACTGAATATGAATAAAAGGGAAAAAATGACTTTAAGCTTTTGGACTTTGGAAATTAGGGAAACACGAGATAAGGTGAGATGAAACTACGAAGGGCCAAAGTCAGGGAAAGGAGATAGGGGAGAGGATTTAGTAGTTGACCATGTTTCAATAATTGTGATAGTAGTTGTTTATATAATGTCCAATAGTTGTGATAATAGTTGTTTATATAATGTCTAATAGTTGTGACTTGACTACCCATAATTAAACAAAATATATTCCTTTGATCTAAAAAGCAACCAATCATGTGATGCCACATCAACACTCAACTATCCATGATGTGAATGCACAAGTATTGGTCTCACTTTTTTTGGGGCCTTTTTGGACAGCTTGACAAAAAGCATGTTGATGTGGCCCTGAAACGAAATTTATAGGTAGGGGACTTGCCAAGTAAGCTACTATAAAAAATTGGGAGTGATTTTAAATTTCCACGCAGGATAATTAGAAGCGCGAAGTTAGGGTGCACAACTACTGGGTCCTCTCCCCTATACAGGAATAGATGAAAATGTGAAGGATTGACAACCCGTTAACTTAGTACTTAGGTGCACTTGCAAGGAGATAAGGAGCGGCATCGTGGTAGATAAGAAAATCATGTCAAGATGAATAACACTGAAACTTTGACGGATTGAAAAAAATACACTTAGTCAACTTTGGATTCTACAATTTGGATTTTTTTGAATAAAGCATGAACAAGGGGTCAAGGGATTCAAGCAAAAAAGACACTTTAAATTTGAGTCCCAATAGACCCAACACCCAACACATTTCACACTATTACCCCCAACACTTATGAGGAAAACATCAATATAATACTCTCTTTATTTCTAATAATTGAAAATATATCTTATTAATTTTTTCATTAATTTAATTTATGAACATTCTTATTTAATTTATTGTGAATTTATCACTAATTTTCTTAATCAAGAATAATTATATATGAAATTATTGACCAAAGTGAAGTAATGAATTAGAAATAGTAAAAATATTAATAAGATTGATTATGAGATGAATAGAGGATTTTTTTTAAATAAGCTACAATCATATATGTGTATATATGTATATCTATGTGTGTGTGTGTGTTTGTGTATGATGATGATGAAATTCATGTTAAAATTATTTTAGGTCAAACTATGTTGATGATATATGAGAGGTTTTAAAAAATACCTTACTCCTAGTAAAAAAGTTAATTAAAAGAAATATTCATTACAAAATTAAAAAAATACCCTAATCAAATTTAAACATTACACATACATGTTGTCCATATACATGTATCTTGATAAATAAATAACAATGAAACCAATAAATAAATTTCATAACTAATAATATCTTTTCCCATAATGATAGATTGACACAAACAAAGATAATGATCCCTCTCCCATGTTGAAATGAATTTCTCTCTTTCACAAAATTCTTCCAATTGATTGTTAAATTCATGTAACTCAAAGTTGTATCTAAAAGAAACAATAACAATAGTGATTGAAATCAACTAGTATTGTAGCACAACTTTGGCATGGCCACCACCATCACCAAACTAATAATGTAAAAAATTATAATAATATTCAACAATCAAATAACTTCAACCTAACTCATTATTAACTCCCAATTTAAATTTTAAGTTAAAATTATTTCGAGTACAAGTTTGGAGTTTTCTACTAGAACTCATTAATAAACAATAAAATCTCAACTGTGAGTCATACATGATATTTGTAGTATTATATCTATATTTCGTTGATAACCTTTTTAAATTCTAAATTCTCAACACACTATAATAATCAAAGATAAATTTTTAACTTTATAAATGCTAAGGATGAATGTAGCCTTTGCAATAATATCAATATCTACTAACAAAGTAAATTAGAGTTGGACATAACCTTTATTTAAAAGGTATCAAGAGCTGGACATTTATTTAAAATTTATCAAGATTAAATCTATCCTATATGAACATGATAAGGATTACTCTTAACCTTAGAATTTTAATTAGGATTAAGTCTTTAGGAGTTGGACTGAAGTCTTTAGTCTACCATCTAAACACTAATGTCGTGAAATGTATTAATTAATTGTATACAATTCTATCTTTTAATTAATTGTCATTGTCATTTCAACTAAATATGGATAATTAATAAAGTTAAAATTTTAGTCTTGAATTACTATTTATTTTTAAAAATATGTGCATGTATTAACATAACTAACATAAGATCAATTTTTTCCATCTACAATAAAGATAATAGAAAATTATACCAACTATAAGTAATTTTTCATAGATGATTATTTCTTTGATGGTATTATGATTTTCATATTAATTTAGCTTTCCACCTCATTAAACGAAAGAATTATGACCATTGGGATAATAGTTGTCAATGTCATTTCAAACACATAATATGCTGAAAAAACATAACAATTATTTAAGTCTGGTGGTTGAGAAAAAAAATTGAATACCATTAATATTTTAAAATAATAAACTAAAATTAAATAAGAAATTGATGGAAGAGACAGATAAAATTATCTTTTTATTCAATATAAATCAATAAAATATACATATAAAAGCATATTATTATTTTTAAAAGGATTGCGCCCATAGAAGACTATATGTATGTTGATATATTAGAGAGTATGTGTTTGTGTATTCCCAGGTTAGCAAGATAATCACATACATTGGAAAATGACAATAACGTGATAAAATGTTTGACCTTTTTTTAATGCATAACGGCTGTATTTCACAATATATAGACACTTTGTACTGATACAAAGCACTAGACTGGCCGACATTTACTTTCATTTTTTAATATTATTTATTATTTATATACGTTACATATTAATTATTTAAAATGGACCTGTGTCTTTCGGAACTCAAGTACTGATAAAACATGGCTGAACGGCCCGAATATAAAGCCGCGACGCGCATTACCTACAGCTGTCACCTTCTCAGCAAGCCGTGCCGCCCTGTAAACCACGGGCTTTGACGAGTCAAATTATCCGGCGGTGGGTCCCCTGAAAAGATGGGGCACTGTCTATGCAGGAGATAATTTGCACCGCATGGCATGGATGCCCATCCGCTGCCATCCATCTGACACCGCTGCCGTATCTGCCAGTCCTCGTCCTCGTCGGTCCTCTTTCTAACGTACCCTGACATCTGTTGTGCAGTACGGTGTCTCCCGTCATATCAGTCCGTCAGTCCTTTACGTTTTTTTTAATTTTCTTTAACTTTCATTTATAACATTAATTTTTATATATTTAATTTTAACATTAATTTTTATATATTTAACTTGATAGATTAATAATTAAAGATTTAGCTAATGTTAATTTTTTATATATATATATTTTTTAATAATTGTTTTTTAATAATATTTTAGATTTTATTTTGTATTTAAGAAATAAAGAAAAATTAATATAAAATGTAAAAATATTTTAATTATTTTATTTATTATATATAATACATAAATTTTAATCTTTTAGATTATTTTATTTTATTTAAAGAATATTTTTATTTATTTAAAAGTTATTTTATTTTTGTTATTTTATATTTCTTTAAAGAACTATTTTCACTTATTTTATTTATTTTTTTAGTTTTAGTTTTAGTTTTTAGCTCAATGTTAAAACTAAGATATAATATAAATTATTTTTAATATTTTATGCAATGTAAATTAAATTTTTAAAATGTTGTTATTATTATTATATTTATTATATATTATAGTTTAGATATTCATTCAATTTAAATTCTCCTATTATATAAATATATATTATTTATTATTGAATTATATTAAATAAATAGCATATATCTTATATATAAAATAAAATATGATATGTTATAGTAAATAATATTTATATAATATAAATAAATAAATAAATAAACTTTTATAACTAAGATTTTATAGTTTTAAAAAAAAATTATAAGGTATATAACCCTAATCCTAATTTTATCTCTAACCCTAACCCTATTCTCATCCCTAATTGTAACCCTAAACTTATTCACAACTTCAACCCTAATCCTAATCCTAATCCTAATCCTAACCCTAACCCTAACCCTATCCCTATCCCTATCCCTAATTTTAACTCCAACCCTAATCTTTATCCTTACCCTCACCCTATTTCTAAGCCTAACCCATTTTATACATGCTAACTCCAACCCTAATGCTATTGCTAATCTTAAACATAATCCTAAATTGAACCCTAACCATATCGCTCATCCTAAACACATTTTTAGAATATTCTTTAAATTGTATTTCTTCGTATTATAATGTTTAGAATGTGTGAAAATATAACAATTTGTTTGATGTGATATTGTACAACACCTCACAACTTAAATATATAAATAGATGATACGAAGAAAAAAATGAGGGGTTTGGACAAGACTGGGGTTGGAATAAGAAAAAAAAAAACAATGACAGGGTTTGGACAAGACTAGGGTTAGAATAAGCCTAGAGAGAGGATGACAAGAAAATTAGTGTAAGAGTATTTTTTAATTCAATTAGTATAATAGTGATGAGGAAGAGAAAGGAAATAAATGTTTTCATCGTGAAAAAAAAAAATTTAAACTACACACTCAAATTTTGTTTATGTTTTAATTTTTTTAAATGTTACAATTTTGAGCTATTCTTTATTTTATTTTTAATTATTTAAAATAATGATAGTTCATAACTATTGTTATATTAAATGCTTTAATAAATATCTCAAAAATAAAATTGAAATGTTATATTATATAATGAAGAACAACAATAGCATAATTTTTAAATTTATTTTATAATTTATCTAAATAACTATAAAATTTATTACAAAAATATTATTAGATATAACTATAATATTTTCAATGTCAAAAATACCTTTGTTTTCTAAAAGAAAATTGTATTATATAATTTTTTATCATTTAAAATTTACTTAACAATCTCTCTATATAGAGTAAGTAAAAATCTTTTAACTTAATTCTCATTTATCATAATATAAGCATCAAGCTTTTCTTTAACAAAGATTGATTACCACTTAAAATATTTACCATGATTCATTGAGGTCAAACTTACAACTTGTGCCATATCTTACAACTGGTCCACTCTACACATAAGTCTATATTATTACAACATATAGATTCTTTTTACTAAAATTTATAGTTAAAGAATTTATAATTAATATGATATTGTTATATTTGATTCATACATATAGCTACAAGTTAGCTTATTTTAACTTTAGTTAGGTTGAAAAAATATTTTTTTTTCTTTTCTTTTGTAGATAATAGTCAAATATGTTTTGGTATATTCTACTTATAGGCATATAATTTTTCTGTGGAGTTATATGCATAGAATATTCATAACTACAAATTTAGATTTGTGTATAAGGTTCAAATTAATGAATTTTTAATACAATCTAGATTATTTTTATAATTTGTGAATTCGATCTAATTAAGTTTAAGAATGATCTAATATATATTTTTATTTTATTTCTTACATGATTGAGAATAAGTGATTTTGAGTTAGTTCAAAAGTTATGGTCAAAGTAGTAGATAGCTAACTTTTGAATTCTAAAATCAACTTGTATCTTTATTTCTTTTAATTTCTATGATATGACCTATTGTAACTTGAAATTAGATTAATTCAATTTTATTTCTTGTTATGTTCCTTAAACCTAATTTTTCATACAAAGATGAATTGTATTTCCTTAAATTTAAATGAACCCAACACTCAAAACCTTCTAAAATTTTACCTTAAGGTTTTGAATTTTCTTATATTTATAATTTTTAGATTTGATATTTTTATTACTATGTCATTTATTCCAGATTTTATTAGAGTCTTGGGCTTTCATTATTTTATATATATCCCATCACCACCATCCCATCTTTTGATTGATTGAGTTTCATTATTATATCATTTACCATGGATCCTTACGAATTTTTATTTTGGGATTTCCCTCATGCATACATCATGGATTATGAGCTATTTTCATTCTTTCTTGATTCTCATCCTTTTATCCTTAATTATTTTGCCTTATTTTATGACATAAATGATCCTACATGTTTCATGCATAAGATTGTAGAGTATTTGAGAAATGTTCCATCCTTTTTAGACTTATGCATGCCTTCCCATCTATATTAGAGGATTTTACTTTATTTATCTCCATGACTCGTCATGATTCTTCATCTCATGAGATAAAAGATGGTGATACTTTAGTCCTAATCTCCCATAATACATATAGGTATATTCCTTCATATGGTGATGTTTCCTAGTAAGCATATATTATGTGCATCTCATCTCCCATAATATATCTAGGGATATTCCTTCATGTGGTGATATTTTCTAGTAAGCATATATTTTGTACATCTCAAAAAAAGTTTCCTTTTACCTCTATTGGTTTTCCTACATGTGTCTCTCTTTCTCTTTAATACACATGTTTTACCTTCATACAAGATTGGTATTCTTTCTTGTCATTCATGTTGCTCATGCTATATTGATGATATATTAAGTGACTATCATGGTGACAATTCTTTATTTTTTAATGATAATTCTCATGACTCTTATAAAAATGTTACACATAGTTATAGTTCTTCACATTTTGGTGTCCTTTCCTTGGGAGTCTCATAGACATGTCCATGCATATCATGATGTTATATGCCTTTTTTATAACAACGGTTTCTCCTTCAAATCCTTTTATGCCTTTATATGATATATATTTGTAACAACGGTTTCTCCTTCAAATCTGATTTACTCGCCAATAATCAGAGGAGTACTAGCTGGTTTACAATCCTCCATGCCAAAAAATTTAAGCATTTCTTTTGCATACTTGATTTGTGCTATAAAAATACTTATCAGATTGTGTAATTTGCAAACCAAGAAAAAATTTGAGTTCTCCTAACATGGAAATTTCAAACTCATCTTGCATGTTTGTGGCAAATATTTTGCACATTACATCACTACTACCACCAAATATAATATCATCGACATAAACTACAACAATGATCATTTGGTTACCCTTACTCTCATTATCTATTTATATATTCAAGTTGAGAGGCCTTATACAATGACAGAGTCAACTCTTATATTTTTATATTTTTACACTTTCTTAGTAGATTATAAAGAAATGGGAAAATAAATATAGTTTTAAAAAATATTTTTAATAATAAATCATATTTATTTAGAGTTTACAATTTGTGGCATTGGTCTTTCCATCAATAAACATACATCATTCTTATCAATTGTACTCAAACAATTAAACTACATAAATTAAAAATGTCCATAAAAAATTCTAATCTATCTTTTCATGTAATTTCAATTTTATTTTTGAGATATTTATTAAAGTATTTAATATAACAATAGTTATGAACTATCATTATTTTAAATAATTAAAAATAAAATAAAGAATAGCTCAAAATTGTAACATTTAAAAAAATTAAAACATAAACAAAATTTGAGTGTGTAGTTTAATTTTTTTTTTTCACGATGAAAACATTTATTTCCTTTCTCTTCCTCATCACTATTATACTAATTGAATTAAAAAATACTCTTAGACTAATTTTCTTGTCATCCTCTCTCTAGGCTTATTCTAACCCTAGTCTTGTCCAAACCCTGTCATTGTTTTTTTTTTCTTATTCCAACCCCAGTCTTGTCCAAACCCCTCATTTTTTTCTTCGTATCATCTATTTATATATTTAAGTTGTGAGGTGTTGTACAATATCACATCAAACAAATTGTTATATTTTCACACATTCTAAACATTATAATACGAAGAAATACAATTTAAAGAATATTCTAAAAATGTGTTTAGGATGAGCAATATGGTTAGGGTTCAATTTAGGATTATGTTTAAGATTAGCAATAGCATTAGGGTTGGAGTTAGCATGTATAAAATGGGTTAGGCTTAGAAATAGGGTGAGGGTAAGGATAAAGATTAGGGTTGGAGTTAAAATTAGGGATAGGGATAGGGATAGGGTTAGGGTTAGGGTTAGGATTAGGATTAGGATTAGGGTTGAAGTTGTGAATAAGTTTAGGGTTACAATTAGGGATGAGAATAGGGTTAGGGTTAGAGATAAAATTAGGATTAGGGTTATATACCTTATAATTTTTTTTTAAACTATAAAATCTTAGTTATAAAAGTTTATTTATTTATTTATTTATATTATATAAATATTATTTACTATAACATATCATATTTTATTTTATATATAAGATATATGCTATTTATTTAATATAATTCAATAATAAATAATATATATTTATATAATAGGAGAATTTAAATTGAATGAATATCTAAACTATAATATATAATAAATATAATAATAATAACAACATTTTAAAAATTTAATTTACATTGCATAAAATATTAAAAATAATTTATATTATATCTTAGTTTTAACATTGAGCTAAAAACTAAAACTAAAACTAAAAAAGTAAATAAAATAAGTGAAAATAGTTCTTTAAAGAAATATAAAATAACAAAAATAAAATAACTTTTAAATAAATAAAAATATTCTGTAAATAAAATAAAATAATCTAAAAGATTAAAATTTATGTATTATATATAATAATTAAAATATTTTTACATTTTATATTAATTTTTCTTTATTTCTTAAATACAAAATAAAATCTAAAATATTATTAAAAAACAATTATTTAAAAAAAATATATAAAAAAAATTAACATTAGCTAAATCTTTAATTATTAATCTATCAAGTTAAATATATAAAAATTAATGTTAAAATTAAATATATAAGAATTAATGTTATAAATGAAAGTTAAAGAAAATTAAAAAAAACGTAAAGGACTGACGGACTGATCTGACGGGAGACACCGTACTGCACAACAGATGTCAGGGTACGTTAGAAAGAGGACCGACGAGGACGAGGACTGGCAGATACGGCAGCGGTGTCAGATGGATGGCAGCGGATGGGCATCCATGCCATGCGGTGCAAATTATCTCCTAACGATGCGCCGCGATGGCCGCCTTCTCGGGGAAACAAAGACCTGTTGGTACGGCCATCTTCTTCCGGCGGTACCTTCGTGGAATCCGTGGTGTACAATGTGCTGCCTGCCCTCTGCACTCGTGCCGGTTAAGAATACCGTTTTTGGCCGGTCAATTTCTACATTTGGCGCAAAATAAGCGGCGGTTTTTCTGTTGCCGCCCAACGGTAAACAAGCAAATGTCAAAAAATTAAATGTACGGAATTATTAGGCCGAGTTTGGAACTAGAAAACTATTGGTGAAAGAAAAGGTAACACTGAGCTAAAATTTAAGGCCTTTTTTAAAAAAAATTATTTTGATGGGGATATTCTACTCCTAAGTTTTTGACAATATTTTAAAAAGGAGTAAAACAGAGTTATTCTTTCATATTTTATTAGTTTTTATTAGTGAAGGTTGAATGAAAAAATATATTTTGTCTATTATTTTTTTTATATATTTTTATTTAATTTCAATTCATTATTTTTAAAGATCAATCATATGACTTAATTTTTTTTCAAGTACAAAATTTATGTCATTATAGTTTTTCACCATATTATATATGTTTGAAATGACATTGGAAACTATTATTTGTGCATCATATACGGGCAAATAAGTCAATTAAACACATTATCCACATTTTTTTAAAGATGAAGACATAAGTGGAAACCTAGAACTAAAATACTCATTTTTTGTCAATGCTAAAATTTAAATGTAGTTAGGATAAGGATTTGGTGAAATATCATAGACAAGTTAGGAGACACTTTTAGTTTTATTTCCTTTATCCATCATTTCTAAGCATTGTCTATCCTCCTTACTATAACTATTTATTTATTTAACATTACATACATACATATATGAAAATGGTAAACAAAATATTAAGAGTTAGTTTATTTTACTTTACAACTATTTTTTTTATATACTATACATGTAGATACAAAATTTAATTTTTATATAAGACTTATCTATATTGTTTACTTTATTTTTTTGAAAAGTAAAACTTTTAATATATTTGTTTTATTTTTTATGTAATCTTTAATTTGGCTTTTAAAAAACGACTTTTCATTATTTTGGTAATTCTTAGTTCTTGCTGCTATAGGCACTGCTATGCTTTAACTAGTGATTAATAAGTCTATTCTTAACCAATGAGAGATCATTTTTATGCTCTATTTAATAAATATTTGTGTATTATTAAAGTAAACAAGTAAATTAGATGAAAAATATTTAACAAAATAAATATCTAAAATTATTTTTTTGAAATGTAATTGGCAGAAAAGTTTTGAGCCATAAGATAAGGGCGGATTTTTAGGGAGCATAAACTTTTTATGGAATCTTTTTAAAGTTTTTCTACCACAAAGACTATAATATAAAATAATCTAGTAACAAATTTAAATAAATAATGTATTTTTAATATATTATATTATTAATTTTACAAAATATTATAATATTACAATATATATACTATATGTAACATATATAATGTATAATATATAACTTTAACATTTTATTATAATATATACAATATAATATGTAACATATATAACATCTAATATATTAAATTAATCTTTTATAACATTCTTTATATAACTTAAATTTATTTAAATTATTTAAT